>CM036319.1:954610-1319204 GCA_020567845.1 Rhododendron henanense subsp. lingbaoense
ACTTTTTCCTAGTCCTAGTTTGATAGTCAACTTGGATTTTTCTAGCTTGGCTTCTAATGTATAGCTGAAATAGGTTTCAATTTTAGTAGGTTGAGTAAATCACATAATGAGTGAATGAGTGTTTTGCTTTTATATGTAGTATCGTTACGGTGAACCGGTAACTGACAAGTTGTGGTTATCGCAGTTACCACGACAATGCTTTCGTTTCTTCTCGTGCTTTGCATATTGCGAATAAGCTCAACGCTTCTGCCACATACGACTTGCTGGAGTTGTTCTTTAAGCGCCAGGTACGTAAGAACGATAACCCTCGATTCATAGTAGTGAAATCTTCAATTCAGGTCGATTGTAAATTTGAAAACTCCTCCCCTGCTTAAGTTGTGGGCCGGTTTGCTGCCACAAAGGCGGTTTAACCCTGGCTTTGAACTGTTCTATTGTTATGTTTTCATTTTATTTGACAAAGTGTACGTTTTGAATTCGATGCTATTGTTTTGGCGATTAGTCGTCGGATTACCCCTTGATCTTTAGGAGTTCTCTCGACCCTGCAACTAGACTTTGTGAGCCGTACTCTTTGGCTTTCGGTTTTTTCCTTTTTGTTGTTTGTAATAGGCCTTTCCCACTTGTTTTCCCCATCAATTCATTCGCATTCGAATTTGTATTCGGGCTAAACTCTGGATTGTTAAATAGGAGGTGTTCTACAGCCAAGCAACCTTCAACATGTCCAAGGCAACTGTTGTAAGTCAAATCGTGAACTTGGCGACCACAGCAGTTGGTAACTCCTACCAATCTGCAGTTGCATCCGGCTTTACTGACAGGAAAACTGATCTCATGACAAGGGTCTCGTTCAAGGTAAGAATCGAATATTGCTATAGTCCATGTATATGGTGATCGATGCAAGTTCGGATTGCCTCTCTATCTTCCTTTCAGAATGTTTTTGTCGGTTGCCTTAATCACCTTGCCGTTAAGCAACTCTCTAGCTCCCTGATTGATATTCACGGTTCATTTGTTTTTCGCGGTTTTGTGCATGCAGTATGGTTGTTCAAGAGGGGTGTTTGGAGCGCCTTTTTTCTTCGTGAATGGATTTGCATTACCTAACGGTACTGATTCGACTATGGACTATGCTAAATGGAGGAGCATCATTGATCCATTACTAAAAGAACAAGACATGGAATGAGGGGGAGGAGCATCATTGATAATTTGATACATTTCTTATTAACTCTTTTCGGCTGGTTGTATTTGCGCTAAGCCGCTAAGAACAAAATAAAGGAACTGTAATCGATGTCATTTTTTTTTTAACTTGAATTTTTATATGACTATTTAATCTTAAAAATATTTTACCGTAGTTATTTAGCGAACACGAACTCATATGCGTCAAACGGCTCCGGATCCAGTTTGCGTCTGGAGTTATGTTTTGAAGCTGGTTTGGTAACATCGCTCTCTTGCAAAATAGGAGCAGTGCAGGAGATAGGAAAGGGTGGGAGAAATGAGTCTCCCACGTGAATCTGACTCGTTTTTTTTGATAATCATGATATAGGACATTTACATTTACAATTCAATATTATTTGGCGTGTGTAAAAATTGGACAGATGTCATCTTGTATCACAGTAACGAATATAAAAAAAATCGACAAACTAGTCCGAACTAATCCCATGGTTAATGAATTTTTTTTTTTTTTAATGTTCACACTTACCTACTTTTTTTGACGAACAAGATTATCCCATCCCGTTTATGACGTGAATCGATTTCAGATTAATACTGGTAGTTTTTCCTTGGATTTGGTTTCGAAGTTAAATACTCCCTCAGTCCTGATTTATTTGTCTCTTTTAACTATTTGGGACGGAGGGAGTAATTTTAAAGAGATGTTCGAACTTGAATTTTTATATGACTATTTAATCTTAAAAATATTTTAGTAATTAGCGAACACGAACTCCAATCCGTAATGATTCATGTCGAAAGTTGAAAGGATGATAACCATTAGAATGAGAAAGGAAATACTGTACTGGATTAGTGGATTTCCCACAAAATTAATCAATATCCCAAAAGGCAGCAAGGGAAAAGAGAGCAGAAGTAAAGAGAATTGAGTCAATCTGTCCTCGCTGTTTTTCTTTAACAACGCGAAACATATCATGTATTGATTAAAACAAAATACAAGCGCGCGTGCAAAAAATATTATCGGTCCTAAAATACACCAAAAGAAAAAAAAAAAAAAACGAGAAATGAAGAGCGCTCAGCGTTGATGTCGTATGCAGTACTCCGATCATTAGGGATGGCAATGGGGCGAATCGGAGTCGGATTTAGCGTCCCCCAAACCCGCCCCGTTCTATATCGGATCGGAGTCGGAGCGGAGGAAATCGGAGAGTTGTCGGGGTCGGGGAAAAATCGGATCCCCATTCACCATAATAATTTGACTAGTTTTGTTCTTTTTGGAGTGTTTTGAAAAAAAAAACAAGATATTGATGATTGATGAGAGTTAAAAAAAAATAGAAATAAAAAAAACAAAGACATAAATTAGTGTTTTATTAATTGGTATATTGCTTTTATTATATCAAAACAATGAAACATATTTAGACATATACATAAAAAAATATAAATATCTATAATCGGGTTCGGATTGGGTTAAAACGGAGCGAAGGAAGCAAATACCATACCCGCCCCATTTGCCTATTAGATCGGGGAATACCCGCTCGGATCGGGACGGGGAGGTCGGAGGCGGGGACGAATCGGAGGTAATTGCCATCCCTACCGATCATGGAGGTGGGTGGATGAAGGTTCGCCACTGGATCATGCCTTCAGCCTTCATCGTCGCCGTTAGAGAGCTCAAGAAACTGCCGCCCGAACCAAATCGACCAGGATCTCCATGCAAGAGCCAATATCCCGATTTGGGTCTTCGAAGCCCAAAAACATAGGAGAGTGGAAGGTCTTCTCTTTAAGGAGAGAGTCCCAACCATCTCACAATCACGAACGGAGGAAAGAAGAGGAGACGAGAGGAGAGAGACGGAGGAGAGAGCCGGACCGGCCGGGGACCGAGGGGAAGATACCAGAAGACTTGTTCCCACTTGGTAATTCTGTGAAACTAAACTTTCACCTAAACGGGCCAAAAAGGACACGTTTTTCTCCTTCCATTTGTGGTTTATTAATTAATTTAGGATTGTGATTTTGGCACTCCAAAAATTGACGGAGGGGCTCCAAAACTGAATTATGTTGATACACAAAACGACGTCGTTTTGGAGCCCCTCCATCAATTTTTGGAGTGCTAAAATCAATTTCCTTAATTTATTATATTCTCCTTTCGTCCACGCAATCGGAATCCAGCGGGAAAGAACAGTATGGAGGTCCCCATCGTTTGAAAATCTGAGGGGTGGTCATTACTATTAGACTGACCTCCTTTCTGAAAATGACAAACACCTTATCTCGGGTTTCAAAAATAGCAATGACCTCCCCTCTTAGAGCATCTCCAATCCAACACCCTCCAAATCTCTATTTGAGAGGATCAAATTAATCTATTTTATTTGAAAAGTAGATTTAGAGGATTGTACTATTTATCTCAACTCCAACCCAACACTATATTTCTCAACTCCAACACATATTTGGAGGAGATCCTCTATTTTTTCCTTCATCCTCTATATTTAGAGGATCAAAGTTCATCCTCTCAAATGGAGGAGAGTTTTAGAGGATGGGTTGGAGAATATTTTTCCTCTAAAATGAAGAAATGGAGTATGGATTGGAGATGCTCTTAGTAGTTTCGGCTAACTATTTCATTCTGGTCACGCGGTATACATTAGCGGGAGTTAAGTGGAATTAGCAAGTTAGTCTACAGGGCGTCCAGAGACTGTCCGTAGCCCTGAACCCCAATTGTCCCTCATGGGGCTCGAACCCAGACCTCCATTAAGGCAGATAGTAGGTGATGCCAACTGAGCTAAGAGCTCATTGGCGTAGTGTCGGCTAACTTCTGTTAAGGGGAGTTGTGCTTTTACCTCTCTACCCTCCTGATAGCCTTCCTCTATATCTACATCCAAACATCTAACTAAACGAAACAAAATAATAGTTTTTTTTTTATTATCTTAGCAAAGTTAATGATTCATTCAACTTAAAAGGAGATAAATATTTTTACAATGCTATACTTTTTTATTATCTTAATGAAGTCAATGATCCACTCAAAAAATATATAAAAAAATTAAGTTAAAGATTATGCGTGGAGTACAAAATTACTATTAGTGATATTGATACAGAAAATAATTAATTGCATTATATCAACAACCTTTCGAAGTTTTAAAAATAATCTATTAAAAATGAAAGAGAATAAATCATCTGTTTTTTTAAAAATGTTCGAAATAAATTCTATATTATTGTGGCCCCCTTTGCAATTTTGTCTCCATTCATCCTCTCATCCAATCACCCTCCTAAAGAATTTAAGATATGGGAGTTTTACATATGCAAAATAGAAAAGGATGCTTAGTCACATAATCGTACATAATGACCCGCGCTCTTAATCCTTGCATTGTACTTGCGCTTTCAGTCTCACTCTCATGGATTTTACTAATTGAAAATGTGATTCAAAGACGCTTTTACGCTCGCGCTCACGCACGAATTATGTGACTTAGGAAGGATTTATGCAATTCAAAAATTTTTAGGGCCCGAGGCGCAAGCCTTGCTCAACTTCCCTCAGGGACAAGCTTGTTTGTAAGGTGGATTCATCTTTTCTTGGTGTAATATTTCCATTGCACCAAAAAAGATAGACGATGTAGATTGGTGGCCGCGACATTTTTAATTTCCCTGCTCCATTTTCTTCGTTTACACTGTAATTATCGTCCCTCTATATATTTAGCTAGCTACTATTATGGTTTATAGATTATTTAGCTTTTAATTTGTGTCTTTTTAGTGAAAGGTGACATAAAGGACAAAAAAGATGGTACGAGGGGCAAAAACAAAACCTCAAGGGAGATCATTGCTATTTTTGAAACCTGAGGGAGGTGTTTGTCAATGTCAGAACGTCAGGAGAGGTCAGTGTATGTGTATATATATGCGCATAACCTGTTTGATTTTAGTCTCAGCTGAGAAAATGGAGGTTTGTGCATCCCCAAATATCCCTCTGCGACCTTGGTCTTCTTCTGATTTCACTTGTGGTGTTTCGGGTGATCATCGGAGGAGGATAGAGTATATTAGCTCTGTGGTTTCTGCTGTTCTTAGCAACCTTTTCTTTGCAATTCTCATCTGCTTATTTGGAGTTGGTAGGTACCTTTTTTTTCCATTTCTTTCCTTCTTTTTGTGTGATAATTGTAGTATTACGTTATATCACTAATTGAGTTGTTGCACACAGCCACAAAACTGAATACTTTTTCAGTGCAAGAGGTAAAAAATAGCTTTAAATATATTACACTCAATGATCGATAGCTCCTTATTGCACCTTATACTCTTAGGCCTCGTTTGATTCGCGGATTGAAAATGATGGGATTAACAGTCCTAGGATTACTAGTCCCTGGATTATTTGTCCTGGATTAATTTCATCTCTAATTTTATCCAATCCCATGTTTGATTCGCGTGGGATTAATTATGGGATAAGGAATAATATTTTTTTTTTAAAATTTCAAAAACATTTTTCGAAAAAAGAAACTTTTGAAAAAGAAACATTTTAAAACAAATAATTTTGTGAAACATTTTTATTACAAAACAATTTGGGAAAAGGTTTTTTTTTTTTGAACTAATTTAAAAAAAAAAACAAATTTCTTAAAAAAGTTGAAAATCAATTTTCTGAAAGAAAAAAAAACTAGTTTTTGAAACTTTTTTTGAAGAAAAAGGTTTTTTGAAAACATTTTTCAAACAAAATAGTTTTTGAAATCATTTTTTGAGAAAAGAAAGTTTTAAAAAACATTTTTCGTATTTAAAAAAAAAAATTCTGAAAACATTTTTGAAAAACATGAAATTTTTGAAAATAGTTTTTTTTAAAAGTTTTTGTAAAATAAGAAAGTTTTGAAAAAATATATTTTTAAAAAAAAGTTTTTTCAAAACAATTACTGAAATTAATATTTTTTTTAAAAATGTGTTTTAAAAACATTTTCTGAAATTAATTTTTTTTTAAAAACATTTTCTGAAATTAATTTTTTTTTAAAAACATTTTCTGAAATTAATATTAAATAAAATAATTCTGAAAATGCTTTTTGAAATCAAGCTCAATATCATCGAAATATTTTTGAAAACAATTCCTTATTTGTTAATCCTACGTAATCCCACCTCCCCCCCTAGGATTATTTAGTACCCCCATATAGGGATAAAATTAATCCTGGGATTAATAATCCCTACAGTCATTTCGGGAACCAAACGTGGGATAACTTAGGATTAGGTACATTTAGTCCTATCCCAGGCAGTTAATCTGCGAATCAAACGAGGCCTTATAGTGTGTCCAGGGATGGAGCCAGTAATTTTTCCACGCAGGGGCGATCGTGCATGCGAGAAAAAAATATAAATACACATACATAATCACGTAAATACATTAAAACTCAAAATATCGTAAATACATAAATCGGTTTAACTAATAGGAACGATCTTGAGTCTTGTTTTTTTTCATTGTTCATCTTCTTCTTTTTCATTCATCACAACTGGACGAATTCGGTACATGGGCTTTCATGTTACTTTATTTTACCAGTCAAAAAACAAAGAATTAATAGAAATCTAGAACAACAATTGGGGAAAGACATACTTACAACTTAAATTTTACCAAATTATTTAGGGTTTTCAAAATCTCTTCTCCTTCGTCACAATTTTCTCGAAATTGCCTTTGAAATCTAAACAATTGGGGATGTTTGTGCCAAGAGAGAGAGGGGGGATTTGGTGTACCATTGAGATTTTAGGGCAAAAAATAAAATAAAACTGTAAAACACTAAACCCATTAATGGAAGGTGAAAGTTTATTACTTGAATATTTACAATATTAACCTTATAGTTTTATTTTTTTTATATTTTAGTCCTTAACCTTTAATAATTAATGTTGATATTATCGTATTTCAAAGGTTACTATTATATTTTTTTTTTCAAAATTCGACACAGGGGGCGAGCCTATATACTTTCTTAGGATTTTTTCTTTTTTACATATAATAGTAGTGTTTCTTTTTCTTCTTGTAGGGGCGACCGCCCCTACTGACCCCTCCCTGGCTCCATCCCTGAGTGTGTCTGAAGCTATCGATTTTTCAATAACTTGGTATCTACCCCGTATGACAAGTTTGAAGAAGAGTATGATGATGCCAAAGAAGAAGAAGAAGGACTTATCCTATCAATCAACGAGTCTTTTTTTGACACCTAGGGGTTTTCTATGTTTCAATTAATCAGTCTTTTAAATTTGTTGCATCATGGTAAGCTGGTTTGTGGAGAAGAGAGTAGAGAAATTAAGGGGAAAAAATACAAAAAAAAGTTTTCGATACAGTACTTTTTACATTGTCCAACGCACTTTAACACATGGAAAATTGTTTATTTTTTAATCCTCCTGTCTAATTGACGCCTATTGGGCAGTTATTAGCATTTTCCATGAAATCATATCGAGGTAGAGCCTAGCATCAAATGAATGGCTTTCATAATTTTCCCTTTTAATGATACGTATATATATTTTAGTTTGGGTGACGTTAGGAGCGATGACGGCATTGGTTGGGGCAGTATTTGGCTTAAAAAGCAGGAGAGGCTTGTTGCATGGGGCTGCCGCCGGAGCTTATTTCTACCTTTTGTTCTTTAAAGCTTCCGCTGGTTTGTGGACGTCTTTCGCGGATGGACCTTTGTCTTTCCTTCACTTGGTGAGTCTCTCAACATCTAGCCATTGCACAATGCTAGCTGCCTAGCTTCATTAGAACTCTCTTTGTCCTTCAATGCGTACATTTTTTATGCGATCAAACCCAAACGAACAGTTATTGAGTTCCTAAATAAACCTTCTATTTCTAAAAGTATTCATTCATCTACATTTCTAGGGTTAGTTTGCGGAAACTAAAATGTTATATGCTTTTAACTTTTCAAGATTAACATGTCTTTTGGAACATCTTAAACTGAAGAGATGGATAAACAAAATGGGATGAGTTGAATTCTTTTGTGTACACTTTGTTCATCAATGTGGTGTGGGTGGACTTCAATCCATGCACTTTTTGAGAGACATAGAGGCTTAATACCCAAATTTGAGAAGCACTTCTTATAAGTTTCTATACTCATTGGCCGCAATGTATTACTCTTGACCGCGAAGTATTACTCTTGGCCGCAAATAATTACTCATGGCCGCAACAATTTACTCATGGCCGCAAATAATTACTCATGGCCGCAACAATTTACTCTTGGCCGCAAAGAATTACTCCAAATGACTCTTGACCACAACGAATTACTCTTGGCTGCAAATATTTACTCTTTGTTGCATGCAACCAATTACTTATGGCCGCAAATAATTATGTTATATTTGCAGATTGTGGTAATTTCAAGACTTGTAAATCCAGCACTGCTTTACTTGGGAGAATTGATTGGTTCAGTAGGGAATCAGGTAATTAACTCCCTGTAGTAGCAGTTTTTGACAAGTTAAGAAAGCTAAAGGAAGACTGGCATTGAAACATTCGATCTTCAAGTACAGGATGTGGAGGATCAGATGGGCACTGTTCAATCAATCAATGAGGTCCAGAGATCAATCAGTACCAGAGGAGCCAAAGAACCATCCAGGAGATCAGTTGATCGGCTCTCAAAAACTAGAATCACGGATCAGAATATATACGACGATTCAGGCAATAGAATCTCATGCCCGATTTGCCTTGAGGTAGAAATCCTTCAATCTGATAGTCCTCCTTTCTCTAATTAGTTTGATGAGTCCTGAGATGGGGGTTGATTCCTTCGTCTACCGTGATGTGTCGACGATTACTTTCTGATCCAGCCTCTTCCTTTCACCTGACTAATTGCAAAAGTACGTAACAACAATACTTTTTTTTAACGGCAAGAACAACAATGTTAGTGCCAACCGGCCGGAGATACACTCCAATGCTTAAGTTAACCTCCTCTCGAAGAAAGTACTCCATGTTGGAAGTAAAGTGTCTAGCACCTCTTTAGGATTTCATCATAAAATTTGTAAGTGGAGAGTGCTTGGGCCTCCAAACACCTCGTGTTCAGTCGCAATCTCATAACGGCCTTGTGGCATGACATCGTCCCATAATATATCTGAAACTCTCCAAAATGTCATGCATTACATCTGCAGAGCGCCATGTCGGTTTCCCCCACGCGGTCGAGTAGTGCCACCCTTGCATCCGCGTGGCACTGACTGGGTCCAACAACCTATACAAACTTTGGACCTGCCCAACTTTTTGGCTCTGTATTGATTTTATTTTTCCCTCCACAAGTCCAAATACGTTGTGCAGGATATCATGTCATAATTTTTACCTATAACAAGCAATTCTCTAATCATATTAAGGACTAATCTTAAAGAAAGAAATTTGTTTTGGGGGTTTCTTGATAATTTTCTTGTTTCATTGTCTTGTAGGATTTTCAACATGGGGAAGTAGCTGGAATCCTGTCACTATGTCACCACATGTTTCATCAACCTTGCATCGGAAAGTGGTGTTCTATGAGCAGTTCTTGTCCTTTGTGCAGAAGGAACAAATAGCTCTTCGATGTATAGCTCACCATAGAGAAAACCCCAAGGGGTTGGCCCGGTGTTTCCCTCTTTATCGCCGCGTAGGTGTGAGCGAAAAATCAACGGCGTATGCGGTATAAGCGCATGCGTGTTAGAACTTGTCGACGTCCAACGTGTGAATAGGCCAGAGCGCCTCGATCTGACTTCATATGTAATGTGATTGCAAATAACTCAAAGGATGAGGCCACAAAGAGGGTTCGTGTTTTTGTCACAACGAAGTGGACTTCAATATTTCCCAACCCTGCGAAAAAGAAGAGAACTAAGGTTAAAAAAGAAGGAAGAATTTTATTATGTCGGAATAATAAAATTGGATTACAAGTGAATGTAACATGAACGGGATAAAATTCAAGATACTTGTGGAAGTAAAATGGATTGGATAGATAAACTTTTGCTGAAAAGGTCATACTTTTGGTGAAGCGCTTGGCGTTTGAGTGGTGTATGACCCTTCTCTTCTTTTGGTTCTTGTAATTATAGCCCCCTTGGAAGAGAGAGAACTCATGGCCACGTATATAATTTTCGGCCACAATTCCAGTGGTGTAGTGCTTCTTGGAATCTTGGGTCCTCCAACCCAACTAATCATTGTGGCCTGTGGGCCAATTCAACTTTGTAGAAAATATGCCCAGGTTCTTAAATGATTACTAGCACCCAAGCAGGTCAATCTCAATGGAAAATTATTTGGTGCATCTTGCTCTATTCTAATGTTTTAGATTCAAAATTTATTTTCTATGTGCGATCAACTCTTTTGGAATCAGTCAATACTTTAATTAATTGGTCTTCCTATAAGTAGGTAGTGGGATTGGACCCCATAATTTGTCAATATGCGTGTAAGCTGACTCGAACGCTTGAATAAATTTCTTTTTTTATAGGCCGCCTGACTTATAAGAGAGAGAGAGAGAGAGCGCGCAAAATGTCATTGAAAACATTCCGTATTCCTTCGAAGGTTACGTTGAGTTTAGTATACGAATCATACGATCATGTGAAAAGAAAGAAGGGAGAAACTTACAAATCCTAAGTATTGTGCATTTCCTCCCATTTTCTTTTTCTTGTATTTTCTTTTTTTACTTTCCTCAAGTTTCAAACACAGTGTACGTCACTTGTAAAAGAAATGAGTGGGCAATTACATGTGTAATTTTGACATGGGTTTCGTTACAAATAACTCTTCATTCAACTTTGTTTTATTAAGGCTCCGTTTGTTTCGACGTAAAATATTTTACACGGTAAAATATTTTTCTGAAAAATCTTTTACTTGAAAAACAATTGCCGCACTTTGATTTTTTGGTGTTTGGCTATATCGATCAAAAATATTTGTCCTCCATTTTGGGATTCGGGCAACAAGCAGGGAGACTTAAGGGGTTATGATGAATTGGTGCTTGAGAAACCCATGCTCTCTGTCTTTTTCTCTGATTAGAGAAAAGGAAATGCATAATGGGTAAGAAATGGAGGATCGGATAGGAATTGACTCAAGTAGAGAGAGAGAGAGAGAGAGAGAGAGAGAGAGAGAGAGAGAGAGAGAGAGAGAGAGAGAGCCTCTTGTAATCTGTTGGATGTTGAGCGAGATAGTGGAAACTTGAGATCGGGAGGGCCGGAGGGGTTTGTAAAATAATTTACCAAGATTCATCCGGTAAGTTGTTTTTGGTGATTTGAGTGAAAATGTTTTACAATAAAAATATTTTACCCAGTTTATAAGCAACCAAACAAAGGAAAATGAGGAAAATATTTTACCGAAAAATATTTTACATTGAAACAAACGGAGCCTAAGTGTCTGACTGTGAGTCAATAAACGACGAATTTCGGTCATATTATTACGGATAGGAAAAATGCTAGGGATAAATTCAGAAATAAATATATCCGGAGCTATTTAATGTATATAAGTCTTACTTTATCACTTATATATATAATAAGTTGGAATTTAAGTGTATCAAAAAATTTCGAATACATTTATGTCGGAACATCTATATAATATGGAACAACGATTTTGGAATTCTCTATATTTTGGACCTTCGGATTTGTTCATATTTTTTCTATGGCTGAGATTTACGGATAGTAGTAAGATTAGAAATATATTTGGAAAAAATGAATGTTTGGAAGAAGGATGAAAGAAAAACTAAAATTGATGTTTCAAAATCTTATTCTGATTCCTTATTTTCGAATTTTCCTTACTTTCGTAACAGTTATCAGTCAAAAACGATTACCGTGTTCTAAGGCTGTCTCTTCTCTCTCTCTCTCTCCCTCATACGTTAATTCCAAAAGGGATTTCAATTTTGAATCCAAAACTACTTTCTCTCATACACTTTTAGCTCGCTCTCTCTCTCTATATGTGGGCCCTGTCATTTTTGAAATGTGTTCAGATTGCTAATTGTTTAGTTGGTTGAGTGATTGAAGGAAAAAAAATTGATTTATTATATATTTGGTTATTTGATTCATTGCAATATGTTGGTGACAGCAAGTGTATTGGTTTTGTTAGATCTTGATTCTAAGTCATAGTTTCATATTCGCTTTCATCCAGTTAAAAATTGAAAGCCAACGAAAATATACATGTGCTTGTATTTCCGCATTGGAGTTAGTTTTTTTATTCAACTTAATTTTCTATAGTACATAATACAAGAGTGTAGGGCTCATCCACACTTAACAAAAGACAAGTTGTTGCAATGGATAATTACTTTGATCCAATGGTTTAGGCTCATTCTCTTCCTTTCAGTAAAGTGCTCACACTTTTTGCACATATTACAGTTTACACAATTGCCGTGTGAATTTATTTACTCCTAACAACTGTACATTAATGTCGCGGATAAAAAAAAATTGTACATTAATGTCTGTGATTTTTTTTAAAAAAAAGAAAGAGAGAAGAATACTGAAACTTTCCAAATTCTGTGCTAATTTGAAGAATATATATATAGGGGAGCGTTCCGGAGACTCCATCTCAACCATTGAACCAATGGTTGAGATTAAAAGTTTTCAAAGAATTACTTCTGGTCGCGAATAATTACTCTTGGCCACAAAAAATTACTTTTAACTACGAAGAATTACTATTGGCCACTTATAATTGCTCTTGGCCGCTTATAACTACTCTTGGCCGCAAATAATAACTCGTGGTTTCGCAATTATTTGCCGCCAAAAGTAATTCTAAGCGGCTAAAAGTAATGACAAGCGATAAGCGGTCAAGAGTAATTTAAGCTGCCCGAATTGGTGGAATCTGTTACTAACACGTTCCGAATAAGATTGGTGATCTCTGCGTCACTTCCACCACGCCCATACTCCATCATTGATCACTCATTTGTTTACGCATGACGCATGAGAGAGAGAGACTCTCCTCGCCCTTCCTCCTAGGGACGGATCCAGAAATTCTCTCTAGTGGAGGCATCAATTTTTACTACACTTGAACAAAAATTTACAATCAAGCACTTAAACTTCATCATATGAGAAAAGGGAAATAATTTCAAAAAATTCCTACAAGTAAACGCAAAAAGGGTTATAATCCCTTTACGGCTTCTCTAATGAGAGCCACCCTCAAGGGGCAAAATTGGAAAAAATAATGCTCATGTTTTTTCATTAGTGAATTATTTATAATGTGATTGTGTGTGCTTATAACATTGTCCAAAAAATTAAGTGCTCCAATTTTTAATCAATTTGAATAGATACAAAGATCTTTTTTTTCAATCATATTATTTTAAAGGGTCATAATTAATTTTTGTCTTTAGAGATCTCATATGAGAGCTGTAGAACCAAATGAAAAGCAGATATTTAAGTGCTCCAATTTTCAATCCGTTTGAATCGGTACAAAGATCTTATTTTTCTAATTATTTTATCCTAAAGGGTCATAATTAATTTTTGGTTCTAGAGCTCTCAAATGAGAACCCTAAGAGAGCCGTAGAATTAAATAAAGAGCAGATACTTAAGTGTTCCAATTTTCAATCCGTTTAAACCGATGCGAAAATCATATTTGTCTTATCAGTTTATCCTCAAGAATCATAATTAATTTTTGACTCTAGATCTCTCATAATTAATTCTAAATTAATTTTTGTAAACAGAAAAATTAAATTGAGTGGGGGCACGTGACCCACAGTCAAGGACGGAACCAGGATTTTACCCTAACAGTGGCGAAATGTATACTAAAAAAATCTAGTGGTGGCAAGACTATATAAGTTGGGCATAATTTTTTTTTTTACATATAATAATTGCATTTTCTAAAATTTTTGTCGTGGCGGTCACCACCACTAGACCCCCCTGGTTCCATCCTTGCCCACAGTGCATCCGTCCCTACTTCCTCCTCTTCTCCTTCGTCGTCCTCAACCACTCCGGCGGGTTCGTTAATGCTCAGGCATTGATCCCGCCGACGAGATTCGATGGGTTCATGTAAAAAACCGCCTTTACACCGGCATGGACTCAATCATCATCGAGGCATTCTTGGACCCCGTTTGTCCTCATAGTAGAGACTCTTGGCCTCCTTTGAATCGAGCCGTAGATTACTACGTCTCTCATGTCTCCCTCGTCGTTCACCCCTTTGCTTTGCCGTGAGTAATTTCATCCCCTTCATTTGAGTCAGAATTTTCACTCTTTTCATTTGGTAAGAGAGAGAATTATAGGATTGAACCATTTTATGGACTTCAGTGTGTACAATATCAGTCATCAAGCCAATCGGATGTCTTGACATCATTTCGTTGTACTCCAGACGTCTTTGCCTGAGCAGTGCTACAGAAACAGACTGTCCCAATGTACATGGTCTCACCCCGAATTCCCAATGCACATGTGATCCCATTTACATCGAACAACTCTGGACAACTGTGTCCAAAGCATTTTCCGTCTAATTGTTGGTATTCCAATTTTTTACGGGACGTTCATCAAATGCATGTTCTCTTAGAAATCTCACTTTCAAGAATGTTTTTAGTGATTTATGAGGTCTTTCAAAAGTTAAATATTTTTTTGTTAGAATTTTTGAAAACCTTCTTATTAGACATGTCAAAATGAAATTAATAGGGCACTCACATTGAAGGACGGACGTATGGAGTAAATTTTAGTGACATTTTTCTGACTCATTGATGGGTTTCTAAATATTTTCAACGTGAATTTGGTTTCTCTGCAGTCTGTTATTAGATTGCAGAGTGTCGTCCGCGTAATTTTAGCCGTCTATAAGTATTTCTAACGGTTCAGATTTTAAAAATCTTCTTCCACCTTCTTTTTTTTTTGTTTTGCAAAACAATTATTTTATTGACTTGTTATTGATTTCCCTACCACTATACCTTAAGGCCTTGTTTGATAAGTGTGTTAGGCCTTGGGATAGGATTAGTAATGCTGTGGGCCAACTAATCCCTTGTTTGTTTGCACAAAAGTGGAGGGGATTACTAATCACATGAGAATGCTAATCCCCACCATTGTGTAGGATTACTAATACCTTCTCTCACCAGGTATTAGCAATCCTATCCCATGCTTGTAGTCCAAAATTACCTCATTGCCCAAGGTAATTTCTATTATTCCCCACAAGAACCCCCAACACACCTCTCAGTTTTTTTAAATGGAAAAAGAAACAATCCTATGTGTGTACTTCAACGGAAAAAGTTGACTTTTTTGTTCCATAGATTGGAGAAGCCGAAACATACCTCTCAATTTTGGGGAAAAAAAAAAAAACCTCTCATTACCCCAATGGACCGGTTATTCTCCTGAATTACTTGGTGGATGATGATTTCTTGTACATATAATTTTTTAGCAAACAAAATATTTGCATACTTTTTATTTATTTAACCTTACAATAAATTTTTAATTTTATTCTTATGGTTTGAGAGTATAAAGGGAAATTATGGTGTAATCCTATCCCATCTAGACCTAAACAAACATAGTATTAATAATCTCATCGTCTAATCCCGTGCAAAACAAACATGAGAGGGTGATTTAACAACCTTACTATTAATCTCATCTCATTACGAATCCTATCTCAATCCAATCTTATTACAAATCCCACCCTATCTATCACAGTTATCAAACAGGCCTAAGAAAAAACCAAATGAAAATTAGTTTTTTTTTTCTTTCCCTCCTTCGTTACTTTCCGCCACTAGTGACGAAATCTGTTACTAACACTTACCGATCGGAGAGAGAGAGAGAGAGAGAGGTAGGTAGGTAAGTAGGTTAATAAAATGAACCCAACAACTTGAATTATTAGCATAAACCGATCGAGACACCCAACTCTAATGGCAGCGCTACATACTCTCCTCACCTTCATCTTCTTCTACTTCGTCGTCCTCGATCACTCCGGCAGGTTCGTTAATGCTCAGGCATTGATCCCGCCGGCGAGATTCGACGGGTTCGTGTACAAAAATCGCCTTTCCACCGGCATGGACACCATCATCATCGAGGCTTTCTTGGACCCGGTTTGTCCTGATAGTAGAGACTCCTGGCCTCCTTTGAAGCGAGCCGTAGATTACTATGGCTCTCGTGTCTCCCTCGTCGTTCACCCCTTCGCTTTGCCGTGAGTAATTTCATCCCCTTCATTTGAGTCGGAATTTTCACTCTTTTCATTTGGTAAGAGAGATAATTATAGGATTGAACCATTCTATTGACTTCAGTGTGTACAATATCAGTCACCAAGCTAATCGGATGGCTTGGCATTATTTCGTTGTACTCCAAACGTCTTTGCCTGAGCAGTGCTACAGAAACAGACCGTCTCAATGCACATGGTCTCACCCGAATCCCCGATGCACATGTGATCCAAAGCATTTTCCGTCAAATTGTTGGTATTCCAATTTTTTATGGGACGTTCAACAAATGCATGTTTTCTTAGAAATCTCACTTTCAAGAATGTTTTTAGGGATTTATGAGGGTCTTTCGAAAATTGAATATTTTTTTGCTTGAATTTTTGAAAAGCCGACTTAGACATGACAAAATGAAACAGGGGACTCATGTTAAAGAACGTATGGAGTAAATTTTAGTGACTTTTTTTATGGCTCATTGATGGGTTTCTAAATATTATCAGCGTATGATCATTGGAGCACTGATGACACTCATTCAAGGACCATCTCCATCTCCAGTCATCTATCTCTTAATGCATGCACAAGTTAAGATTCTTAATTACCTGAACAACCAAAGAGAGTGAGAGTGAGTCCTGATCCTTTAGGCAGCGTTTGGATGGGGAAATATAAGAAGCTAATGTTGTCAAGAAGCTAAATTTGATTTCTTTGGTTTCCCTATCATTTTAATTTCCTTTTACTAGGAAAATACCTTCATTTAGAGAAGTGCTACAATACGCGCCTCATTTTTGGTGTGCACCCTTTAAAATGTAGAATTCATAACATCAATCTCGAACCCATAACTTTTGTGTAGATAGTATGACTTACATCTGCACTTAACTTCAGAAAATCAACCTTGAATTGATGACACTTATATGTAATGATTTTTGGTCATCATGTGATGAACTTCTATGCCAATGTTGGGAGTATCTGTTGAAATATTATGAACTTAAAGTGATTCAAGAGGATGCATACGATACACACCCAACTATACGTATTTTAGCGTTTCCCAGTGACCATTACTTCATGCGGATTCACAATTGTGTAACGACCTTCCGTGGACTGATAAATGAACCAGGTTACTTCAAGTTGCTTCCTGTATCCTAAGGAGTTCATTTTATCTTATTTAGTGCCTTGACTGATTCTAATATATAGGAAAAATTCTACACTTTTTCCTAATTTGATAGTCAACTTGGATTTTTTCTAGTTTGGCTTCTAATGTATAGCTGAAATAGGTTTCAATTTTAGTAGGTTCAGTAAATCACTTAATGAGTGAATGAGTGTTTTGCTTTTATATGTAGTATCGTTACGGTGAGCCGGTAACTGACAAGTTGTGGATATCGCAGTTACCACGACAATGCTTTCGTTTCTTCTCGTGCTTTGCATATTGCGAATAAGCTCAACACTTCTGCCACATACGACTTGCTGGAGTTGTTCTTTAAGCATCAGGTAAGAACGATGACCCTCGATTCATAGTAGTGAAATCTTCAATTCAGGTCGATCGTAAATTTGAAAACTCCTCCCCTGCTTAAGTTGTGGGCCGGTTTGCTGCCACAAAGGCGGTTTAACCCTGGCTTTGAACTGTTCTATTGTTATGTTTTCATTTTATTTGACAAAGTGTTATGAATTCGATGCTATTGTTTTGGCGATTAGTCGTCGGATTACCCCTTGATCTTTAGGAGTTCTCTCGATCCTGCAACTAGACTTTGTGAGCCGTACTTTTTGGTTTTCAGTTTTTACCTTTTTGGTGTTTGTAGTAGGCCTTTCCCGGCGCTTGTTTTCCCCATTACTTCATTCGCATTCGAATTTGTATTCAGGCTAAACTCTGGATTGTTAAATAGGAGGTGTTCTACAGCCGAGCAACCTTCAACATGTCCAAGGCAACTATTGTAAGTCAAATCGTGAACTTGGCGACCACAGCAGTTGGTAACTCCTACCAATCTGCAGTTGCATCCGGCTTTACTGACAGGAAAACTGATCTCATGACAAGGGTCTCGTTCAAGGTAAGAATCGAATATTGCTATAGTCCATGTATATGGTGATCGATGCAAGTTCGGATTGCCTCTCTAACTTCCTTTCAGAATGTTTTTGTCGGTTGCCTTAATCACCTTGCTGTTAAGCAACTCTCTAGCTCCCTGATTGATATTCACGGTTCATTTGGTTCATTTGTTTTTTGCGGTTTTGTGCATGCAGTATGGTTGTTCAAGAGGGGTGTTTGGAGCGCCTTTTTTCTTTGTGAATGGATTTGCATTAGCTGACGGTGATTCGACTATGGACTATGCTAAATGGAGGAGCATCATTGATCCATTACTAAAAGAACAAGACATGGAATGAGGGGGAGGAGCTTCTACACTTCTTATGAACTCTTTTCGGTTGGTTGTATTTGCGCTAAGCCGCTAAGAACAAAATAAAGGATCTGTAATCGATGTGATTTTTTTGAAACAACTCTTATTGAATCGAGCAGCTAGCTGTATCAAAAGAATGAATCGTCGTATGAGGAACTTTGGTGTCGAAGCCTGTTGTTTCGGAGAGGGAAAAAAGCGAGAAATTAAGATAGGAAGCAGAGAAAGCAAAATTTACGAAGTATCAGTTCCCTTTTGTTGGAGCTCATGAGGATGGTTAACATACATGCATTCCAAGTCTCCGGCTGGCTAAAAGTTTTAATGCACTATTGACATAAGGACTCGGGGATGTTGTGGTAAACACCCCACACCACAACGCTGTAGGGCGGTCAAAACGACTGTCGCTTCTTCGGTCCTCCTGGACCGGGCAAGTTCAGGTTGCATCCAACTTGATAGAGGTTTGATGTTTTGCCCAACATACAAGGGTGTACCATCGTATATCTTTCCAAAAGCAATTTACCATTTTTTCCACACCCAATACGAGAAATTTTTCAGTGTCGAGTGGGTATATCCCACGTGGTGTCCGCTCGGCACTCCCGAGCCGTCCGATGCAATTCTGGACGGCTCAGATTGAAACATTCTCTCTCCTCTCACCCCTCCTCTTTCTCTCTCCTTTTTCTCTCTCCAAATCCGAGCCGTCCAAAATCGCATCGGACAGCCCAGATGTGCCGAGCGGGCACCACGTGGTACCCACCCGGCACTAAAAAATTTCTCCACCCAAGACATATAAGACCTAGAACCCAACACCCTCCCTTTTGTGGGCGCTTGACCATCTAAGGACCCGTTTCCTAACTTAAATTTTTGCTTATTTTGCATTTTTCCCAACACAAAATAAGCAAATAAATAATAATGACTACTAAGCAGGTTCTACATTCCTTTCCTTGCACGATGCAAAAGGAGAGCAATTTTGTTCACCCTCGGCGAGAGTATGTTCATTCCATGTCTCACTTTTCTAATCGAAACCGTTCAATTTTTCCGGATTCATTTTCTAGAATATCTAGACAAAATTCGGCTCAATCGAATATCAATAAGCGCTCCATCTAGGAGTTTATTTATTTTCTTTAACACGAAGAAATTAATATGGAAATTTTCAACTTAGTAGGAGCTAGATTTAAGCCTCCTCATGTGCTAGTAAAACAAGGCTTCAATACTAAAAATTAAATATATCCTCGGATGCAGTTCACCATACCATATTTTCACCTCCTATGTATCTAACCGTTACATAAACCATAACACCAAGCGGTTGGCCTTGTGGTCAAGGCCAAAGACTTAGAAATTTGCTCATTCCTTAGGTCTCAGGTTCAAAACCTCTTAGATGTTATCAACTCGTCTGAGATCAGTCCATACGAAGCAGTTGTTTCAACTTAAATGGGGTCCTTGCAAGTGGACAGTGAAATTGGGCCTCCAAAATTAATCGAGATGCGCGCAAGCTAGCCGGACACCTGAATTATTGAAAACAAAAGGTTACATAAACCATGTGTGGATGTAAAATTCACCATTATTCCAAATTCCAAAACAACAGTACTTGCCTACTGTTCTTCTCTTTGGGTCTGGAAGAAGCCCACTGTTCCGAACACTTCTTAAATGAAGCAAGCCGGCCCACCACTCGGCCCAACTGTTTTCTAACCGCCGCAAACCGGGTATAACTGTTTAGGGCAGTTTCGAAACCCGGTCCTATAAATCCTCCACACTTCACAGTGCAGCGGTTAGGGCGTAAGCGAAGATACGAAGCCGAATACAACAGTGCTTTCCTTCGTAGAGAGCACAGAAAAAATTTCATCTTTATTCGAAGAAGGTAACGAACTACACTAACCAGATCCAAAATCTTCTTCTCTTCACCAGTTGAAACCCTAGTTTTGCCCTACTTTCATCTTTATCTCGTTTTTGTGTTACGGTTTTGTAACATGTGGCGTTAGTTGTATTGAATTGTTCTTCTCATTGCTGCTTCTTTTTTTTCATGCCGTAGTTATTATCGAACAAAAGGTGCCCTAGTTTTCGTAATATCTCGTTTTGTTGCTTTTGTTATGGTTTATATTATAGAGGTTTTGTTGCCTATGGTGTAATGGCGTTGGTGTTGTTAAACTGCTTGTTTTTTTTTTTTTTTTTGTTACGTTTGTTTAGGGTTAGAAGATGGATCGGTACCAGAGGGTTGAGAAGCCGAGGGCGGAGACCCCGATAGACGAGAATGAGATTCGCATTACAAGTCAGGGGCGGATGCGAAGCTATATAACATATGCTATGACTCTGCTTCAGGTTTACCTTCAATTCTCATGTTATCGAATGCCTGAGGCCCTGATTAGGTTTTGCTAACTGTTTGTCTAATTCCTGTTCGTTCTGGTAAATTTTTGTCCTTTCCTGATAGTTGAATGTTTGCAATTTTGCCATTTTCGAAAGCATCATCGCAACATTAGCTTAGGGGTTTTTGGGAGGGTGATTTTCGCATTTTGGTTTTTCTATTTTGGAATTCTGAGTTTGGGAAGAAATTGTAGAATCTATTTTGCGCAAATCACCCAAACACTGGTTGGTTCTTAGTTGATACTTTATGCAGTATTTTCTGATACCAATTGGAGTAGTAGTTGCTTCAGAAGCTACTTGCAAGGTTTAATGTGTCTAGACTAGGGGTGAGCACGGGTCCGGTCGGTTTGACCCTCACCCGTCACCTGACCCGAACTCATCAGTTGGAATATTTTGGAACCGAATGAACAAGCAAAACCGTCCAACAAAAGCATTTCGAATTTACGGTCAGGCCGGTCGGGTTGGCTGGGTAGAATCAGATCAAGAAGCAGAGATTTTGTAACAGATTAAGTGCATGAATCAAAGTTCAGTGGATCAGATCGAGAAGAAGAGATCGGAAACCCCAAGTTTGGATGCAGGTTTACAATGCACAAGAACCAAGTAGAATAATCATGCAGAAAAGAAGGATTTAAGGACTACAATCTCAGAAGAATATCAGAAATTTATAGATCATGAATTAACTTACAGGGGTTTGTCTCTAAAATCATATGTTGACTACAAAGAGTGAAAGACAGAGAAACTCCATGGGAGAGAGAGAACAAGAGGCAGAGGGCAAGGTGATGGCGGTGGCCGGTGGGTTGATGTGGTGAGTGGCGGAATAGGGTCTAAGCTTCATATCCATATCCCAGAGTCTACATCCAAAAAATGTCGGCGCACATCTGATGAAGATAAGGGGTTTTAAACATAGGGTTTGTTTATATATTTTCATATATATGGTTGGGTTGGGTTGGTTTGAACAGTTTGGAATGGTATTGGTCCAAGACCTGACCCGAGAACCGTTTTTTTTTTTGGGGGAGAATGGCAACCCGTACCCGACCTGCATGCTAGTTTGAACCTGTCCGAAATGGGTCGTGTTGGTCGGTTTTGTGTTCTCCCTTAGTCTAGACAGATGTCTCTCGCCAAAGCATAGGATGTGGGGGATATGCATTGAAAAGTTGGGGTAGGAAGGTGGACTCTTCTTGCACATTGACATTCCTTTTCTGTGTGTTTGGTAGTGTAGGGTTTTTGTACTATTTAGGGATGTCATTGAAGCTAAAGAAGAGTTGAGAAGACAAAATTTTATCCACCTGAGAAGCTTAAAACAAGTCTATGACAAAAAATGAATGGATGCAACTTTAACCAGCTGGGGCTAGTAGCTCAGTTCCACCTCACCTAAAGCGCCAAAGGTTTGAGTCTTGCCATAGGCGATCCCCTTTTATGGCTATGTCTTCCCGTGTACCAAGAAAGGGAGAATAAATGGATGCAACTTTTGAATAATAAATAGTATGGTGGCATCATCTTTGTATGAATTTTTCCTTAAATGTTCGAGTTGTCCAAATTAAATGTTACGTGGTTGTAGTTTACCCGTTATGCTTGGTGATTTTTCATGCTATAGGCTTGTATTGTGCCATTATGTACTAATATATCAATAACCATGCTGACATTGGAGTTTTAGGTTTATCTTTCAAAGTAATTTTTAGTTTGGGGTAAATGGCATTAATGACTCCTGGAGAATAATAATGGCGAATCTGTGTTCAAACTATGGCCGGTATTGGTTTTTCTGGGAATCATTATGCTAGCCAAAATACATGGGATTTGGGGGTTGGCTTATATAATCAGTCAGTGCTACTTTTGGAAACACGACAGGGAGATGGTGGATCAGTACTAAATGCTTCGTAGTGTTTCATTATTGCGATAGATCTAATTGGGAGATTCATTACTGCCCTTATTGTTTCGAGGACAGATAACAAAGGTAGGATGCTAAATTTTGGTGTATCTGATGTCTTTTGTTTTTCTTATTGTGTGTTTCTATGCTTTCTAGGAAAAAGGTTCAACGGAGATTGTGTTCAAGGCAATGGGCAGAGCTATCAATAAAACTGTTACAATTGTGGAGTTAATCAAGGTTTCTTTTGTTACGCTTTTTCCATCTCTTTGTTTACCCTTCTATTTAGTGCTTCCATTCAATGCTTATGTGGTAATAGATTGGTTTTGCAATGATTAATCATATGCTTTCAATGCTAAATGTAATGCAGAGGAGGATTGTTGGTCTTCATCAAATTACATCAATTGCATCCACTGATATCACTGATACATGGGAGCCCCTAGAAGAAGGCCTCCTTCCGTAAGAGTACTCATAATCTTATCTTTGAAAAGCAAGTGTTGCTTCCGGTTTTTGAATTAGGCAGTGGTCTCTCCACGTAGATTTCCCTATTAAGATAACAAGTTAATGTTTTTTCGTCCTCTCTTAGTATGGCACTTACACGAATGTTTGTTTTGTCTGCAGTCTGGAAACCACCAGGCATGTTTCAATGATTACGATAACCCTCTCAAAGAAGGAGCTGAATACATCCTCTGTTGGGTGAGTTAGTCTATATCACCTTCTGTTTCGTTTTGTATGTTTCTAGTGCTTTTTCCATCTCAAGGTAGGTTATCTTTTTCTTCTTTTCCGTGATTTACTTGCTTGCCGATATTCCAGGTCCTTGATATGTCATCTTAAATAGGCTCTAGTAGTAATCATCATTAAACCTAGGTCCAGGATAGCACCTATTGGTATTGTTTCACATCTTAGATACAAGAAGGATCACGACCTATCATATTTTTGGAAAATAAGCTGTCCACTGAAGTCCTTGTGTATGATAGTGACTTCCCATTGTCCTCGTCCAATAATGTTGAAATGGGAGGTAATAAGTATATCTTCAACAGTTGGCGGTAAAAAGTTGCACCATAGGAGATGTATCCAACAGTTTGGCTTCCCTTAAAAAGTGTGCACATGTGTTACTTTTTTCCTTCTATTTTTTCTTGGTATTTGATGTCGAAAAGATTCCATGTTGAATCATGATTGTGAAATTAGCAGATACATTAAACTCATGCATTTGGTACTTTGTTGCAGGTACCAGCCTCCAATACCAGCTGACCAGGTCAAGGCATTTGCTGAATTTGATTATGAAGGAGGTAATGTTACTTTATCATCTGTGGACAGGTTCTGGTTCTCTGGTTTTTGGTTGTATGGGAACTTATTCTGGTATCTTTTGTCATACAGAAGGATCGCCTACTGGTCGTGGAAGAGGCCGTGGTGGTAGAGGGAGGGGAAGGTCTAGAGCAACTTATGGTATGATTTCATAGGGTTCGTTTGCTTATCTGATTTTCACCTTAAGTTTTGGCATTAAACTTCTATTTGAGGTGGTATTCCAAATAGCCCAAGTCGTTTAGCTATTTCATTTATTTGAAGTGTCATTATTACGTGTAATACACCGCTAAGCTTAACATTCTTCTACTTTCCTTTCCCAACAACTTAACATGGTCTAAGTGAATTGCTGAGTGAGGGAAACTAGATTTGGGAAGGAAATGAAAGGGTTTGTGTAGTCATGTGCCGGGTTGAGACTCTTTGAGTCGTAAAAGATAAGGATTTGGATTTATGTAGCAATGAGTGGAGTAGGAGGTGAGGGAAATAGCTATTGAGGACAGTAGTCGCACCGACCACCATAGGTCTTCTGGGATTTAGGTGCAAGACGCAAGATGAAGTGCTACTAGTGTTGTTAGAAAACAAGAAAATAACAAAAATAGCATAGACAATTATATAAAGTAGATATAAGCAGGAATGAAAGCAATTGTAATTAATATCTGAAATTCTACGACGATAAATCTTAGGAAGTGTCTAGATTCAAAAAGTCAATTAGTCATCATGATTATGCTCCCATTTTTCTTTTCCCCATGTCCACCTGTTCTAGAGCGTTTCATTCTCCAATTAGCAAAGTTGTCAAACTCTAGTATATAAACCTATAAATCATAATTTGTATGAATGGGAGACCCAAAAACAATATCTATGTATCATGTGAGCAGTATAGACCAACTAGACCAAAACCCAAACCAGCCCCAAACCATAATCGAAGATCGAAAACTAGGCCCAAAGACCCATTTCTAGTGAGCATTACAGACCAAAACATGAAGTCGAAGGAGAAGAGAAAGAATCAAATCATGATTGGACAAAAATCGGAGGAGGAGAAAGAGGAGGCGGCGTAATTTACAAATTTGGAGGTGTCATGGGGGAAGTGGCCGACTTTTGGTATTGACTTGTTTAGCGCAAAGTGCCAGCCTCTTTATTTATTTTCATTGCAATTTGGGAAGAGGCTCACACCTTGTACACCCAACCCAAAACCATAGGCGTGCATCCGTTCCATCTGACGTGAGCCTTGTCATTATTGTCTTGCCCCACCTTTATCCACGCACAAGCACTGCATCTTGATGAGCCTCACACCTAGGTGCCCCTTTCAAAACTATGGTGGGCGAGGGCTCCGGTAGGAGGGAGCTTGGTCTCTTGCTAAGTAATGTTGGCATGGAATCAACTGTAGAGATTCTATTATGGTTGAGTGCTTTGATGATGGTTCGATTTTAAGAATTTTTCTAGTGTTGACTTATAGTGGAGGAGAACAATCTGTTGGCAAAAATTGTTGGAGGAATTGCATCAGGTACGTTGGTGGTGGAGCAATTGTGCCTTACTTTCTCCCCTTGGCAATATTTCCTTGGTCAGATGGCAATGATAGAGTAGGTGGCCGATCAAAAAATAAAATAAAATGATAAGAGTAAGTGGTGCACCATGTTTAATTCCAATGGTAATTGTGCCTTGTTCCAATGGTACCACGTTTTGGAGCAGGTGGTGCACCATGTTTAATTCCCATACCATGTACCGGAATAATCGGAGTTCTAGGTAAATGATATAAACTTTGAGGATCGTTTTATATGGAAAGTAGTTGTGCCTTATGGTAATAGTTGAATTGATCTAGGTCAATCTACCTCACAGTCCACAGCCGAGCAAAAAAAAAAAAATGAAAGAAAACTCACAGCCCACAGTTCTTTGGTGTTGCTTTCCTTTTCTTTTCTTTTCTGAATCCTAAGAAGCACGGATACGGATACGAGATACGGATACGATATGATGTGGATACATGGATACGCGATTTTTCCAAAAAGTAGGATACGATACATTGAATATAAAATTAAATCAAAAAAATTATATATTATATATATAATTTTTCATCCCTAAAATTCTATTAATGATTAAAGCAATAGTAGAATCCATCATGTACTGCTTAAAAAAACAGTAATAAGGGTTTCAGTCTCAGTCTGAATATTTAAAAAAAAAAAATAACAGACGAGAAAGATGACATACGAGAGAGAGAGAAGATATATATATATGTAATATATATACTGTATATACACAGTATGCAATATATATATACACACTGTACATACAACGACAGAGATGAGAGGCGAGAGAGAAGAGAGAGACTTACAGGTGAGACCGAGAGAGAGATTAGAGACGATAGAGAGGAATCGCCTTCTTTCTTCCTGTCTTTTTCTTTCGTTTTTTCGTTTCTGATCGATAGGGAGAACTAGAAGAAACATATATCTAGCCCTAATTGCAGTTTAACCCATATATTTTAAGAAATAATATATTTACCCCCGCGCGTATCCGAAACGTATCCGAATACCAAAAAATAAAATAAAAACAGGATACTTTAAAAAAACGTATCGGATACATATCCGAGTTCCAAGCGTATCTGTATCCAATACGCGTACGGTATGTGATACAGAGGCCAAAATAGAGTATCCGTGCTTCATAGTCTGAATCATAAGGTGTTTGCATAGTAAATACCTTCGTCCCAATTTGTTTGTCCACTTTTTGAATTTTTGATTGTCCCAAAATGTTTGTCTATTTTGAAAAGTTAGTGAGTGAAATTCTATGTAATTTCTTTTTTGTCCCTTTTTGAATTTAAAAAACAAATTTAAAAAGTCGACGGATCTTCTGTGGTAGAACTTGGTGAATCGGGCATACTTTTTCCCAATCTTCTGTGGGTTCTGTGGGCCTTGCTTCTCTTATGATTTTTTTTTCTACTATCTTTTGTTTAGTTGGGGTTCAAGCTAAGAATAGTACACCTTTTGGGCCTAGTAGTTTATGGGAAGTTGAAGCTTACATGAGTAATAGTTTCGTTCCCTTAAAATGTTGCTTTCCGAAAAAGTTGAGGGAGTACCATTTTGGAACAATTTTTTTCGCTGGCAATGATGACAAAAAGGCCGGACTTACAGCTGCTTCCAAATGGTTGGTAGTAGATTGACGAAACATTTCCTAAGGTATTTGCTGAGCCAGTTGTTTGATTTTATTTTCTTCTTCTTGTTGTGGAGCTCATTAAAAGGTTAATGCTAGCACTAATCAGGATTTTATTTTTCTATGTTGAAAAAACAAAAAAAAATTAATTTTTTTTTCCCAATCGGGCATACTTTTTCCCAATCTTCTGTGGGCCTTGCTTCTCTTATGATTTTTTTCCTACTATCTTTTGTTTAGTTGGGGTTCGAGCTAATAAGAATAGTACACCTTTTGGGCCTAGTAGTTTATGGGAAGTTGAAGCTTACATGAGTAATAGTTTCGTTCCCTTAAAAAGTTACTTTCCGAAAAAGTTGAAGGAGTACCATTTTGGAACAATTTTTTTCGCTGGCAATGATGACAAAAAGGCCGGACTTACAGCTGCTTCCAAATGGTTGGTAGTAGATTGACGAAACATTTCCCAAGGTATTTGCTGAGCCAGTTGTTTGATTTTATTTTCTTCTTCTTGTTGTGGAGCTCATTAAAAGGTTAATGCTAGCACTAATCAGGATTTTATTTTTCTATGTTGAAAAAACAAAAAAAATTAATTTTTGTTAGTGATATTTTATGATTATTTGTTCTATCAATTTGTAAAATATTAAATAATACGTTAACAAAAATTCAATACAGTACATATCCCCGTATAGGTATACTAAAATGGATCCATAATCCATATCCACGTATCCCGCACCTGATACTTGTACCCGAATCCTTGTAACATAGAACTATAGAAGTATTCAAGCCTCGACATAGAGTATCGAATAGAATAAAAAGCCAAAAGCTTTAGCAAACACTTTAGCAAATATACAGCCCCATGTTAGCCCAATTACCTAAGAAACTAAAGAGAGGGCAACCATGGCTAATAAAGACTTTGAAGCCCAATAAAATAATGGATTTATGAAAATAGTTATAAATTATTGTCCCTCCCTCTCATTTCGTTTCTCTTAGAAGTTCCAGCTTTTCATGGGGATATGCATTTATTGCATTTGAATCCAAGTTAAAATGTATTGTGTCAGCATTGCCACTTTGTTTCCCACTTTGAAAATTATTGGGAATAGTGTGAAAATTATTGGGAATAGTGTATTTGTTCAGGATAGATTTGGAGCAATTTTTATTTTCTGAATTTTGGATGTTGACAATCTGTTTTGGACACCCCAAAATGAAAGGATGGACAAACAAAATAGGACGAAGGGATTAATGTTGGTGATATTTCTGACATGGCAATCACATCTTGTTACAGGGAATGGATATCCAGCTGCTGAGTATGATAATGGAGGTTGGGAAGGGAATCGTGGCTACGCCAGGGGAAGGGGCCGTGGAAGAGGTCGTAACTTTCGTGGTCGTGGAAGAGGAGGGTTCAATGGTCCTGCTGTTGATACTCAATATGATGCCGGAGGTTACAACCAAGAAGCTCCTTTTCAAGGCCGTGGTATTGTTTCAAATCGATTACTTAGGGATGGCCATCTCGGCCCATCCGTCTGTATCCGACCCGTTATCCATCCCGAATGGATCGGATTTTTCGGGGATTTTCTGGATATCGGGGCAGATTCGGATTTATTTTTCAAAAAAAATTCGGAGATCGGATCGGATTCGGAGGTAAGTCTATCCCCGCCCTGATCCGCCTCGAATCCGATCTCCATCCCCAATCCGCCCCGATCTGTCCCCGAATACCCGAAAAATCTATTTTTTTGATCAAAAATCCGCCTCCGATCTGTCCCCGAATACTCTGTTTGTAGTTTTTTTTTTTTTTCAAATTCGGATATCCGAATCTCCAATTGGATCTCCGTTCTCCGTTCGGGGCGGGGATGGAGGACCGAAAATATATCCGATTGGGGATCAGGGCGGTTTCGGAGGTCGAGTGGAAGGTTCGGATTCGAATATGTCAATATCCGCCTCTGATCCACCCCGTTGCCATCCCTACGCGCGATTACTCCAACTTGCCTGCATGTGTCAGAAATCAGAATTAGAAACTCCTGTTCCTGGAACTGTTCTTCGAATTGCTTGTAAACTGCTCATAAGAGTTGCTAGTGTGCATGTAACCTTTTTCTAATTTTTTGTAACTTTTCTTTTGTTACTTATAGGTCGCGGACGTGGAAGGGGATATCGCGGAAGGGGTCGTGGTTTTAGATCTAATGGCCCGATTCATGCAGCTGCTGAAGGCGCTTAACTAGATTCCTTTAGATACCGTGCAGCGTTCCTGCTTTAGCATGTGTTCGGAGTCTGCTTCATATTCGTCCGTGTTTACCTTTAAATCTTTCCTTACTAATTTTAGTTGGAGGAAGTTAGTGTAGACTAATTTTACAATTTTGGAACTGCAGCCCATGTTTGTCAGCCTTTCTATTTGATTCTCATAAAGGCCGGTTGATGTTTGATCGACTTACTGTTCTTGTTCGGTGAGCAGCGTTTCTGTGTTCTATGAAGTCAATGTGTAGATTAGTGTAGAAGTAGCTTGATTACCAGTTTTGAATAAGGAGTTGTGATATCGATAAAGGTTGTAATGTTTTCCCGCTAAAGCAATTTTTGTCACTGATTTGTGAATTTCATATTATTGATCCGAATTTTGTATGAGATGATGTTCTTGATATTCTCTTACTCTAAACGAACGTTGTGTGTTTCAATGTTTGCGGTTTTTAGATGAAAGAAATTTGCACCAACACTCGTAGTATCTCAGAGCTAGACGTGATAATTAGCACACGGACATGGACATGGACATTGAGTTTGAGTGCTTTATGTGGAATGACAATTTACTGGGATTTTCATGTTAAGGACTGTACTTCCACAATTGAGCCAAATAAAATGCAGTGTTACCTCTTATCCAGCTTCAATCCCGGACTAATAACTGGATACTGGGTTCATCTTCCATTCTATTTTTTTTGTTCTAACTGAATACTGGGTTCAATGGAGCTATTAATCCGGAGGCCAATCAGATGCCAACTACAACAAAGACATCGATAGCACGTGCATGGGAGTCGAATTTGAAATCAAAGGTTTCAAAGGCTTCACGAGATCCTTGATTGTCATGTGACTCACATCTTCCATTCTAGCTTGTTTTAGAAATGCTTTCGCTAAACTTCTTGCGGTGAAATTTATAATCGAGTCTTTCAATTTGAAATGTTTCCTTGTGACACTTGTTGCTCCATTTTGCTTTATACGTGCATCGTTACAACCATGGGAGATCCTTAGGATAGTAGCTTGAATTTGTTGGAATAGCCAAGCATGAAACATAGATGAAAGCTTTTGGCCGCCTTCTGTCGTTTGTAGTTAGTTGTCATTAGTGAGCTCTTACAGTACTTCTTAGCAACATTTATCAAGAAACGTCTCATGCCGTCTGTAAATAATAAGTTAGCTCCAAATGAGATGGTTTTCCGAGTGAGGACTACTTGGTTGATCAGTTGAACTACAAGGCACGTCTTCACTCAAATGAGTGTATTACTAGGGTTGTCCATTCTTAACTAGCGTGCTTGATTTTTTTTTTTAATGGCAAATGATCCAGAATGCTTGACCTTCTGCAACATTAAGAAATGTATTACTAAGTAAAGACAAACGCTAACTTCTTGGTTTAGTTTGGCCGGTCATTAAGTTCCACTCTACAGAATTAGTCGTGTTGCACCCAAGCTAGCCCGGGCATCCGATTATTAAGAGAAAGAGAGTCCTTTATTTAATCTCTATCAGTATTAACTTCTCCGATTTACTTTCTCTGGATCATACAAGTGGTCATGGTCAGTGACACTCAGTGTTACGTTGCCTTGTGAAAGTACACTCCTGTCCCCTCTTAGAGTTGTTACACCTACGGAAATAACTTTCACTATCCACTTGTTGTGGATGCACTCTATAATTTGCCCAAGTGCTCAGAAATACTACACACGACACAATTCTCAAATTACACCAAAAGACAAATTTTAGAATATATATTTATAACTGGAGTTCGAAAATCACTTTCCGATTTAAAATAGGAAATTCAAGTGTTAAATTAGAAGGTGGCATGTTGCAAAGGCGGCAATGTCTTTACTGCTGATGAATGTCTTGAATGCAAGACGAGGGTGTTTTTTATTAGTCCTAAGGAGCTGACCTTGTGGTCAAGGCTTGAGACTTAAGGGTTTACTCTCTAACTCCAATGGTTTCAGACTTATTTGCTATCAACTCTTACGGGATCAAACTCTTATTTGTCCAGATTCTGTGGTTAATTTGGAACCTTAATGGAAATGGTCAGTTTTCTTCTAAATCAGTTTGGCATGCCTTGAAGTTGAGGCCCTGCATGTTCTCCCACCGCGCCTTGGGCAAAAATAGTTTGGTTCCCTCGCCATGTCACACGGTGGTCTTTCATTGAATGTCTTATTGTTTCGGGTCGCATGTCAACTAAAGACAGATTGGGGAGTTGGGGGATCCATCCAAGTGGATGTGTCTTGCTGTTTGTGCAATGGTCCAATGGAGTCTCACGAGCTTCTCTTCTTTGCTTGTCCTTTTTCTTGCCAATTAAGTTTAGGGGCATTTCTAGGGTACACGCGAATAATGTTAACAGGAGTGTGCTGAGCCTCGCAGAGGAGAGAGCTTGGGCTTGTTCTCATAAGGCTGGTAAGTCTGTCGAGCATGTTGTTTATAGGCTGTCCTTGGCTGCTTCCTGTTATTGGATTTGGATCGAGCAAGCAAACTTCCGCGTTTTCCAGCAACATCGCAAAGATGTTAGAGGTCTGATTGAAGGAGAGGTTTGATTCTAACCGTTTGCTTGCGCTTAGATGGGGAGTGTCTCCTAGGATTTTTGGTCTGCAGTTTTGTTGATTTGTTTGTATAGACTGTATAGGTAGTGATTGTTTTTCCCCTGGATGGCTTTGGCCATTGTATTCTGTTTGTTTGTGCTCTATAAAATTTACCGTTTACCAAAAAAACCTCTTATGTGACCAGTCCATACATAGTTTTGCTCTGATTTTACTTGTGCCCCCACTAGAAGACGGTGGATTGGCTCCCAAAAATTAGTCGTCGATTGGCTCAGACAAGGGTGCTTTTTATTCCTATAAATGACCTTTTGGGGGCATTCCAACATCAATCCCTTTGAGTAGTTTGTTTGTTTGTTTCATAGGGTTCTATAGTGTTTCTTTGTTGAGTAGTAGTAGTTTGTTTTTTGTGGTCTTCTGATATGCTCAGTTCTTTTTTCCACAGTGACCAAAAAAGATATGGTCAGTTCTCTTAGATTTTTTTTTTTTTTCCCCTTGATCTTGACTTTATCGATATTGATTTAAAAGAAAAAAAGAAAAAAAAAAGGGCGGTGCAATTTCAGATATTCCAGAGATCCGCATATAAAATGCACATGGAAGTGGGAAGATTCCAGCATTTGTAAAATTAGTAATTAATACTCCAGGAATTACATTTCACATTTTTCCGCCACAAACACCGGGAAAAGGAGAAATAATTTAGAACCAGTCAAAGCTTAATTAGGCGCCAAAAATATTAAAAATCTGTTGAAACATAAAGATTAATTAAATGCTAGTATTATTCTCTTTACCTTTGGCCTTTGAGCCAGTTTGTTGATCAACTTCTTCTTTTCCGGTAAGATCTCATACAAAAATTAAACTACAATGACAAACCAACTTCAACAATCAACGGTTGAGGCTCGGAATTTAGGGCTGATAAACGAACCGAATAATTGATGATTTGTTCAAGTTTAGTTTGAAAATTTAACGAGTTTTAAAAATATGTTCGAATGTGACTTGTTTATGAGACAAACGGATCATAAAACAAGCTTAAGTCAAGCTGATCACAAACAGATCTCGAGTAGCTTGAATTTTGTAGACATCATAAGCTGAACTTGCCGAACAATAATTTCTTCGAGCTTGGTTCAAAAACTTAAGGAACTTCAAAAAGATGTTCAAGATTAGTTTGTTTATCTAACAAACCGATCTCAAACGAGTTTTTAATTAATGAGCGAACACGAGCTCGAACTCTAACAGTTTGGTTCTTTTATCGAAATCCCAAGAGGTTGGCCTAGTGGTTAAGTGTTTCGCCCAACGGATTCTAAAAAAACCCTTACGGATATCAGATCAAATTGAGCTAATTTTTTTGCAGGAACCCATAAAAAAATATTTTAAGAATAATGAGTGGTTTGAATCATTTTTGAACGACATGAAATGGGTCCCTCAAATGTAAAAAATATAATTTGATTTCTCTGCCAAACAGGGATTTTAGGAAGCTCAAGGAAGGAGGCCCCCAAAAACACCTAAAACGGTGCCGTTTGTGGACTCAGCACGCTCTGCAGTCCCTTTGGGACAGCAGGACTGCAGAATCCAAAGCTTCGACTCAAGTTGCAAAAACATCTAAATGCGTTTATCTGTCTTTTAAGTTATGTTATAAAGTAATTTTCTTAATCTATACCATTTCAATTTTAAGCGACATCACAACTTTTTTATAATACAAAATTTGTGCGCTATAAAACATATATAAGTGACTCTACAACTTCAATATTTTGATTTAAACAGAGGTTTTTCCAGTCTCGATGGCATAAAAAGCTCAAATTAATATAGTGACCTACCCAAATTTGCAAACAACAAATTAAGAAAGAAAGAAAGTAATAGTACAAATTAAAAAAGAAAGAATGTAATACATCACCTTTAATTCATAAGTACTTATTTTAATTAGTGGAACACACCCCAAAAGGGTTGTTCCGTTCGGCTAGAGTTTATGAGATTCAATATTTTTCTTTTAATAAAAGGGTTCAAACTTTACTCTAACTAATCCGTGTATCGATGTATGTACCATAATCAAAAGTGAAAGAAGCCAAAAGGCCTTTGGTTGGCCCAACGGCATCAGGATTGTAAAGTGTTAGAAGAAAGTAGGTCATGATTTTCAACTATCTCCAAGGCGTTAATCTAACTATTCTAACAATATTGACTTTCGCCGATAAAAATAAAAATAAAAGGGAAAGAATTATCTTGACTTGGATTAGTAAGGACAAAATTTTCAAACCCGAAAAAAAAAAAAATGAAAGAATTACTGATTGGGTTGGCCTCCTTGAGATGTACATTGGATAAACCTATGCATTTAGATCAATAGTGGTCTAAAGTATCTACAAACCCATGTATCATGATCAAATCATTAGGCGGATAAAAAAAAAGACCTAAGAATATCTACTGTCAAGAATGATGGAATTCGCCATATAAAACTAAGGTCAAAGATCAGCCATGTGAGCTTCAATCAGATGATTCAAATTTAATGCAAAAATATTATTAGAAGTAGAAGCCATAGTCTCAAACATAGATGTAGAATATTTTGCGTTTACCTTCACATAGCAACAACCGCCGCATATATATATATCAAATGTTGGGAGAATCCTATGGTGTACACACCTCTAGAAGTTTTCCAAAAAATTCGTAACTAACAAAAAAAGGCTTAATTATTATGGGGTGTGTGTACTACGTATCGTTAGTGCCGGCTCCAATGTATGGGTTGCCCAAACCCGACGTTAAACCTGGTTGCCTACTTATATTAAGTTATAAAAAATAAAATGACATGCAAGTTGAAAAAAATAAAATCAAGGTTACATTATGCTTTTAGCTTGAATTACATTATGCTTTTACGCGTAACATACGTGCTTTCTCATGGTTAAGTCGGAATAAACCCTCGTTGTCCTTTTCCTTCTCGCCTGGACAGGTAATCGGGTTGTTCATGAGTTCGTTGCTTGGATTATGTGTTTTTTTTGGTTCTCTCAACACAAATGAAATCTCTGAACTAGCTTGCTCGTGGCGCCCTTATTATTAATCCAGACCAGACCAGAGTTCTATAGAGTGTTAGTTAATTCTTTGTTATGATGCAGTTTGCTAGCTTGTCTCCTTTTGTGGGCGTCTAATACGGTACTTAACTCTTCATTGTTTTATTCTTCTTTTCCTTGATCTTGGCTTTTACTGATCAACAAAAGAAGAAAGCAAATTATAAAAAGCGCGGTGTGATTTCAAATAAGTATCACAGAAATGCGTTAAAAATGAAAACATCTCTGGAGAAACCCGGCCCGGTCCGGCCCGCGTAATTATGCACATGCAAGTTTCATTTGATATGATGGGAGGATTCGAGGACTTGTATTAATAATAAGTCTTTGGTCATACTCCTTCCGTCCCTAAATAAGTGTCTGACGCGCAAACCTAGACCCTTCAAAAAGATGTATTTGTTTCGTTAAAAAAATCAAAATTTTTTCACAAATCAATAGATAGCAATGAGTTCTATTAGATTGTGAAAACAAATTAAATTTTTTTATGAAAAATATTCATATTTTTTAGGCCTAATTTTGCGCTCCAGACACTTATTTAGGGACGGAGGGAGTATATTTTATGACTTGTTCCAGGAGTGACATGCATTTCACAATTTTTCCTGCCACAAACACCGGCAAAAGGAGAATTAAGTTTTAGTAGTAGCAGTCAATGCGTAATTAGGCGCCAAAGTAATTAAAAATCGGTAGAAACATATAGTACAAGGATCAAATGCTAGTAGCCTAGTATTCTCTTACCTTGGTCTCGATGCCGGCTTGATCATCTTTTTCTTTTCCTGCAAGATCTCATACAAAAGTTAAAGAATGACAAACCAATTTTTTTTTTTTTTTGATCAGCAAATTTTTTTTATTAATCACCGAATTCAAAAATTACAGGATTAAAAGGATAAGGGCACAAGAAAATTAAAATTATTTAATCTCCATAGGTACCCGAGACACAAACGCTGGTCAAAGACCAACAAAACCCTAATTAAAATGCCCCCAAGCCCCAAAAACAATCCAAAACCCAACTAATCGGAATTCCGAAGCTCTGTCGCTGTCGCTGCCGCTGCCTCGAGGAACGCCGTGAACCCACTTTATGTCGCCGATCCCAAAAAACGGTCTGAGAGACACCAGCCACAACAACCTCGCAACCCCAATGGTTGAGGCGGCCGTTGGCCCAGTGATTAAACCTAGCTAGGTTCTAACTGTATGGGGATTTAATACAACGTGCCTTCTCAGATGCCATAATCAACAAACACACATAAAATGAAAGAATTATTGGGAAATTATTTTGCAGATAAAAATATGCGCTCAATTTCACCAACGAACAAAAAATCTCAGTATCTTGGATGCTATGAATTACAGAAAAAACGGACCAGAGAGAGAGAGAGCACAAAGATATACGAGGTTCGGTAGCTGCTTAGTCCTCTCACAAGCCACACCAATTCACTAGAATCAATGGAGGAAGGCCTCTCTCTATAAGCTACATCAGCTTTTCTCTGAAGAATATGATGTTCTTAATCCTTAAAATTTGATTTAGGGCTTAAACATAAGTTCCTCCGCAACCTGACTGTCTGGACCGTTTTTGGCCACGGGCCGAACCGTATTTACAGCAAACCCTTAAAAACTGCTCAGGACCTCAATGGCATGGACCATCCTCAAAACTGTCCGAACCAAGGCTCCGTTTGTTCGGGCGTAAAATATTTTCGTCGAAAATGTTTTACTTATTTTTTGGTGTTTGCAAAATCTAGAAATATTTTACTAGGTAAAACATTTTACTTCAACTGGCTGAAAATGTTTTCTTATTGAAAGATGGTATGTCATTTTCCGAACTTGGCTTCGTTGCTTGACAAATAATTACGTTACTTTACTGAGCTTCCCTATGGCTCCAATCTTATCCACCTATGACAAAGACGACAAAATTTGTATGTAATGCATACGTACATACATACATATATATACATACATACCTGCATCATTTTACAACTACCAACCAAACACCGAAAAATAGAAACGAAACTTTTGTTTTCTGCAAAATCATTTTACATGGAAAAGTTTTTACATCGGAAAACATTTTACTTTGAAATTGGCTTTTGCAACCCCAACAAGAATTACCTTGCCTATATATATATATAAAAAAAAGAAAAAAAGAAGAAGAATTACCTTCACTAGTATTAGTGGGGATAAATTTTGGAACCCTAGAAAAAAAAAAATCATTAATGGGGTTGGCAACCTTAAGGTGTACATTACATTGGATAAACCTATGCTTTTAGACCTATAGTGGTCTAAAGCATCTACAAACCTAAGGATTTACTGTCAAGAATGATTGGAATTTGCCATATATAAGTCAAGGTCAAAGAGCAGCCATGTGAGCTTCAATCAGCAGAAGCTTGAATCAGATGATTCTAATTTGATGCAAAAAATATTACTAGAAGTAGAGGCTATTGATTCTAATCTGTTGCGTTTACCTGAACATGGCAACAACCGCCATATATTTTATTAACAAAAAATAACCGCCACATATATTAAATTACCGCCATGTATATTAGTATTAGCAAAAATATTATTTGGGTTTTTATTGTTTGATCCATTAATTCACGGCTATTTTGTTGGGAAAACCATGTGAGTGGGAGAGTCTGGAGACAACGTGGGAATTATAGAACGAATTCCAGGGAATTTTTTCACGTTGGCTGTGAATAAAACTGGGATAAATATATGAGGGATCACATGGGCAGTTGATGCCTTTGATGGGTCTGACCATCCTTATTTAAGCACTCCATGATAATCACTGAATCGAAAATACAGTCCCCATCTTCTTCGTCATTGTGTTTTGATATTGGCCGATCGAGTAAGGAAAATGGCGAAAAACAGCATTCTTGTGCTGTTGATGATCCTTTCCATCTGCAATGTTTTCATCAATGTGGGTGCATTCTCAACTTCTGGCTGGTCTAGTGCTCATGCTACTTTCTATGGAGGCAGCGACGCCTCTGGAACCATGGGTATGTAGCTTGTACAGTTCAAATTTCCACTTTTGATCATGCTCTTGCTTCTTTTTTTTGTAAATTTTTTTTTTTTGAAAATAGAAGGAGTCGAAGCAATGCGTTTCTGGGGTGATTTCTTTTGGTACTTATGGAATGATTTGGTTGGAAACAGCTGGAGCTTGTGGGTACGGTAACACGTATACGACCGGCTATGGAGTAGCGACTGCAGCTTTGAGCACTGCATTGTTCAATGGAGGGGCATCGTGTGGGCAATGCTACAGGATTGTTTGTGATTATAGCGCGGATACACAATTTTGTATTAAAGGAACGTCGATTACTGTCACCGCGAATGACTTTTGTCCGCCTAACTGGTCAGAACCAAGCGACGATGGAGGGTGGTGCAATCCTCCCCGCCAGCATTTCGACATGAGTGAACCTGCTTGGTTAAATATTGGGATTTACGTGGGTGGGATCGTGCCAGTATTGTACCAAAGGTCTTAATATTCTCCAACCTCTTGTCTCTCTTTCTCTCTTGCAGTATATATACATACAGAGTAATGCAACATAATATAGAGTTTCATATAGACTGGTGTGACATTTCGTCGTTCTTAGGGATCATGTCATGTGAGTTGTGATTACTGCATAACTGGTTGGGTCATTCCATTAGTCTATTGCGGGCAATTCACATGGTATTCAAAACTTGGCCACCAAATGTTGTCGGTATCGCACTGTTGAATATATGAATATATTATATGTATGTACTTGTGGCTTATGGCTTTGGTCTTTGTGTGTGGATGCAGGGTCCCATGCAAGAAACATGGTGGAGTTAGATTCACAATCAACGGAAATGTCTACTTTCTTCTTGTATTGATAACCAATGTGGGTGGGGCTGGATCTATTCAATCTGTACAAATCAAAGGCTCAAACACTAATTGGATCACCATGCCACGTAACTGGGGAGCAAACTGGCAATCGAATGCCTATCTCGTTGGCCAATCTATCTCTTTTAAGGTCACCACATCTGATGGAGAAGAACAAAAATTTCCAAACATTGCGAATTCATACTGGGGTATTGGCCAGACCTTCTCTAGCCTAGTTCAGTTCAGTTGAAACTGCCATTTCGGGTTTCAGGGTTGAGGGTTTGAGATTTCTGTCGCTGGAGCGTGCTTTTTTTTTTTAAATTTTAAGCAGCCCGCCATTTTCTTTTTTTTTTGTACGTATTTACACCATTTGTTGGGAATAAGGAAGATAAAGAATAAAGTTGATGATTGAGACTGGTTGAACGCATGAATTTGCAAAGTAGACAAACGGGTTTGGACACCCCAAAGTGACAAAATGAACATACAAAATGGGGAAAAAGGATTAACAGTGGTGATGTCTTCTGACATGGCAATCGCATCTCGTTAGGGAATAGATACCCAGCAGCCAGCAGCTACGTACGATGGTGGAGATTGGGAAAGGATTCAAGGCTACGCCAGGGGAAAGGGTGGTGGAAGAGGTTGTAACTTCCGTGGGCGTGGAAGAGGAGGGTACAACAGAGAAGCTCCCTTTCAAGGCCGTGGTGTTGCTTCAAATTGATTACTCCAAATTGCCTGCATGCGCCAGAATTGAAAACTCCTTTCTATCGATGACAAAAATGTACTCTGCACCCTGTGCTTGGAACTGTTCTTGGAATTGCTTGCAAACTGCTCATAGGATTTCCAAGTGCGGAATGGTCGTGGTTTTAGATCTAATGGCCCGATACATGCAGCTGCTGAAGGCGATTAACTAGCTAGGCTCTTTTAGACATAATGCAGCGTTTCCGCTTTATCATGGTTGAATGACCATCTTTGTTTTAAAATTTTACTGGGAGGAAGTTAGTGTAGACCAAATTTGCAATTTTGAAACTGCAAAGGTGGGTTGATATGGTCAATCAACTTAATTGTTCTTGTTCAGTGAGAGGCACTTTCTTTCATTTGTATCTTGCTTATGGAATTTTTTGGGGTCTCCCGCATTTGTGTGTGCCATGAAATGTGTAGATTAGCTTAGAAGTAGCTTGATTACAAGTTTCGAAGGAGTTGTGTAACAACTAGTGTAGACTCGCTGATCAAAAAATAAAAAAACTAGTGTAGACTTGCATCTTCTATTCCAGTTTGTTTAACAAACACCACGGCCAAACTTCTTGCGTTGAAATTTATAATCAAGTCTTTCATTTGAAATGTTGTGTGTGAAGCTAGGAGCATCATTATAGCCATGGGAGATTCTTGGGCTAGTACAAAGAACTTGTGGGAATAGGCAAAGCATGAAACATCAATGATAGCTTTTGACCTCCTCCTGTCACCATAGGTAGTTGTCATTGCAGTTTTCATTTAACGAGCTTTTGTATGACTCTTAGCAAGATCCTTCAAGAAACGTAAATAATGCTGGACAAGCAGAAATGTTTACCTCATAGAATTGCCAGATTGCTAAGACAGCTTTTCTAGTGAGAACCACTTGGTTAATCAGTTGAGACAAGGTCCCGCCCTCACTCAAATGAGTGTATTTGTGATCAAAGTCCACCTGATCGATTAGTTGTGGGACAAGTTAATCTCACCTTACCCTAAAGCCTGGAGTTGGAACCTGTCATGTGCATGATACCAGCTCCAATCACCACCAAGTGGCAAGTGGTGAGTTCTTTATTTGGATTTTTATCGCTCAATGCTTGTGTTCACGTTTTCGTAGCCAATTAGTCAGGCTACATCTACTCTTTAGAACATATAGCACTCTTTGTTTCCAACGTAGGTGCATTGGAGTCTTCCACAACTGGGTGTGTGGTGTTAAGGGCAATGGTTCTTAACCGGTATCTGGAGTTGCTTATTTACGTATCAATTAATGTACAAAAATGTTGTATGTCAATTAATGTACATGGAAAGTGGCATCAGAAAAGGAGGAAGGACTGATCAGGGGTATTAAGGTGGGAGCCAACGGTGATGTCTCATCTGCAAATTGCAAATTTGCAGATGACATTATCATATTTTGCAATAATGAAGTTGATGAAATGCTTAATATCAAAAAAAGATTGTCCATTTGGAAAAGAAGATATGTATCTGGGGGGGGGGGGGGGGGGGGGGGGGGGGGGTGAAGATTAACTTTGGTGAAATCTACTTTGAGCAGTCTGCCCATTTACTACATGTCCCTGTGTAAGATGCCCTCAGCAGTGAGCAGTGGCAAAAGCAACTGAAAAGGTGCCAAGGCAGTTTCTATGGGGAGATACCATACAGTGGAAAAAACTGCATATGGTAAAATGGGAAAACATGGCAAAAGGAAGAAAGTTTGGAGGGTTGGGTTTCAAAAGACTGGTGCAACACAACTCTGCCATGTTGGCCAGATGGTGGTGGAGATACAGTACAGAAAGGGATGCTTTGTGGGTAAAGGTGTCATTCAAGGCTGGAATGTGCATTCCAGTATTCTGGCTTCGAGTTAGTCTAGCAGAGGAGTTGTGTATTGTTTGCTTCTTGTAGCATTGTTTGCTTTGTTTTGCTTTGGCCTTTTTGGCCTGACTGCTTGTAAAGGCCATGCCTTATGTTTGGGTTTGTTTGCGTGCAATGAAATGGTTAAGTTACCAAAAAAAAAAAAAGGGTGTCATTCAAGGCACATACAATCTGGGGAACGACAACGGGCTACCACAACAACTACCACAATTTCCAATGTTTGGATGACAACAACTCTGTTTTTGGTGAATTGATACGACAAGGTTTCAAGATCAAGGTGAATGATGGTAAGCTAACAAGATTCCCTAGAACTCTATGTCTTGTCAACACAAAAGGAGGCAAAGGTGAGTGACATAGCAGAGTAGAATGGGGTGGGAGGTTGGAACTTGATATTTACAAGGAACCAATTTGTTTGGAAGAGAGATCAGTAGCTAAGTTTATACCAAAGACTGAATGGGTTTCAGCTTTCAAGGGCTAGGGAGGATGTATTGTGCTACAATGGGCTTGGGATCCCAAGCTTTATTTCTCTGTAAATCAGCATATCAGAAAAGGGAGGAAGGTAGCCATCAATTGAATCCTCAAATTTCTGCAGTGTGGAGAAACGTGTGTCCACCTAAGGTGGAAATTTTCACTTGGCAAGCTTTACGGAATGGTATACCAACTAAATCAGCATCGGTTAGAAGGGGTATTATCGTTTATAATGAAGATGGGAACGATCTGCGCATCTTTTGCTCTGAATCAACTGAAACCACAAACCATCTGCTGCTACATCGTAATTTTACATGGAAAATCTAGTCAACCTAAAGTTGTCGCTCCCATGGGTATTTGGTTCTACAACCCATTCTCAAACCTGGAAAAGGCATGTTGGGACATTAGCTTTTTACGGTATTTTTTCCTCATTCGACTTGCTTGTTGGATGTGTTTTCTTTTCCGTTTGGTGTTCATGGTACGCTAGTGTCCATTCCGGGATTACCTCTAGTGTTGATACTAGCATTTTTCCTCCTCTTTTCTTTCTCGATACCCTTGCCGAGTTTAATAAAATTTTCATTTGCCGATAAAAAAAAAAAATTATAGCTAAGTTTGCTGATCTTTAGAGAGCTTGATCATTGATGTAATTGTTCTGAGGGATACTTGATACTCCGAAATCATCTCTCTTTTCATCCTTTTCTTTCTCGCCTCCGCATGGGCTATGTGTTTGGAAATTCTCTAGTTCTCTCAACACAAGTGAAATGATCCCTAAACTTGCTCGTGCCGCCCTTGTAACCAATGGAGGGCAGAGTCCTAAAGTCTGTGCGTTGGGCGTCTTACTTGCCTCATTTTGCGGTCTCTTTTTCTTGATTTCGGCTTCACTAATCAACAAGATTTTCTTTTAACGGAGCGGTGCAATTTCAAATGTTATTTTTTTCTTAATAATCGGATGTCCAGGCTAGCTTGCGCACACCTCGACCAATTCCGAATGTTACAAAATGGCCATATAATAATGAAAAAATCTCCAGAGAAACCCACGTTAATATGCACATGGAAGTTCCATTTTGTGGGAAAGATTCGAGCACTTGTAATAATAACTAAACTTTGGTCATACTTTATGAATTATTCCAGGACTGACATCTCACATTTTCCTGCCACAAACACCGGGAAAAGGAGTTCTGCCTTCGAACCATTCAATGCTTAATTCAGTACCAAAGTAATAAAAAATCCGTTGACATATGAAGATCAAATGCTATTATTCTCTTACCTTTAATCCCGCTTGTTGATCAAGTTTTTTCTTTTTCAATAAGACCTCATAAAAAATTTAAAATATGACAAATCAAAGGTTGAGGTTCGGTGGTTAAGATTTGGGACTTAGCGATTTGCTTCCTCTTACGTCTCAGGTTCAAACCTCTCCTAAGTGCTATCAATTCTACGGGCCAGTTCAGGCGTTCAACCCCGCATTTAATTGAGCTCCCACCAGTGAAAGAGGAAATTGCTAGATGTCAACCAAGGAAACACCCATTGGAACGAGCCCACACACCTAAAGGGCCAAACCCAAAACACCTATAGAGACAAGCTCAAACCTAAAGAACACAAAACAAAACAAACCTTACCACCACACCTGACCCAAGAAGATAAACCCAATAAACCAAAACCTTCACACTTAGACAAAAAAAAATCAACCCTAAAGATCCAACCACTTCAATCGACCTTAAGAAAGATTTCATTATACATTTCGTTCGGGTCTCGGATTGGCACATGATATTGTTCTTAGCTTAGTTAAGGGATTTGATGCCATCATATCTTTGTTCCTTTTAGTCTTTGTAACAATTTCAAGGATTAATAAATTTTCTTTTGCCATTCAAAAAAAAAAAGAAAGGGGAAATTGCTCCCCGAGAATATCAACCGAGATGTGCATAAACTGACCCGGACACCCTTAGCTATCTCTCAAATAAAATAAAAAAACTATTAGCTAGTTAGTTATGGTGGTTTGCTATAGTTTTCAGTTCAGTCAAAAAAGGAATTAATCTTTTCGGTTACAGTTAGTTAATGAGTGGATCTGGTTTTCCTTGTGATTAAAAAAGGGCCAGTATTCTTTCGTCGAGGTTCGAGTTCAATTTTGTAATCAACATGAATTAATAATAATACAGAGATACGTATACCCTTCTTTCTCTCTCTTCTCAATCATTCTTTGATTCAGTAAAATCCAATCTAATTCCCTGGGTTTCTCTCAAATCTGTTTTCTATATGGTATCAGAGCGGCATCTATTCCACCCCACATTTCAAAAATACATAATCCGCACTCCACGACGACAGACTATATAGCAAAGAGGTTGTACGATGATAGCCCAAAAAGAGGCTATACGTGACAGACCTTAAACTTGACTGCACGTGAAGAAGAATGTTAAGGAAATATAGTCTGACATTGCTTGGGAGTGGTGGGTGATCATTTAATATTATGTTGGGACCTCTCCACCTAATAGCTTAAACTTTTGGGTTGAATATACATATTGTAACTCATCCACATTTACAAACAACAAAGAAAGAATATATGTAATGTAAATGAAAAATGAAAGAATCACCTTCACTCGGATTAATTAGTCGGGGCAAAGTTTCACACCCTAAAAAAAAACAATTATAAATGGGGTTTGTTAAGGAAATAGAATTCCACATTGCTTGGGAGTGGAATGAGTGATCACTTACATTTGAGACATCTCCACTCATTGTCAATTGGTTTTGAGATGGATATAAAGTTTCTACATGGTACCAGAGCAGAGCCCATTCCACCCCACATTTTAAAAATTCACAATCCACACCCTACGATGACAGACCAGCAAAAAGGCTGCACAATGACCTCAAATGTGGCTACATGACCTCAAATGTGGCTACACAATGATAGGACCCAAAAGTGGCCACACGTGACAGACACATGGGGGATGTTAAGGAAATAGAATCTCACATTGCTTGGGAGTGGAATGAGTGATCAGTTAATAACATTTGGGACCTCCCCACTTATTGCCAATTGATTTTAAGATGGATATAAAGTTTCTACAGGGTTGGCCTCTTTAAGAATCATGTACATTGGATAAACCTTGGTTTGAGATCAATAATGGTCAAAAGTATTCATGGGCGTGTTTGCGATGGTATGCAGATTCAAGATTTTGGATTTTCGTAAAAGTTAAGAAACATGTTTGTTACCCAAATCCAGCTTTGGAATTTTGAGAATTTCGCTCCTTTTTGAACTTTTCAGAATCCAAGAATCCTTTACATAGAAGTTTTGGCAAACACTCTAAATTGATTTTGAAAAGCAAGAATCTATAAAAATCTGCAAAAAAAATTCTTGCAAACACGCATTACAAACCCCCCTCCCCGGTATCAGCATTAGGCATATTTAAAAAAAAAACTACGTTGAAGAATGATTGGAAGTTGCTATATATTTCTTAGGTCAAAGTCCAGCCATGTGAGTTTCAATCAGATGATTCTGATCTGAAGCAAAAAATACTAACTGGTGAGGGTGAAAAAGAAACAGTTTGGGTCTTCTTGTTTGATCCAATTCACGGCTTCTTTGTTGAGCAAACCATGTGAGTGGAGTGAACGTGAGAATTACAAATGAATTTTAGAGAATTTCTTGAGGGTGGCTGTGACAAGAAATGGGACGAAGATATGAGGGATTAGGATCAGACCCTTATTTAAGACGCACTCCCTGTGTTTAGAAAAACCACTCAACGAAAACAAAGTTCCCATTTTCCTCCTCGTCTGGCTTCTGCAATTGGCAGAGGAAGAAGAATGGCAAAAAACAGCATTCTTGCTTTGGTGATCATTTCCATTTGCCACAATTTCATCAATGTGGACGCGTTCACGGCTTCTGCCTGGTATAGTGCTCATGCTACTTTCTATGGAGGCAGCGACGCCTCTGGAACAATGGGTATGTAGCTTGTACAGTTCTATAATTTTCACATTCATGATCTTGTTTGTTTTTAAATATATATTTTTTTTTTTTGAAGTGAAACGAATCGAAGCAATGCATAGTTGAGTTTTTGGAGTGATTTTTTGGTACTTACGAAATGACTTGGTTGGAAACAGCTGGAGCTTGTGGGTACGGTAACACATATACGACTGGTTATGGGGTAGCGACTACAGCTTTGAGCACTGCATTGTTCAACGGAGGGGCTTCATGTGGGCAATGCTATAGGATTGTTTGTGATTATACCTTGGACCCACAATTTTGTATTAAAGATGCGGAGATTACTGTCACCGCGAGTGACTTTTGCCCACCTAACTTGTCCGAACCAAGCGACAATGGAGGGTGGTGCAATCCTCCCCTCCAGCATTTCGACATGAGTGAACCTGCTTGGTTAAATATTGGGATTTACGTTGGTGGGATCGTGCCAGTATTGTACCAAAGGTCTTAATGTTCTCCAAACTCTTTTCTCTCTCTCTCTCTCTTTTTGAACGGCTTTCTCTCTTACATGCTATCTATAGAAGTTCAATATACAATGACGTCACATGCATTTTGTGGTTTGAAGAGAAACAATCCCGACTTATTGGGTTCAAAAAGGCTAGTGTCATATTGTAGTGAATCATTAGTAAGTGGAGAAAGATCTATAGGCTGCAAAACCTCTTCCCTACTCCCTCCAGTTCTAAATGGTTGTTCACCATACTTTTACGTGCAATTTTTGAACCAAAATATAAGTTACTTTCATGCATATTTTTTTAAATTTGTTGACACCAGTCAACAAATTTAAAAAAATATGCATGAAAGTAACTTATATTTTTTGGTTCAAAACTTACACGTAAAAATATGGTAGACAGCCATTTAGAAATGGAGGGAGTATTTTGAAGTGCCCCTTAAAATCGCACAATCTTCCGTTGAGGTTGATGTTACACATATCATGTATTTGGAGTGCATAGGGAACAAAGGGACAACAAGGCTTTGGGGACAAAGTTCCTTTTTGGCTTTTGTATGCAAATTATATTTATCAATTAATTTCTATATAAATGGGGACTGAGGGGGCCATGGCCCACCAAACTTCTAAAATTTATTTGGACCCCAAGGTTCGTTCAGTATTATTGGATTTGGCCCCTCAAAAATCTCAAAAGTCTCACATCAAACCCTCTAAAGTTCTTCACCAAAATCCTTTAGTTTGTGTATATAGCTAGCTAGTACACTATTACTAATTGGACCCTATTGATCGTTCAGTAACCCATCTAAAGTCTCAAAAATCTTACACCAAACCCTCCGAAGTTCTTAATTTTTTAGTTAAATCCTTTTGTTCTTTGGATGTAGGAAGTACACTTTTAGTAGTTGGCTGTAGTGAGTTGAAAAAATTTCGCCGCGCACCCTTATAATTTTTTTTTTATGTATCCACCTCTCTGTAGAATGTAACACATACGAGCAATGCTTGACCATGATTTGAATACCACGTGAGTTGTCATTACTGCATTGGTAAAAAATATGACAGGTGGGGTCATTCCATTAAGGCCTTATGTGCAATCACATGGTATTCAAAACTTTTTCACTGGATATTGTCACCATAACATATGTAATCTTGTGGCTTACGGCTTATGTCTTTGTGTGTGGTTGCAGGGTCCCATGCGTGAAACATGGTGGAGCTAGATTCACAATCAATGGCAATGAGTGGTGGAACACTGTCTTGATAACCAATGTGGCTGAGGCTGGATCTATTCAATCTGTATCAATCCAAGGCTCAAACACTGATTTGATTACCATGTCTTGGAATTGGGGCGCAAACTGGGTATCCAGTGCCGTTCTCGTTGGCCAGTCTCTCTCCTTTACGGTCACAGCATCTGATGGAGAAGTCAAAACATTTCCCAACATTGCGCCTTCAAACTGGGAATTTGGCCAGACCTTCTCTAGCCTAGTTCAGCTCTAAAGTTGGAAATGTCGTTTCAGGGTTCTGGTTGAGGGTTTGTGGCCGGTATCTGTTGCTGTAGCGTGCTTTTTTGTTTTATAGAAGCAGCTCGCCATTCTTTTCTTGAGGTTCTTGAGCTAAACAAAGGCCCTGTGTCGATAGACCTGGTATATATTTAGATGAAAGAATTTGGCACCTTCACTCGGTGATAGTATATCACACAGTTAGATGTGATAATTGACACAGGGGTATGTCATTGAGTTTGAGTACTTTATCATGATGGATTTGGAAAGACTATTTGTATTTTTTATAAGCAATTTGGAATGACTATGTACTGAATGAGATCCTTGATCGATTGTCAAGTTACTCACATCTTCCATTCCAGTTTGTTTAACAAACGCTACAACCAAACTTCTTGTGGTCCAATTTATAATCAAGTACTCTTTCATTTGAAATGTTTCCATGGAAAGCTCATTGCTCCATTGTGTTTTCTATGCGCATCATTAGAGCCATGGTAGATCCTTGGGCTATTAGCAAGAACTTGTGAGAATAGGCAAAGTATGAAACATCGATGATAGCCTTTGGCCTCCTCCTGTCACCATAGGTAATCGTTATTGCAATCGAAAATCTCACGAGCTTTTGTATGACTTGTTAGCAAGATCCTTCAAGAAATGTCTCACGCTGGACAAGCAGAAATGGTTACTGCTTGTTATCACTCCGATCAGGCGCTGTTTGGTAGGGTATTCAAGTTGAATGCTAAAGGCAAACAAATGAACGAAAAAGGGGAGGGTCAACAGAAACTTCCCACGCCAAATCCCAAAAATTGATTCCACGCCAAGACCGAAGAACACATGAAGGATTACATCATTTTCTTTTATTGTTCAGCCGAAAGCACGAATTACTTTAAAAAAAAAAAAAACCAAAAACACGAATTAAACCTGTGGCTGTGGTGCTACCTAAATGGCATTGCACTGGTGGAGCAACACTGCCAATTTTTATTTTTATTTTTTGTGGCAAAATGACTCTGTAGACAACTAAAAACTGACTTTGGCAATGCCATTTTGGCATGTCTTGCTAGGTGGACTTGCTCTTAGAAGCTCAAAACGACCTAAGATCAAGCTTTCTTTTAATGAGAGTCTATCATTTTTGAAAGACGCACATACTCACGTACATGTAGAGCTCCCACACATAGTACGATCATCCTCACAATGGTGTGTGAGGCCTCCGCTTGGATGTAAATATGTGCGCAATCGCATCCGTCCATTTCGGCAATCAATGGTTGAGATATGTTTTTAAATTTTTTAAACTGGTCAATACCATATATCAAAGCCATAAGACATTACAGAATTCATTACAAGATAAAGGAGTGAACCAAAACTACCACAATCTAGACAATGGCACCTACTGCATATGCAGGCCGGCGAAACGTCGGGACATAAGAACCCATCGTAGAATAGGCAGTAGAGAACCCTGCAAGGACACCCAGCTCAAACCCTAAAATAAGCACATATGAAATCTGGAGCACGAATCTGCTATTCCAAAGTGCCACACCTGCGTGTTCATGAACCGAAACCCAGAAACACAGTACGCTACTCTGAGGCAAACCCCCGCTGGCACGACAGGCTTTGGCCGCGAGAAGCAAACACAAGCAGGCTGCCAAACAACCAAACTGGGGCAAAACCTCGCAGCCACGGCTGGCAGGATGCAATCCGGGAAGCACACACAACCGGGAACCAAACACATAGCAGCAGAAAACTACAAAATTATTTACCCACCACCACTACCCACCGGATCTGAGGAAACCAGCCGAGAACAACTCCACAACGGCAGAAATTAACCCAAAAAAAAAAAACTAAAACTAAAAAATATCTTTTACCGGTAAAAATTAATTTTTAATCTAGATAGTCCAAAATACTTTTGGGTATTTTGAACGCTCGCAATTGACCTCTGTAAAAACTTATTTGCGGAACCCTTCGTAAATACTAAGGCTCTGTTTGGAACTCAGGGAAAGAAAGGAAAAGAAAAGAAAAGAAAAGAATTTTCCTTTCTATTGTTTGGTTAGAAGAGAAAGAGAGAAGAAAATAATTAAAGATTTCAAGTGTAGTGAATAGTAAATTTTTCCTCTTATTTTTCTTCCCTTTTTTTTCCTTTCCCAAGGTTCCAAACGAGTGTTGCTAGGGGTACATACACGCATGTACATACATCGCGTACATACGCACTTTAAATCCGTATCAAGTCCTACAAAAAATATCCGAGCCGCTCATTTTGTTCAAAATAGTTTGTTTATGATCTCTGTAAAAAATTAACTCAACCTGATATCGGTAAAGGCATTTACGATACATCCAACGGTCTGAATTCTAAAGCAAAGTTGGATGTATCGTAAATGCCTTTACCGATATCAGGTTGAGTTAATTTTTTACAGAGATCATAAACAAACTATTCTGAACAAAATGAGCGGCTCAGATCTTTTTTGTAGAACTTGATACGGATTTAAAGTGCATATGTACGCATGTATGTACATGAGTGTATGTACCCCTAGACTTTCCGATCTAAGAATGACATTTCAGATTTTCCCGCCACGTACTAACATCGGGAAGAGGAGAAGTTGTAGTACCAGCCGATGCTTATTTTTTTAAGTACTACGAAGTATTTTTTATTTGATCCTAGTCAATGCTTAGGCGCCGAAATCTTTGAAAAATCCATTGAAACATTACAGGTTTCAAGGTCCCAAGTACTTGAAATCACGAAAACATGGTAAAGAGCAATTAATAATGACCAAAACATGGTTTTTTTTTGTGTGTTAATGACACAGTTGGCCATTTTGCCCTCATACGACTTTGGGTATACTCCATTTTTAAACTTGCCCTTTGTTTTAAACGGACTTGCTCCCATAACTCTTTTAAACGAGAAAGTTATCATTTCATGGGCCACTTCGTGTCTCCGTGTTTGGATTTGCTTTTTATAAAGTTATCATTTCATGGACCACTTCGTGTCTCCATGTTTGGATCTGCCCTTTATATTAGATGGACGTACTTTCATAACGTGATGAACTTGTTTCTAGGCATGATTTGCCCTTTATAGTAGATGAATATGCATGTTCTTATACTTCATCAACTAGTTTCTTATTTTTGCGAGACTTGCACCTCACAAAGGCCTGTACATGCTTAAGAGCGTTATCATTACATGAGCCCATTTTGCTTCACCATTTTTGGACTTGCCCTTTTTATTTTGTGAGACTTGCACCCCAAAAGACCTGCACATGCCTCGGAGAATAATAATTCCGTAGGCCCAGTTTGAGTATCCATTTTTAGACTTGCCATTTTTATTAGATGGACTTGGTTTCATACATTCATGTACTTTTGTTTTTTTTACTTGAACTCCAAAATAAGGGCAAAATGGTCTAGACAAGTAATGGTACCAAGTAGTCGTCAGTAATTATAGGAATGCCATTTTTTTTTTGTAATATCAAAACTTTAGACAATTAAATGGTAAATAGTGAATTTGCCCCGGCCAGCCGCTGTTTTCGAAATTTTCCCAACTTCAAATGCTATTACCTTGGCCTTCAACCCAGCTTGTTGATCAACCTTTTCTTTTTCAGTGACCTCGTACAAAAAATGAGATATGACAAACCAAAGGTTGAGGCCAGCTCGGAATCCTGAGGGGTTGGCACGAAGGTTAGGATTTGCGACTTAGCGATTTGCTCACTCTTACGTTTTAGGTTTGAAATTACCTCCCAAGTGTTATCAATTACCAACATGAGATTTTATTGGCTCCCGCCAGTGAAACGTGGGATAGCTCTCCGAGAATATTAGTCGAGATCTGCGTAAACTGACCTGGACACCCTAAGTTATCAACTTATCAAATAAAAAGAAACTATTGAGGCCCATTTGACGTGCACCGTTATCAAAATTCAATAGAAATGAGGCTTTAATTTCTTCAACTCAGATTGGAAAATTATGTAAATGGGTTTACCTATCTTTTAAGTTGTGTTATAAAGTAATTTCTAAACAAATAGAAGTACACATCCAATAGTTTTTCAGCATTGTATGAAGGTTTTTAGATCCCAGCTGGAGTTTTGTGTATTGCAATACACCTAGAAGACTACTATATATAATTATGGTTAACCATATCTAAAATAATGATCTAGTAATGTCTTATTAATGAAGTAATATATATATTTTTTTAATGAAGGAACAGCCCTACAGCCAGGCCACTAAACCCAACTGTGCAACCCAAACCTCTGGGGGAATTAGCGCGGTCACACCAGTCACGGCCTCCCACTTACTTCAGGGTACTCACCCTATGAGAAATCGAACCTCAAACCTTGAGGAGTACTCCCAATGTTTTTTATCATGCGAAACCTGTGCGCGATAAAGCACGCATGCAAGTGGCTCTAAACCTTCCATATTAATTTTCATTCAAACGGAGGTTTTTTGGCTTTCTCGATAGCATAGAAAGCTTGAATATAGTAAGCTATCCACATTTGCAAACAACATAGAAAGAATGTAGATGAAAAATGAAAGAATTAATTAGCTTCGCTCGGGACAAAGTTTTGAACCCTAAAAAGAAAATAAAAAACATGAATGAGGTTGACCTCCTCAAGATGTACATTGGATAAACCTATGCTTTTAGATCAATAGTGGTCTAAAGTATCTACAAACCCATGTATCATGATCAAATCATTAAGCAGATAAAAAATGAAAAAATGAAAAACCTGAAGAATCTACTGTCAAGAATGATTGGAAATGGCCATATATATATATATATATAAGGTCAAAGGACAGCCATGTGAGCTTCAATCAGATGATTCTAATTTGAAGCAACAATATTCCCAGAAGTCGAAGCCATTGAATATGTAGGGTTTACCTTCGTATAGCAATAACCGCCGCATACACTTATGTATATGCGTTAATATATACATGTAGAGAAAATCTTACTTACGGAACAGCTGTAAACAAGTTTACAGAACTCAATCGCGACCGTCCAAAAGTGTTTAGGACGGTCCGGATGTTGATGAAATTTTTTCGGAGAAGAGTTAAACTAATTAAAATCCAGACCGTCCAGAACACTTTTGGACGGTCGCGATTGGTTACTGCTGCAAATAAGCTATTTGCAGCTGCTCCGCAAATAAGTATTTCCATACTTGTGTATAAAATGATACATGTGAAAGGAACAATTTGGGTCATATTGTTTCATCCGATTCACGGCTCTTCTGTTGGGAAAACCATGTGAGGGGAGTGAACGTGGGATTGTAAATTAATTTTCATAGAATTTATTGATGGTGTCTGCGATAAAAATGGGATGAAAATGTAAGGGATCACATGGGAAGTATTTGCCTTAGATGGGTCTGACCCTTATTTAAGACGCATTCCCTGTGTTTGTAAAAATCACTCAACGAAAATAAAGTTCCCATTTTCTTCCTCGTCTGGCTTCTGCAATTGGCAGAGGAAGAAAAATGGCTAAAAACAGCATTCTTGCCCTGGTGATCATTTCCATTTGCCATATTTTCATCAATGTGGACGGGTTCACTGCTTCTGGTTGGCAGAGTGCTCATGCTACTTTCTATGGAGGCAGCGATGCCTCTGGAACAATGGGTATGTAGCTTGTACTGTTCTAATTTCCATATTCATGATCTTGTTCGTTTTTAGTTTTTTTTTTTTTTGAAGTGAAACGAATCGAAGCAATGCATAGTTGAGTTTTTGGAGTGATTTTTTTGTACTTACGAAATGACTTGGTTGGAAACAGCTGGAGCTTGTGGGTACGGTAACACATATACGACTGGCTATGGGGTAGCGACTACAGCTTTGAGCACTGCATTGTTCAACGGAGGGGCTTCATGCGGGCAATGCTATAGGATTGTTTGTGATTATACCTTGGACCCACAATTTTGTATTAAAGGTGCAGAGATTACTGTCACCGCGAGTGACTTTTGCCCGCCTAACTGGTCCGAACCAAGCGACGATGGAGGGTGGTGCAATCCTCCCCGCAAACATTTTGACATGAGTGAACCTGCTTGGTTAAATATTGGAATATACGTTGGTGGGATCGTGCCAGTATTGTACCAAAGGTATTATTGTTCTCCAACCTCTTTTCTCTCTTTCTCTCTTACATGCTATCTACAGAAGTTCGATATACAATGGCGTCACATTTTGAGGTTTGAAGAGAAACACTCCCGACTTAGTATGTTCAAAAAGGCTAGTATCGTATTGCAGTGAATCATTAGTAAGCGGAGAAAGATCCATAAATAGGCTGCAAAACCTCTTTGCTACTTCCTCCAGTCGTAAATGGTTGTCTACCATGTTTTTACGTGCAATTTATGAACGAAAATTCAAGGTACTTTTGTGCAAAAAAAATTAAATTTCTTGACATTAAATTAAAGGTCTCATTGAGATCTTTAATTTGGTGTCAAGTAATTTAAAAAATTATGCATAAAAGTATCTTATATTTTGGTTCAAAAATTGCATGTAAAAATATGGTGGACAGACATTTAAGACATTTAAGAACGGAGAAAGTATTTTGCAGTGCACTTAAAATCCCACAATCATTCGTTGAGGTTGACGTTACCACATATCATGTATTTGGAGTGCATGGGGAACAAAGGGACAACAAGGCTTTGGGGACAAAGTTCCTTTTTGGCTTTTTGTACGCAAATTATATTTATCAATTAATTTCCCAAACTTCTAAAATTTTACCCCATGGTTTGTTCAGTATTATTGGATTTGACCCCTCAAAAATCTCATAACCAAAATCCTTTAGTTTGTGTATATAGCTAGCTACTACACTAAGCAGTTGGACCCTATTGATCGTTCAATATTATTTGATTTAGCCCATCTAAAGTTTCAAAAATCTTACACCAAACCCTCCAAAGTTCTTAATTTTTCACCTAAATCCTTTTGTTCTTTGGATGTAGGAAGTAACACACTTTTTGTAGTTGGCCATAGTGAGTTGCAAAAATTTTGCCGACCTTATAATTTTTCTGTAGAATATAACTCATACGAGCGATGCTTGACCATGATTTGAATGCCACGTAAGTTGTCATTATTGCATTGGTAAAAAACATGATAGGCGGGGTCATTCCATTAATGCATTACGGGCAATTCACATGGTATTTAAAACTTTGTTACGGATATTGTCACCACAACATATGTAATCTAGCTTGTGGCTTATGGCTTTCGTCTTTGTGTGTGGATGCAGGGTCCCATGCAAGAAACACGGTGGAGCTAGATTCACAATCAATGGCAATGAGTGGTGGAACACTGTCTTGATAACCAATGTAGCTGAGGCTGGATCTATTCAGTCTGTATCAATCCAAGGCTCAAACACTGATTGGATCACCATGTCATGGAACTGGGGCGCAAACTGGGTAACCAGTGCCGTTCTCGTTGGCCAGTCTATCTCCTTTATGGTCACAGCATCTGATGGAGAAGTCCAAACATTTTCCGACATTGTGTCTTCAAATTGGGAATTTGGCCAAACCTTCTCTAGCCTCGTTCAGCTCTAAAGTTGAAAATGTCGCTTCAGGGTTTAGGTTGAGGGTTTGTGGTATCAGTTGCTGTAGCGCGCTTTTTTGTTTTATAGAAGCAGCTCGCCATTCTTTAATTTCTCTACATTCTTCAGCTAAATGAAGGCTATGTGTCGATAAACGTGGTATATACTTTGATGAAAGAATTTGGCATCTTCACAAGGGTAGGATATTTAGTTTGAGTGCTTTGTCACGACGGATTTGGAATGACTATTTATTGAATGAGATACTAGATTGTCAAGTTACTTGTTATAAGTATAAAGTTTTCGGATTTACTTTCTATGGATCATACAAGTGTTCTTGGTAAATGTTACATCGCCTGGAAAATTACACCTCTAGGCAATGTAACAGGGAATTAATTTTCGATAATCATTTTTCGATAAATGCACTCTCAAATTTGTCATCAAGTACTCTAGATAAATAGAACACAATTCTCAAGCTTTACTGAAAGCCAGATTTTATAATTCATTTATTAAAAAAGTGGAGTTCAAAAGAAGCAAAAATGTTGAAACAAAAGTACGTCTATGGACACATCTTTAAAACACAACTCCGGATACAACTGAATCTGAAGTCGTCCGATGAATGTGGGCTCAAAAATATCGAAGGGTGACGAACACAGTTGTGTTCTTAGCTATGCTTGTGTTGGAAAGGCAGCAACGACCTTCTTGCCGAATGTTTGATTATTCAAGACACAAGGATAACTGGATAAGGGTGCCTTTTGGGCATTCTAACATCAGGCCGGTTTTTGTTGGTTAGAGCAAGTCCACAGGCAACTATATGCACTGCCAAAGCCAAATTTTAGCCAAGATTCTGGCAAAAAACCCATCTCCACTGGGCAGCCGCTGCTAAATTTTGGCAAAGCCATTTGAGTTGCCATATTTGGTAGCAAGGTTTTTTTTTTTATAGGTAATAAAATTTTATTAAAAACTCGACAAAGAATACATCAAGTAGAGGAAAAGGGAGAAAAATCAATCCAAAGATTGGATAAAAGCAACCAGTGGGCCAAGCCCAAAGCACCTATATGGGTAAAGTCCAAAAACACCTAAAAATGGCAAGACCCAAAAGGGGTCAAGCCCAGCCCAAAAACCAAAGCTACCCTAGACGCCGCCACCACTAAGAACGCCGCTACCACCAGCAACATCCACCACCCCCAACGACAACCGGCAGGCCGTGCACCAACATCAACTTCAACCACCAAGGAACACAATATTCCGGCAACAACCAGTCCTCGCCCCAGCCCCCAAATTAAGATCAATTAATAAACAGCACACCGAAACTTTCCACACCAAATCCGAAAAATTAATTTCACACAAAGATTGAAGAATACACGAAGGATTTCATCATTTAATTTTCTGAGTTCTCAAAAACAAAAACAAAAGCAGTAATGAAACTAATGGTTCTACCAAAATGGTGTTGCGGTGTTGGAGCAACACTGCCTTTTTTTTTGAACTGTAGACAGCCGAAAGATGATTTTGGCAATGCCATTTTGGCATGTCTAGGTGGACTTGCTCTTAGAAGCCCAAAACAACCTAGCATTAGTTTTTTAATGAGAGTCCGTCATTTCTAAAAAGAAAATAAGGTGAAATTATGTAGTCCGGGAGTACCGCTGTAACAACCCGCACCAGCTAACTTGCAAACTATTCATCTAACTACGTGACCCAAAAGGTTAATCTCAAGTTAATAGTAGCTAGTCGGCCTTACCTTATATACTACTCAAGGCTTTCATAACTCCCCGATGTGGGATGTTACAACCGCCACGTGATACTCCGGACAACTTTATAATCACATATTCTCGTGGGATCTACCACTAAGTGTATGGACTTCACAAGAACGTCTGGATGTAAAGTGATCCAGAGCACCATGTCCCGTTGGTCCTTGACTTTGCCGTGCCTTTACAGATGATTACATTGGACTCCTTTGTTTTTTTGTTATATCAATTTGACCCCAAATCTTTGTTGTGAACTAAAATCCGGAGTAAACACTTGCGCATTCATGAAGATGGAAATTATCTAACAGTTTTCTAGTAACTGCATACTCCTTATTTAGAACAGTGCATACAAGTGATATACACATGAGTGGATTTACGTGCGTCCGATTGCCAAAAGCATCCAATATTAAGGGTTTTTGAAATGTGGAGAGGGATGGAGAGGCTGGTGAAGCTTACTTTTAAAATTTCTCCCATCTAATATCGCTAATTTTTGTCATTAGAGTCTAATAAATGTACATAACCTTAAGGGATACTTTGAAATCATCTTCCTTTTCGTCCTTTTCTTTCTCGCCTCCGCATGGGTTATGTGTTTGGAACTTTTTACTTATCTCAGCACAAGTGAAATTCCCAAACTTGCTCGTGCCGCCCTTGTAACCAATCGAGAGCAGAGTCTTTGTGTTGAGCTACTTGTCTCGTTTTGGGTCTCTACTTATACGAACGGTTCTCTCTATTTTTCTTCATTTTCTTGATTCTGGCTTTACTAATCAACAAGATTTTCTTTTATAAGTTCGGTGCAATTCTAAATATTAGAAAAAAAAGCCCTTAATAATAACTAAGCATCTCTGGAGAAACCCGCGTTAATATGCACATGGAAGTTTCAATATTTCATGGGAAGATTAATTTATGAATTGATAACTTTTGGTCATATTTTTATGAATTAATAATAATAATCAATCCAGGAATGACATTTCACATTTTCCCGCCACAAACACCGGGAACGAGAACTTTTAGTACCGGTCAATGCTTAATTAAGAACCAAAATATTTAAAAAAACCGTTGAAACATAAAAGATCAATTAATTTGCTTCCAGTACTTGCATCTCAAGATCGAAACTTCTTAAGTGCTATTAATTATATGGATCAGTCCAACCCCCAGAACACCAATCGACATGCGCGTAAGCTGCCCCGAACACTTTAAGTTATCAACTGAAAAAAAACGGTCGAGGCTCTGATTGTGGTGCTCCATTAGACGTGTATGTAACTATTTCAAAATTTTCAATAGAAATGTGGCTTTTCTTCGACTCAAATTGCAAACATATCTAAATTGGTTTACCTATCTTGAAAGTTATGTTATAAAGTAGGAGTAATTTGTAAACAAAATGAATTATGTAGCCAGATCAAAAACAAATAGCAGTACACATCTTATAGCTTTCAGCATTGTATGTATCAAAGGATGTGCCGCACAGGTACCACGTGGTACCCAATTTGCAATCAAAAATTTCTCGGAGTTTTGTGTATTAATGTACGACACATGGGTGACTCTAAACCTTCAATGTACAGAATCAAGCGTAAATTTCACAGAAACACCATAAACATGGTGAACGAACAAATTCTACAATTATGATCAGCTTGTGCGCGGCCTTTTTCGTTTCGCGGTCTCAAAACTCCTTAGCACGGTCTCCAATAAATTTTCTCTATGTATCTCCCTCCACTCATTACTCTACAAAATCTCCCTCAAAATCCAAACCGAACAGGTTACTCTCACAAATCAAATACATTTTAATTAAGCACGCAACGATGTTTTTTTATCATGCGAAAATTTGTGTGCTATATATAAATTAAACACGCAAGTGACTTCAATGTTTTGATTCAAACGAAAGTTTTGCATTCTCAATGACACAAAACAGCTTAAATATTGTAATCCATCTACATTTCCAAACAACAGAAAAAGAATGTAATAAGAACCACTGTTGTCCCGTTGAGCAGAGTTTAATATTAATGTTTTTTTTTTTTTTTCAAATGGCAGAGTTCAAAATTTTGTCCTAACTAATCCAAGTACGAACACAGGAAAAAGAAACAACGATTTAGGGGTGTTTGGGAGCCTCAATTTTTGGGCCTTCTCTGACGGATAATTAACTAACGTACATGAAAAATGAAAGAATTACCTTCACTTGGATTAGTCGGGATAAAGTTTTAAACCCTACAAGCCACACTACGCACCCCCTTTTGGGAGTAATTATTCCATGCCCTGGGGCAGCACACGACGGTGCCCAAACTCTTATCTACCACAACACATTTGGGTAGGCTCCACACACTTTGTGGCGGAAAAAGTGTTTGGGATATATGATATGCCATCCGCAACATTTACCAAAAACAGCATGACATTCACGACAAAAAGGGCTAACATTTAACTATAAAGAGATGTAACATTTTAAATGAAAAAGAGGCATAACATTTGACCATAAAGAGGCGTAACATTTTCCCCCAATAAGCGTAACAGCTAAAAAGGTGCATAACATATGCACCCCTATCCATAAAAAAGCCATCACATTCACCAAAACAAGTCGTACATTTTACTCAAGGAGACGTAACATTCACCATCAAGCATAGGTGCTGGATCAGGTGCTAACCAACTCACCTAAAATCAATTGCTGTTAGGGGAAGGCGCAACTTAATATTTAAAGGGCAGCACAGAATCTTACACGTAGCGGCAGGCGGACATGAGGGGTTTCGCAATGCTGCCCATACAGCACCGATAGGTGAAGGCGGTTAATCCTCCCAATACGTTTGCCCCGCGCCAACAAGGGACGTCTCGAGTATAGGGTAGATGCTGGCCCCATAAAGTCAACAATAGGCATAACATTTCGCAAAATTAGGAGATGTGCAATGAAGCATTTCTCAAAAACGACAATTACTAATGTTGTTGCGACGAACACCAAATAATTAGGCAGACATAAGAAAAAAAAACTAAAAGAATCTCCTGTCATGAATGATTGGAATTCTCCTTATCTTAGGTCAAAGGCCAGCCATGTGATCTTCAATCAGAAATTTGAAGCAAAAATATTCCTAGAAGTAGAATCCATTGAATATGTTGCGTTTACCTTCTTCTTTTAAAAAAAAAATTCAGTTAAAAATTCATTGATGACTAAATACGATGATCACAACCTTCCGTGTTCATCTAATGCAACTGTTACAAAGACATAGTATACACTGGGAGAGAGATAACACACTCAAATCAAATGACGGATTCAAGTCCAACGATAAACTGATCAGACGGTCAGGTGTCAGAGCTGCGTGCATATACGTTTATGTATATATACATATATGTTTATACATACATGTATATAAAATGATAGGTGTGAAAAAGGAACAGTTTGGGTCTTATTGTTTAATCCAATACACGGCTCTTCTGTTGGGAAAACCATGAGAGTGGAATGAACGTGGAATTATAAACTAATTTTAGAGAATTTGTGGAGTGTGGCTGCGATAAAAGTGGGATAATGATATGAGCGTCCACATGGGAAGTATTTGCCTTAGACAGGTCTGACCCTTATTTATGATGCACTCCATGTGTTTGTAAAATCACTACACCAAAATACAGTACCCATTTTCTTCCTCATTTGGCTTTTGCAATTGGCGGAGGAAGAAAAATGGCGAAAAACGGCATTCTTGCTCTGGTGATGGTTTCCGTTTGCCATATCTTCATCAATGTGGACGCGTTCACGGCTTCTCCCTGGTATAGTGCTCATGCTACTTTCTACGGAGGCAGCGACGCCTCTGGAACAATGGGTATGTAGCTTGTATAGTTCTGATTTCCAATCTTCCTGTTCTTGTTTATAACTTTTTTGAATTGAAACAAATCGCAACAATGCAGAGTTCAGCTTTTGGGGTAATATATTTCATATTTATGAATTGACTTTTTGTTGGAAACAGCTGGAGCATGTGGGTACGGTAACACGTATACGACGGGCTATGGGGTAGCAACTACAGCTTTGAGCACTGCATTGTTCAATAATGGGGCTTCATGTGGGCAATGCTATAGGATCGTTTGTGATAATACCTTGGATCCACAATTTTGTATTAAAGGAAAGTCAATAACAGTCACTGCAAGTGACTTTTGCCCACCTAACTGGGCTGAACCAAGCGACAATGGAGGGTGGTGCAATCCTCCCCGCCCGCATTTCGACATGTCTCAACCCGCTTGGCTGAATATTGGAATTTACGTTGGTGGGATCGTGCCAGTATTGTACCAAAGGTCTTAATATTTTCCAACCTTTTGTCTCTCTTTCTCTATTGCAGTTATCTTTTGCCTTTCAAAAAAAATGAACATAGAGAATGATGCTACAAAATATAGAAGTTTCACATAAAATGGTGTCACATTTTGTGGTTTGAATAGAAACACTCGATTTATTAGGTTCAAAAAGGCAAGTACCATATAGTAGTGAATCATTAGTAAGTATAGTATATAAGATCCAAAGGCCGTCAAAGCTGGCCTATTGATCAATCAATATTATTGGATTTGATCCCCCTAAACTCTCAAAAATCTTGCATCAAGCCCTCTAAAGTTCTAAACATTCCACCTAAATCCTTTAATTTAGTTCTATGGATATAGCTCGAACACTTTTAGTAGTTGGCCCTCATGAGTTAAAAAGTTTTTATGTATCCGCATCTCTGTAGAATGTAAAACATACGAGCGATGCTAAGTGATTATGATTTGAATACCACGTGGGTTGTCGTTACTGCCTTGGTAAGAAACATGACAAGTGGGTCATTCCATAAATCCATCAAAGGCAATTCACATAGTATCCAAAACTTGGTCACTGGATATTGCAACCATAGCTGAATTTAGTAAATATATTTATACTTATGCAATCTTGTGGCTTATGGCTTTGGTTTTTGTGTGTCGATACAGGGTCCCATGCAAGAGACATGGAGGAATGAGATTCACAATCAATGGAAATCCTTGGTTTAACCTTGTATTGATAACCAATGTGGGTGCGGCTGGATCTATTAAAGCTATATCAATAAAAGGCTCAAACACTAATTGGATTCCCATGTCAATTAACTGGGGAGTAAACTGGGAATCCAGTACCTATCTCATTGGCCAAGTTCTTTCCTTTATGATCACAGCATCTGATGGAGAAGTTGTTCAATGTCTCAATATTGCGCCTTCAAACTGGGGATTCGGCCAGACCTTCTCAGACAAAGATTGTCAGTTCAAAAGATGAAACTGCGGTTTCGGTCTCCAAGGTTGAGGGTTTGTGGTTTCAGTTGCTGCGGCGAGCTTTTTTATTTTTATCGAAGCAGCCCGGCCGCCATTCTTTCTTGGTGTTCTTGAGCTAGGCAAAAGCTATGTGTCAATATTTGAGTGGATATATTTTTTGGATGAAAGAATTTGGCACCTTCACTCAGTGATAGTATCTCACCGTTTGATGTGATACGTATCCATTTTAATGTACAAAATTCCTTTCTTAACTTGGGTGAATCATTTTTCCTTTTAAAGGTAAATGATCCAGAATGCTTGACCTTGTGCAACCTTAAGAAATGCATTTACAAACCTACGACTTCGTAGAGAGAAAAGCTAGCTTCCTTCTTTAGTAAGTCCTTTGTTATTTACTACTACTTGTTATCACCTATCATTATTAATCATTGTATCCTTTTACATGTACATTTGATTAATAAAGTTTTTCGCTATTAAAAAAAAAAACTTTCGGATTTACTTTCTCGGATCATACAAGTGGCCAATCTTGGTAAATGTTACATTGCCTGGTGAAATTACACTACTCTCCCCTCTTAGAGTTGTCAACTAAACAAATTTTTTTTTGATAGGCAACAAAAATTTATTAGAACTCGATAAAGGGTACATCGAGGCGACCAAACTCTAAACTCAAGAGAGAAAAAACTTGAGACAAAGAGAAGGCCAAAAGAAAAGAAAACAGAAAAATTACATCCAATGCGAAATTGAATGAAATCACAAGCAATGGTGGTGACATCCAACCGCAGAGAAAACAAAGTAAGCCCACAGATAAGTCCACGGACCAGCATTAGAGACACGGATCCACAAATAAAAGTCAGAAAGGCCCAAGAGACTTGGGGAGATACAAAAGCACCAGTCCTCACCCCCTGCATCATCTTCATAGTGACAGTAATGCCTCTTCCAATCAGCAGCAGAATGCTTAGAAAGAAACAGCAACAAAGCAATATCACACCCCTACCAAAATAGCAACACAACCCCATAGCGGCCCTCAACAATAAGTATAATCAAATCCAAATCTCAGTGCACAATCCTATCAGTTTACCATTTTCAAATCCTTCCAAATAGTTAAACCCTTGAGAAAATCCTAATCCTCTTAGCCCCCTAATACCAGGGTTGGAAAGAGGAGGGTTCATCCAAAAGGCAGCCTCTTAACCCACCATGAGCATGACTATATGGGCAAGACTGCAACAAGGAGAGCGCAGCAGAAAAGACATTTTTGACAGTACCCCAAAGAGCTTCCAAATCAAGAGCACAATCACAATAGATAAGCAATGTGGCAAAATCATAACTTTAATCCTCTCAGCCCCCTACAGTTTGGAGTTGGAAAGAGGAATAGAGCACCACAAGGAGCCTCTTAGCCCTCCAGACTATAGGGTTGGAGAGAAAACAGTAGTTTATCTTCAGTAGCATCCAAGAGAGTTCAGCAACAGATTTACTATAGTAACAACAAACAGTCAGACAAAACCAAGGTCCTTCATCATTTTGCACCAACCAGTTTAGGCTCAAAGTAAACAATGGCCTAAACTAGATTAACTCTTAGCCCTCCAAAACAATAGAGTTGAAAGAGTATCAGAATTCCAAGCAAACCTGGGGTGGGCCTCTACAACACCCAGGAGGGGACAGACACAACCAGACACAAAACCCAAAAGGGACAAAGAAAAAAAGAAAGAAAAAAGAAAAACACACACCCAACCCCCAAACAACACATCAACTCAGACAACAACCAACCCAAGCAAAGACACATAAGAAACCCCCAAAAACCACAAACCACCCCAGACACAAAAGAAACCCCCCAAAACCACAAACCACCCCAGACAGACAAAAGAAGAAGGAAGAAAAGGAGAAATTAACAAAGAAGAGACCCCAGACACAAGAAACCGCCACAGCCCAACCAAAAGCCCCAATAACCCAGACAACTTCCACCAGCAGCCCAGCAAAGACCTCACACCTTCACTATCCTGATCCCTTTTAAATTCCACTTAAAATCTTCCACAGAGTAATTATGTAAATTAAATCTGCCCTTCCACAGAGTAATTCGTAGTGAATCATTAGTAAGTAGAGTATAAAAGATCCAAAGGTTGTCAAATCTCTGCGTTATTTCCTAGTGTACTTAAAACCGCACAATCATCTGTTGAGGTTCTTTTATTTTTGTATTATCACATACCATGTGTTTGGAGTGCATATGGAACAAAGGGACAACAAAGCTTTGGGGGCAAAGTTCCTCATTCCTCTTGGACCTGGCCTATTGATCAATCAATATTATTGGATTTGATCCCCCTAAACTCTCAAAAATCTTGCATCAAGCCCTCCAAAGTTCTAAATATTCCACCTAAATCCTTTAGTTCTATGGATATAGCTCGAACACTTTTAGTAGCTGGCCCTCATGAGTTAAAAAGTTTTTACGTGTCCGCATCTTTGTAGAATGTAACACATACGAGCGATGCTAAGTGATTATGATTTGAATACCAAGTGGGTTGTCGTTACTGGCTTGGTAAGAAACATGACAGGTGGGTCATTCCATAAATCCATCAAAGGCAATTCGCATAGTATCCAAAACTTGGTCACTGGCTATTGCAACCATAGCTGAATTTAGTAAAAATATTATACTTATGCAATCTTGTGGCTTATGGCTTTGGTTTTTGTGTGTCGATACAGGGTCCCATGCAAGAGACATGGAGGAATGAGATTCACAATCAATGGAAATCCTTGGTTTAACCTTGTATTGATAACCAATGTGGGTGCGGCGGGATCTATTCAAGCTATATCAATCAAAGACTCAAACACTAATTGGATTCCCATGTCATTGAACTGGGGAGTAAACTGGCAATCTAGTACCTATCTCATTGGCCAAGTTCTCTCCTTTATGATCACAGCATCTGAGGGAGAAGTCGTTCAATGTCTCAACATTGCGCCTTCAAACTGGGGATTCGGCCAGCCTTCTCAGACAAAGATTGTCAGTTCTAAAGATGAAACTGCGGTTTCGGTCTCCAGGGTTTGTTGTTTCAGTTGCTGCGGCGAGCTTTTTTGTTTTTATCGAAGCAGCCCGGCCGCCATTCTTTCATGGTGTTCTTGAGCTAGGCAAAAGCTGTGTGTCAATAGAGTGGATATATTTTTTGGATGAAGGAATTTGGCACCTTCACTCAGTGATAGTATCTCACTGTTTGATCATTGATGTGATACGTATCCATTTTAATGTACAAAATTCCTTTCTTAACTTGGGTGAATCATTTTTCCTTTTAAAGGTAAATGATCCAGAATGCTTGACCTTGTGCAACCTTAAGAAATGCATTTACAAACCTACGACTTCGTAAAGAGAAAAGCTAGCTTCCTTCTTTAGTAAGTCCTTTGTTATTTACTACTTGTTATCACCTATCATTATTAATCATTGTATCCTTTTACATGTACATTTGATTAATAAATTTTTTCGCTGAAACTTTCGGATTTACTTTCTTGGATCATACAAGTGGCTGGTCTTGGTAAATGTTACATTGCCTCATGAAATTACACTATTCTCCCCTCTTAGAGTTTTTTCTCTTTTTTTTTATCTGCCTCCTCTTAGAGTTGTCAACTAAACATTTTGTAGTAAAATTTTGGGTAAATTTTACAAATGGTCCCTCTAGTTTGCATGAATTCTCATTTCCGTCCCTCTAGTATCAACTGTGTTACTTTTAGCACTATAATTTGCATTCTGTCTCAATTTCGTCCCTCTCGCTTACGGCGTTAATGAAACAAACGGAATTGGAGGACAAAATTGTCATTTCTCCTCACAGAGGGACTAAATTGAGATTTCATGCAAACTAGAGGGACTATTTCTACAATTTTATTTTTTTACTTTTGTTTTTGTAAATATATGTAATATATTTCTCATCTCATTTTATATTGAATAATCAAAATATGTTGAATTTTTTTAAAGTTTTTATTATATATATCACAAAAAAATATGAGAAAATTCTAAAAGCAACCCCTATGTTAAATGTCTTGGTATTGTATTTTTTTTTCAATTGAATTTTCATTCTCGTTGTTTTCTTTGTCACATGATTAAAAAGAAAAAGTTGTTCAGTAGTATTTAGAAATCTAGTAATTGTGTTTAATTAAACAATGAAACACTATTGAATATTAAGAGATCAAATACATTAAAATATGGGTATAAGTGTATTTATTTTGGAACTTACTCATAAGATCACTCATATAACAAATAAACACGGATTTTGAATTTTTTTTTTATCGGGTGAAAAATAAGGAGATTATGAGAACATGATACAAAGATATTAGCTAAGGGGTTGATTTGTGCATTTTCCAATATTTTTGTAATGTGTAATGAAATATAATTTTTTTCAATATAGCTTGATTACCCAATAAAAAAAGAATTCAGTTGTCAAATACATTACTTATGGTCTTTTTAATTTTATTTGCAAAAAACGAAAGTAAAATGTAAAATTTTAAAAATAGTCCCTCTGGTTTACATAAAATCTCAATTTAGTCCCTCTATGAGAGAAAATGACAATTTTGCCCTTTAATTCCGTTTGTTTCATTTACAGCGTCAGGGAGAGGGACGAAATTGAGATGGAATGAAAACTATAGGGTTAAACTTGATACAATTAATATTAGAGGGATGAAAATGAGAACTCGTGCAAACTAGAGGGACCATTTATAAAAATTTCCCTAAAATTTTATAACAGGCTAGGGGTCAAATTAAGTTTCGCTAATCATTTTTTTTATAAATGCACTCTAAAATTTGTGTTTAAGTACTCCAGCCAAATAGAACACAATTCTCAAACTTTACTACAAGACAAATTTTAGAATGCATTTATAAAAAGTGGAGTTTAAATATTACTTTTCTAATTAAAATAGGAAATTCGAGTGCTAAAAGAAGTAGAAATGTTGAAACAAAAAGTCTATTAACACAACTTTAAAAAAATGGAATACAACAGTACCAGAGGTCGTTCCATCGATACGCATTCGAGTGCTGTTCCTAACAATGCTCCTGTTGAAAAGGCAGCAACGTCCTTCTTGCTGAATGTCTTGAATGCAAGACAAGGGTAAGAGTAGGGTGCTTTTTATTGCTACAAAATTACCTTCTTGGACATTCTAACGGCAGTTTTTTTTTTTTTTTGGGTTAGAGCTAGTCCACCGGACACCCATACGCACTGCCAAAGCCAAATTTTAGCTGAGCTTTTGGCAAAACCCATCTCCACAGGGCACTAAATGTGCTGCCAAACTTTGGCAAAGCCATTTGAGCTACCACATTTGGCAGCAAGTTTGGTGTCGCCAAATGTGACCACATCAGCTCCAACCATCAAAGAACACAATCTTTCCGTCACCGCCCCAACTCCCAAATTGAGATCAATATAAACAACACACACAAACTTCCCACACCAAATCCCAAAAAATTGATCTCACAACGGAATTGAAGAACACATGAACAAATTACTTTTCAAGAAAAAAAAAACCCCAAAAACGCAAATTAAATTGGTGGAGCTGCCAAAATGGCATTGCAATGGTGGAGCAAAACGGCTTTTTTTGGCAAGGTGACACTGTAGACCACCAAAAAATGACTTTGGCAATGCTATTTAATTTGGCACGTCCGGATGGACTTGCTCTTAGAAGCTGAAAACAACCTAAGATCAAGCCTTTGTTTTATGAGAGTATATCATTTCTTAAAAATCTAAACTATACATATTCTACCCACATACTAACATACATGTACAGCCCCACACACAATGTTGCACTATCATACTCACAATGGTGTGTGAGGCGGCCTCCAATTGGATGTCAATATGTGTGCAAGTATATATTTGCAATTGCAGCAATTAGCAGAGTTGGTATCGTTGGAGTCGTTGAGAAAATCTTTCACGAAAAAAACCATCTTGATTGGATATCAATAGGTATCATACGACATCATATTTTAAAAAAACATTTTTTGTTTAAATACCAATAAATGTTCAATGAAAATAGGTTTTTGTATGAATATATATAAACTTGTCTCTTTTCGTCCTTTTGTGCGTTTTGAACTTTTTACTTTTCCCCAACACAAATGAAATTCCTAAACTTGCTCGTGCCGCCCTTGTGACCAGTCAAGAGCGGAGTTCTATACTAAAGAGTCTTTGTGTTGAGCTTCTTGTCTCGTTTACTGGTCTACCGGTTTCTCTCTATTTTCCTTCTTTTTCTTGATTTTGGCCTTAATAATAAACAAGATTTTCTTTCATAAGTGCGGTGCAATTCCAAATATTAGAAAAAGCCCTTAATAATATTAACTAAGCATCTCTGGAGAAACCCGCGTTAATATGCACATGGAAGTTTCATTTCATGGGAAGATTTACGAATTAATAACTTCAATTGTTCATATTTTACGAATTAAAATCCAGGATTGGCATTTCACATTTTCCCACCACAAACACCGGGAAACGAGAACTTTTAGTGCCAGTCAATGCTTAATTAAGAACCAAAATATTTAAAAAAGGAAAATGATTTTGCCACTCCCTTTTTTTGTTAACGCCACTCCATTGCAAGTATATTTTTGCACCAAAAATACACTTGCAGGGAAGTTGCGTTAACAAAAAAGGGAGTGGCAAAATCAGCAGCCTTAAAAAAACCGTTGAAGCATAAAAGATCAAATGCTATTATTCTCTTACCTTGGCCTTTAAGCCCGCTTGTTCATCAACTTTTTCTTTTTCAGTAAGACCTCATAAAAAAAAATTAAAATATGACAAACCAAAGGACAAAGGTTGAGGCCTCGGAATCCCAAGAAGTTGGCCTAGTGGTTACGTCTCGATCGAAACCTAGCTCCTAAGCGCTATCTATTCTAAGCGTAACATTTCACCCAATAGACGTACAGCTATCAAGGCGCATACCATTTGCATCCTTAACCATAAAAAGGCATTACATTCACCCAAACAAGCAGTAAATTTCACTTAAGGAGGCGTAAAGTTCACCAAACATAGGCATAAATTTCACAAAACTAGGGGGTTCATTGAAGCATTTCCCAAAAACAACCATTATCAATGTTGTTGCGAAGGCCACCAAATCGTTAGGCAGGCAAAAGAAAAATCTAAGAATCTCCTGTCAGGAATGATTGGAATTCTTCGTATCTCTTAGGTCAAAAGGCCAGCCAAGTGATCTTCAATCAGTAATTTGAAGCAAAAATATTCCTAGAAGTAGAAGCCATTGAATATGTTGCGTTTACCTTCGTATAGCAACAACCGCCATCTACATTTGTGTGTATATGTTTATATATACATGCATATAAAATGATGGAGATGCTGATTTTGGCGTTTCACTTTTAACGTGTAGTTACTAGTAATTTTATGTATAAAGTAGAGCGCCTGCGTACAAAAGTGAAGCGCAAAAATCAATTTCCAAATGATGGGTGTGAAAATTAACAATTTGGGTCTTATTGTTTCACAGCTCTTCGATTGGGAAAACCATGTGAGTGGAATGAACGTGGAATTCTAAATTAATTTTAGAGATTTTCTGGAGGGTGGCTGTGATAAAAATATAAGGGACCACATGGGAAGTTGTTGCCTTAGATGGGTCTGACCCTTATTTAAGATGCACTCCATGTTTTTGTAAAAATCACTCAAAGAAAATACAGTCACCATTTTCTTCCTCATTTGGCTTTCGCAATTGGCAGAGGAAGAAAAATGGCGAAAAACAGCAATCTTGCTCTGGTGATAATTTCCATTTGCCAAATTTTAATCAATGTGGACGCGTTCACGGCTTCTCCCTGGTATAGTGCTCATGCTACTTTCTACGGAGGCAGCGACGCCTCTGGAACAATGGGTATGCAACTTGTATAGTTCTGATTTCCAATCTTTTCATGTTCTTGTTTATAACTTTTTTGAAATGAAACAAATCGCAGCAATGCAGAGTTTAGCTTTTGGGGTAATATATTTCGTAGTTATGAAATGACTTTTTGTTGGAAACAGCTGGAGCATGTGGTTACGGTAACACTTATACGACTGGCTATGGGGTAGCCACTACAGCTTTGAGCACTGCATTGTTCAATGCAGGGGCTTCATGTGGGCAATGCTACAGGATCGTTTGTGATAATACCAATGATCCACAATTTTGTATTAAAGGAAAGAAGGTTACTGTCACCGCAATTGACTTTTGCCCGCCTAACTGGTCCGAACCAAGCGACAATGGAGGGTGGTGCAATCCTCCCCTCCAGCATTTCGACATGAGTGAACCTGCTTGGTTAAATATTGGGGTTTACGTTGGTGGGATCGTGCCAGTATTGTACCAAAGGTCTTAATATTCTCCAACCTCTTGTCTCTCTTTCTCTCTAGCTTGTAGTAGTATATACATAATGAGTAATGCTACATAATATGGAGTGTTTCATAATATAATTTCTGCGCTATTTCTCTGTTGAGGTTCTTTTATTTTTGTATTATCACATACCATGTGTGTGGAGTGCATATGGAACAAAGGGACAACAAGGCTTTGAAGGGCAAAGTTCCTTATTCACTTTTTGTATGCAAATTATATTTTCCAACTTTATATATCCTTGTAAAAGCGAAAGAGGGGCCGGGCAAAATTTTACATCAAACCCTCCAATGTTCTCAATTTTGCACCTTAACCCTTTTTTCATTACACTTTTAGTAATTGACCCTCATTAGTTAAAAAAAATTCGCCTACCTTCCTTATCCAATTTTATGTATCCGCCTCTCTGTAGAATGTAACACATACGAGCGATGCTAAGAAACATGACACGTGGGGTCATTCCATTAATCCATTACAAGCAATTCACATGGTATCTAAAATGTGGTCACTAAATATTGTAACCATAGCTGAATATAGTGAATATATTATACTTATGCAATCTTGTTGGCTTATGGCTTTGGTCTTTGTGTGTCCATACAGGGTCCCATGCAAGAGACATGGTGGAATGAGATTCACAATCAATGGAAATCCTTGGTTTAACCTTGTATTGATAAGCAATGTGGGTGCAGCTGGATCTATTCAAGCTATATCAATCAAAGGCTCAAACACTGGTTGGCTTCCCATGTCATGTAACTGGGGAGTAAACTGGCAATCCAGTACCTATCTCATCGGCCAAGTTCTCTCCTTTATGATCAAAGCATCTGATGGAGAAGTCGTTCAATGCCTCAACATTGCGCCTTCAAACTGGGGATTCGGCCAGACCTTCTCAGACATAGGTTGTCAATTCTAAAGCTAAAACTGCGGTTTCGGTTTTCAGGGTTGGGCATTTGAGATTTCAGTTGCTGCGGCGAGCTTTTTTGTTTTTATCAAAGCAGCCCGGCCGGCATTCTTTCTTGGTATTCTTGAGCTAGACAAAAGCTCTGTGTCAATAGAGCGGATATATTTTCCCTTTTCTGGATGAAAGAATTTGGCACCTTCACTCAGTGATAGTATATCATCGTTTGATGTGATACGTATCCATTTTAATGTACAAAATTCCATTCTTAACTTGGGTGAATCATTTTTCTTTTTAAAGGTAAATTGATCCAGAATGCTTGACCTTGTGCAACCTTTAATAAATGCATTTACATACCTACGACTTTGTAAAGGGAAAAGCTGGCTTCCTGCTTTTCTAAGTCCTTTATTATTTAATTACTTGTTATCACCTATCATTATTAATCATTGTATCCTTTCACATTTGATTAATAAATTTTTTGCGTTGTTTAAAAATAAACTTTCGGATCATACAAGTGGCCGGTCTTGGTAAATGTTACATTGCCTGGTGAAATTACACTACTCTCCCCTCTTAGAGTTGTCAACTAAATGTTGTAGTAAAATTTTATAACAGGGATCGAAATAAGTTTCGCTAATCATTTTTTTATAAATGCACTCTAAAAATTGTGTTTAAGTACTCTAGCTAATTAAATAGAACACAATTCTCAAACTTTACCGCAAGACAAATTTTAGAATGCATTTATAAAAGTGGAGTTCGAAAATTACGTACTTTCCTAATTAAAATAGGAAATTCGAGTTTTAAAAGAAGCAGAAATGTTGAAACAAAAAGTCTATTAACACAACTTTTAAAAAACTTGGGATACAACGGTACTAGAAGTCGTTTGATAAATGTGGGGTCATAGGCATTCGAGAGCTACAGACGTAGTTGTATTTTAAAATTTTGTTCCTAACAATGCTCCTGTTGAAAAGGCAGCAACGTCCTTCTTGCTGAATGTCTTGAATGCAACACAAGGATAAGGGTGCTTTTTATTGCTATAAAATGACCTTTTAATTTGGTCATTCTAAGGGCAGGTTCTTTCTTTTTTTTGGTTACACCAAGTCCAGTACCGGACACCTAGCTATATGCACTGCCAAAGCCAAATTTTAGCTGAGCTTTTGGCAAAACCCATCTCCACCGGGCGCTAAATGTGCTGCCAAATTTTGGTAAAGTCGTTTGAGCTACCACATTTGGCAGCAAGTTTGGTGTAGCCAAATGTGACCACATCAGCTCCAACCATCAAAGAACACTATCTTTCCGACAAAATCAGTCATCGCCTGAACTCCCAAATTGAGATCAATAAACAACACACAAAAACTTCCCACACCAAATCCCAAAAATTGATCTCACGCCTAGATTGAAGAACACATGAACAAATTACTTTTCAAGAAAAAAAGAACCCCAATATATAACACGAATTAAACTGCCAAAATGGCATTGCAATGGTGGAGCAAAACTGCCTTTTTTGGTAAGGTGACACTGTGGACCACCAAAAAATGACTTTGGCAATGCTATATTTTTGGTATGTCCGGGTGGACTTGCTCTTAGAAGCTAAAAACAACCTAAGATCAAGCGTTTGTTTTATGACAGCATATCATTTCTTAAAAGGCTAAAACTATAAATATTCTACCCACATACTCGCATACATGTAGAGCCCCACACACAGTACTGCACTATCATACTCACAATGGTGTGTGAGGCCTCCACTTGGATGTCAATACGTGTGCAAGTATTTGTAATTGCAACAATTAGCAAAGTTGGTATCGTTGGAGTCATTGAGAAAATCATTCATGAAAAAAAATCATCTTGATTGGATATCAATTGGTATCATACGACACAAAATTTTGCCGTTCAAAAAAAAAGTACATCATCATATTTTTAAAATAAATTTTTTGTTTAAATACCAATAAATGTTCAATGAAAATAGGTTTTTTTTTCATGAATAAACTTTTCAACAAACCTTACAAAATGACCGGTTCAGATCATCGTACTATAGAATTTGTGTATCCTTATAAATAGTTTTCTAGAACAGTGACTCGGAAATATTCAGGGTTTTTAAAATTCCAAGAGGTATGGAGAGGCTAGTGGAGCTCACTTTTTAGAGATTTTCCCTTGTTAATATAGCTAATGTTGGTCGGTCGTCTAAATGTACATAATATAAAGGGATACTTCGGAATCATCTCTCTTTTCATCCTTTTCTTTTTCGCCTCCGCATGGGCTATTTGTTTTGAACTTTTTACTTTTCACAACATAAGTGAAATTCCTAAAGAGTCTTTGTGTTAAGCTGCTTGTCTCTCTTTACCTTCTTTTTCTTGATTTTGGCTTTAGTACTAATAAACAAGATTTTCGTTAAAAAGTGCGGTGCATTAATTCCAAATATTAGAAAAAAAGCCCTTAATAATAACTAAGCATCTCTGGAGAAATCCGCGTTTAATATGCACATGGAAGGTTCAATATTTCATGGGAAGATTAATTTATGAATTAATAATAACTTAATTAATTTGGTCATAATTTACGAATTAATACAGGAATGGCATTTCACATTCTCCCGCCACAAACACCGGGGAAAGGACAACTTCTAGTACCAGTCAATGCTTATTTAACCTTTTGACAAAAAAAAAAAATTTGCTTAATTAAGCACCAAAATATATTTATAAAAAAAACCGTTGAAACATAAAAGATCAAATGCTATATTATTCTCTTACCTTGGCCTTTAAGGCTTAAGCCCTCTTGTTCATCAACAATTTTCTTTTTCAGTAAGACCTCAAACAAAACTAAAATATGACAAATCAAAGGACAAAGGTTGAGGCCTCGGAATCCCGAGAGGTTGGCCCGGTGGTTACGTCTCAAGATCTAAACCAAGCTCCTAAGTGCTATCAATTGTATGGGGTCAGTCCAGCCCCGGCCAGATTTTACTGAGCTCCCACTAGTGAAAGGTGGAATTGCTCTCCGAAAATAATGGTCGACATGCGCGTAAGCTTTCTCGAACACCATGAGTTTTTAAATGAAAAGAAACTGTTGAGGCTCTGATTGCCGTGCTCCATTAGACGTGTATGAACCTATATCAAAACTTCAAATAGAAATGTAGCTTTTCTTTGACTCAAATTGCAAAAACATCTAAATTGGTTTACCCATCTTTAACGTTATGTTATAATGTAACTTGTAAACAAAATGAAGGACCCGATCAAAAGAAAAACAAATAGAAGTACACAACCAATAGCTTTTCAGCATGGTTTATATGTATGATAGGAGTTTTGTGTATTGTACGACACATAGGTGACGCTAAACCTTCAATGTACGGAGTCAAGCGTAAATTTCACAGAAACACCATAAACATAGAAACCGAACCAATTCTACAATTATGATCCGTTTGTGTATGAAGTAATTTCTTGTTCTATTACCCTCACAAATCAGATACATTTTAATTAAGCACGCGACGATGTATTTAATTTATCATGCGAAATTTGGGTGCTATAAAACACGCAAGTGACTCTGAACCTTCAATATGTTGATTCAAACTGAAGTTTTGCATTCTCAATGACATAAAAGAGCTTTAAAAAAAAAAAAGGAATGTAATAGTATATATAATTAATAAAAACCACTAAAAGGGTTGTCCAGTTTGGCAGAGTTTATATGATTTTCAAAGTTTTGAACCCTACAAGCTACAATACACACTCCCTTTTGGGATATATTTTTTGGGGTATATTTATACAGTCTATAACATTTACCAAAAACAGCATAACATTCATCACAAAAAGGCTAACATTTCACTACGAAGAGACGTAAGATTTTGAATTAAAAAGACATTTCACCATAAAAAGGTTTTTTTACGTAGGAAGGGATTAACCGACCTATGTGCTCTGCTTTCTCTCAATCTCTTCAACTGTTAGGGTTTGTGCTGGGGGTCGGGGTGGAGTTGCCGCCTCCCACCTCCACCTCCCCCTCCCTCCTCCAGCCGACCACCCTACTCCACCATGTTGCCTCCTCTAACCCTCTTCTCTGCCTCTCTCTCTCTCTCCCACTCCGCCTTGGATCCACTTTCTATCGCCTCCCTCACTCGTAACCCATCTTCCTCTTCCCCACCCTCCACCGCCGTTCCAAATAGATCCTCTGCCGTCTTCCCCTCTCAAAACCCACCTCCGCTCTTCCACCTCGTCCTCTGTGGCTTACATTTGGGTCCGATCGGGCGTAGTGGTGTAGCTAGGGTAGCTCGGCTCTTCCTCCTGCGGATAAGTTATCGGATCCGTGGCGGCACTTTCAGCGACATTGATGGAGACCGGAGTTTTATATCGTTTCTTGTCCCTCTCCAGTTTCAGAGAGTTTTGTTCCCTGCATGGAACCTTTTCTACCCTCTGGGTTATTTCTGTTCCCTCAGTGAGTTGCTCGCAGCTCGAAGGGGAGGACGGTGAGGCAGGTCAAATTACTTTCAACTCCATTTGCGTCTTCTCCCTGCGTGGAACCTCTTTTAATATACTTGGTGAGTGCCTATCCAATCCACATGGATAATCCGAATATTGAGGTCTTCTTACCCAATGGAGGGCTCCGAGATTTGGGCGTTTGTAGCCTCCGGGCAATTTCTTGTTTTCAAAATAAATGTATAACATTTTACCACAAAGAAGCTTAACATTTCACCCAATAGACGTATAACTATAAAGGTGCATTCCATTTGCATCCTTAACCATAAAAAGACATAACATTTACTGAAACAAGCATTAAATTTCGCTTAAGGATGCGTAAAATTCATCAAACATAGGCATAAATTTCACAAAACTAGGGGTGTTCATTGCAGCATTTCTCAAAAACAATCACTTTCAATGTTGTTGCGCCGGCCACCAAATCGTTAGGCAGACAAAAGAAAAATCTAAGAATCTCCTGTCAGGAATGATTGGAATCCTCCATATCTCTTTGGTCAAAAGGCCAGCCATGTGATCTTCAATCAGTAATTAGAAGCAAAAAATATTCCTAGAAGTAGAAGCCATTGAATATGTTGCGTTTACCTTCGTATAGCAACAACCGCGCGCCGTCTACATCCATGTATATACGTTTTTATATACATGTATATAAAATGATGGGTGTGAAAAGGGAACAATTTGGGTATTATTGTTTGATCCAATACACGGCCCTTCTGTTGGGAAAACCATGTGAGTGGAATGAACGTGGAATTATAAATTAATTTTAGAGAATTTCTGGAGGGTGGCTGTGATAAAAAAAAGGGATACAAATATGAGGGACCACATGGGAAGTTGTTGCCTCAGATGGGTCTGGCCCTTATTTAAGACGCACTCCATGTGTTTGTAAAAATTACTCAAAGAAAATCCAGTCACCATTTTCTTCCTCATTTGGCTTTCACAATTGGCAGAGCAAGAAAAATGGCGAAAAACAGCATTCTTGCTCTGGTGATAATTTCCATTTGCAAAATTTTAATCCATGTGGACGCGTTCACAGCTTCTCCCTGGTATCGTGCTCATGCTACTTTCTACGGAGGCAGCGACGCCTCTGGAACCATGGGTATGTAGCTTGTATAGTTCTAATTTCCAATTTTCATGTTCTTGTTTATAATTTTTTTTTGAATTGAAACAAATCGCAGCAATGTAGAGTTCAGATTTTGAGGTAATATATTTCGTATTTATGAAATGACTTTTTGTTGGAAACAGCTGGAGCATGTGGGTTCGGTAACACGTATACGACTGGCTATGGGGTAGCCACTACAGCTTTGAGCACTGCATTGTTCAATAATGGGGCTTCATGTGGGCAATGCTACAGGATCCTTTGTGATTATAGGTTGGATACACAATTTTGTATTAAAAACAAGGCGATAACAGTCACCGCCATTGACTTTTGTCCGCCTAACTGGTCTGAACCAAGTGACAATGGAGGGTGGTGCAATCCTCCCCGCCCGCATTTCGACATGTCTCAACCTGCCTGGCTAAATATTGGGATATACGTCGGTGGGATCGTGCCAGTAGTTTACCAAAGGTCTTAATATCTCCCACCTCTTGTCTCTCTTTCTTTGTTGCAGTATATACATAGAGAATGATGCTACAAAATATAGAAGTTTCACATACAATGGTGTCACATTTTGTGAGAAACACTCACAACTTATTAGGTTCAAAAAGGCAAGTACCATATCCCAGTGAATCACTAGTAAGTAAAGTAAGATTCCAAGGCTGTCAAATCTCTGCGCTATTTCCAGTGCACTTAAAACCGCACAATCATCTGTTGAGGTTCTTTTATTTTCTTATTATTACATACCATTTGTCTGTGGTGCATATGGAACAAAGGGACAACAAGGCTTTGGGGGCAAAGTTCGTTATTCACTTTTTGTATGCAAATTATATTTTTCAACTTTATATCCATATAAAAGCGAAAGAGGGGCCGGGCAGTATCATTGGATTTGGCCCTACTAAACTCTCAAAAATCCTACATCAAGCCCTCCAGTCATTACACTTTTAGTAGTTGGCCCTCATGAGTTAAAAAATATTCTACGACCTTCCTTATCAATTTTTATGTATCCGCCTCTCTGTAGAATATAACACATACGAGCAATTCTAAGAAACATGACACGTGGGGTCATTCCGTTAATTTACTACAGGCAATTCACATGGTATGCAAAACTTGGTCACTAGATATTGTAACGATAGCTGAATATAGTGGATATATTATACTTATGCAATTTTGTGGCTTATGGCTTTGGTCTTTGTGTGTCGATACAGGGTCCCATGCAAGAGACATGGTGGAATGAGATTCACAATCAATGGAAATCCTTGGTTTAACCTTGTATTGATAAGCAATGTGGGTGCAGCTGGATCTATTAAAGCTATATCAATCAAGGGCCCAAAAACTAATTGGATTCCCATGTCATTGAACTGGGGAGTAAACTGGGAATCTAGTACCTATCTCATTGGCCAAGTTCTCTCCTTTATGATCACAGCATCTGATGGACAAGTCGTTCAATGTCTCAACATTGCGCCTTCAAACTGGGGATTTGGGCAGACCTTCTCTGACAGATACTGTCAATTCTAAAGTTGAAACTGCAGGTTTCTGCGTTCAGGGTTGAGGGTTTGTGGTATCAATTGCTGCGGCGAGCTTTTTTGTTTTATAGAAGCAGCCCGCCATTCTTTTTGGAATTTACATTGTTTGGTGGGAATGAAAAAGATAAAGATGAAGTTGATGGTCGAGACGTGTTGAACCCATAATAAACTCAGCAGGGCTAACAAATTCTTCCTTTTTCTTTTGAGTTTCTACACTTCAAATTTCTGCAATTGTATTTGGAGGTGGGGATTATGTGTATATGGTAATAAAAGTTGTTGTATATTAATAATAAGCATCGCGGTTTCTGCTTCATATAATGTGTTTCGGTTGTTCGATCTTGTAATATATTTGTCATGTATAGCATGAATTGTTGTCATTCTTATATCATAACATTGTGACCTAATAAACCTTTGTTCTCTCTCTCTCTCTCTCTCTCTCTCTCTCTCTCTCTCTCTCTCTATATATATATATATATATATATATATATATATATATATATATATATATATATATATATATATATATATATCCCGTATATCGGCACCTAAAAAAACACCCCAAATCTCAATCTCATAGTTTCCGATCAAATTTTTATGATCTGAGCCGCTTAATGTGTGCAGAATGTGATTTTAAGGGTACCCATTAGAAATCGGCAAAAAAAATTACCGGGAAGTGCTTGTTTTGAGCAGTTTTAAATTGAACCGTTCATTAAATCTAATCTAAAAACTGCTTAGATCAAGCCTTTTTCGGTCATTTTTTTTGCTAATTTCTCGCAAGTACCCTTAAAATCACATTCTGATCACATTGAGCGGCTCGGATCATCATAATTTGATCAGAAACTATGGGGTGTTTTGTAGGTATTTTTTTGGGTGTCTCTTGAACCGCCCCATATATATATATATATATATATATATATATTTGGTTCATACAATGGAATGTTAGGGGTTAGTTGTTAGCCTGGTTACAATATTGGGAGTCGAGCACCTTCTCCAAGAGGACTCAAACTCGGGACCTTTCCCTTAGAAGGGAGAATAAGAGCATCCACAGTGGAATAATAAAAAAATGTCACATCATCTTTTGGTTATCCATTTAAGAGGTTGTTACGATTAGCAAAGTAGATGTCTACAATGACATAATTAAAATTGAATAATCAAATTTTGTCACATCACCTTTTCAACCTATAAAAAAGTGAGCTTCCATTAAGGAATCCCTTAACTTACTAAGTTAAGGACCTCATGAGTTTGACATTGTTTCCGATCAAATTTTGATGATCCGAACCGTTTAATATGTTTAAGACGTGATTTTAAGGGTACTCGTTAGAAATCGGCGAAAAATATGACCGGGAAGAGCTTGATCCGAACAGTTTTTCATAAAAATGCATTTATAGCGTATAAATGCATTTTTATGAAAAATTGTTCGGATCAAGTCCTTCCTGGTCATATTTTTTGCTGGTTTCTCACGTGGACCCTTAAAATCACGTTTGATCACATTGAGCAGTTCGGATCATCAAAATTCAACTGGGAAAGGGGAGGTTCTTAACTTAACTCAATAAAGGATCCCTTATTGGAAGGGAACTGCCTATAAAAATCTAAAAATTGTCACCATATGAAACAATTTTTTAAAATAGTTTTCAAACTAATAAAAACAGGTTATTAGAAATAGAAAATAAATTTTTGAAAACTTTTATTTTGAAAAAAATACTTTTCGGAAAATTTTTTTAAAAAAGTTTTTGAAAAAAAGACATTTTTTTAGGGGAGTGATTTTGCCACTCCCATTTTGTTAATGTCAATCCCCTTTGTGTCTTGATAAGATGTTTTGTTTTGTGACTTGATAAGATGTTTTGTTTTGTGAGAGAAGGGGAGTGGCATTAACAAAAAAGAGAGTGGCAAAATCAATTCCTTTTTTTTAAAATAACAGTTTTTGAAATTTGCAAAAAAACAAAAACTTCTTTTAAAAATATGAGAAAGAGAGAAGTTTTTGAAAAAAAAGGCATTTTTTTAAAATAACAATTTTTGAAAATTGCAAAAAAAACAAAAAACAACTTTCAAAAGGAGAGAGACAGAGAAGTTTTAGTTATTGGCAAAAGGTTGCTAGTTTTAATTATCCAAGGGCCAAAATTTGATGAGTTACTAAGACCATCCATAGTGGTATAATCCAAAGCCAATTGTTTTTAAAGTTAACAATGTTGGGGCAAATAATGGCTCACAATGGTATAATCAAACTTAGTAACATCCTTAGAAATAATCAAATTTTGGACTTTGGATAACCAAAACTAGCAACATTTTTCAATAATCAAAATTTATGGACCACACACCACATAAGTTAACTATTTCCAAAATTTGTATACACGCGTGTTTCAATTGGTATTTTCTTCTTCTCTTTTTTGCCTACTCTATATCTTCTTCACTTCACCCACAAACTATTTCTCTTTCTTTCCCTCCAAAAGTGAAGCTCATATCTCTCGATCATCTACAATTCAACCCATCATTACCGGATTAAGGTATATATTTCAATTAAATGTTTCCAAAATCCTCGAGTTGTCACAGGTTATGTGTTCATGGTATCCTGAGCATACAGGCGGTTCTTTGGTTCATGTACGTGGAAAGCTTTCGTTACAGACAAAGCTTCCTAGATGAGAGTTGTATCGTGGGAGTGGAACACCGATTAACTCGGTCAAAGAGGGGACACATCTGCATCTTCTCTAATGAAAGAGCTTTAATTAAACAAAAACTTTAACGAATATTTCCAATACCAACACCATCAGCAGCAGCATATATATGACTGACAGACACTTCTTGAATGTTTCCTACTAGTAGAATTTAGGACAGCTAATCCCATTGGAGTGAAAGTTGATTATGTCCTCCAACAACAAATTAAATGACACATTTCAATTCAGCAAATTAATGTAGGAATATTAGTGCTCCATCTGCAATTGAGATATTTTGTTTGTTTTTTCTGGCTGGCTTTCAGCGAAGACCCCTTCAGCTACCATCACAAGCAAAATATGACGCCCTTATTTAGCCTTTAACGAATATTTCCAATACCAACACCATCAGCAGCAGCATATATATGACTGACAGACACTTCTTGAATGTTTCCTACTAGTAGAATTTAGGACAGCTAATCCCATTGGAGTGAAAGTTGATTATGTCCTCCAACAACAAATTAAATGACACATTTCAATTCAGCAAATTAATGTAGGATTATTAGTGCTCCATCTGCAATTGAGATATTTTGTTTGTTTTTTCTGGCTGGCTTTCAGCGAAGACCCCTTCAGCTACCATCACAAGCAAAATATGACGCCCTTATTTAGCCACCAAATAAAGTGGGACCTAATTCAGTGAAAAATGAGTTGATGTAGTATATTCATTCTCTCAATATTAGGGGCTCAAAGATCATTTTCAATTAAATGATCAAAAGAAAAAGAGAGACTAAGACCATTTCTTTTTTTTCAAGAGACTAAGACCATTTCAATACCCACATTTAATTGGATGTGATTATTGAATTGGACCATTTAGTGTAAGGATCACAAATAATTAGGTATTTGATTAAATTTTGTTCTGGTCAAACAAATACTCCCTCCGTTCCAAATTAATAGTCCGGTTCGGTCTCCAACGCAACTTTTAAATTGTTAATATCTTTCAATCTATAATGTCTTAAAAGATTTTAAAAACTTTGTATAATAGAACTAATTGAGATCTATCATATGAGATCCATATTGCACATAAAATTTATTATAGATTGAAAGATATTAACATTTTAAAAAATGCATTGAAGACCGAACCGGACTATTAATTTGGAACGGAGGGAGTATACATCTGATATGTATAGATTCTCTCATCGTGTAGGACACAGTATCATGGGGGTTTGGTGTTGGTCCATGGGACTATACTTTTGTAGAATTGTAGTATATCTTCACTACGATTAGACGAATATAGGACTGGGCATGTCAGATTGGTAGTGTGAATTACTGCATCTATACTAGTGAACTACGTCACGACCTTCTTAAAACTGTTCTTCCAACAACCGAAATTGTTGCAGCGGTATGCGATTTTAGGTAAGGCAACGGAAATTTTGGCATTAACTTGCTGTATTGAAACGGAAATTTTCTTGAAAAAACATGATTTTACTTTTATAAAATATACTATTAAGCTACATGTATTAAACACAATTACGTCGTCAAATAAATTTACATTGCAAATTTTTAAGAGAAAAAAGTTTATGCTTCATTATGAAATTCTAGAGTTATAATACAACATAAATGCTTAACTCCCAAATTTTGGGACCCTCTAGAACAAAATCTTGGGGTTATGCCCGGTGTCGGCCCTAACTTTTTACAGAATACCAAATAAAGCCGTAGAGAATCAGGTCACGGTAGCAGATAGTTACCTGGTGTACGTTAATAGGATCTAATCTTCTGTTTGAATCTCAAATTTGTGAAGGAAAATATCATAGAGTCCGTATACTTAGTTGCAGGTCCCACAAGAATGTGCGGTACTCGAGTGACCCGGAGCATCATGTGGCGGCGCTCCCGGACTATTAAATAAGTAGACTGTCATAAAGGAGTAGCAAGCTTTTTTGAACAATCGAGGATTTTTTGATTGTTTGCTACTGGCATGTGGTTTCCACGTAGCTTTATTCGTTCAACTCTAACCACCAAATCCATTTTCTTTTCACCCAATCACATAAGTATATTTTATTCCGTACAGATTACCGAATGTCTCGTCTTTTATTCTCCCCTTTTTTTTAAAAAAAATGCTCCATTGATTTATTTTTGTAATTAGTGAATTTCTTTTTAGTCCTCAATAAAACGTATAAAAAAATAAATCGAAGTTGACAAAAGTTCAGAAAAGACAAAACATAAAGCCCATAAATTGTTTCAATCATTCTACAACCACAAATGCTTACACAAATATTTACACAAACCCGTTCACATTTGCATTGGGCCCACACACACACTACACCTCCCGTGGGCCCCACCAAAAGATGTGAGTGTGTGCAAGTGTTTGTGGTTGAATAATAATTGAAATTGTTTTCTCTTAATCATCTAGTCCTTACCGAATTTTTTTTAGCTTTTGCATAATTCTTTATTTTTTAAGTTTCACTCGTCGAAAGTATTGTTTAAACCTAAAAAGTTTGACAAAAAATTAGCGAAAATCCAGAAAAGACCGAAGATGATATTCTTTATTTACATGCTCTCTTTCTTTTCCCCCAAGAAATTAGTTATATCCTCAAAATATATCAGTCAGGATCCTATGAGAGATCCTTTACGGTCTTACCGTAAGGGACTCCCCTTTCCCAATCGAACTGGGACGATCCAAGCCGCTCAATGTGTTCAGAACGTGATTTTAAGGGTACCCTAAGTAATCGCCCAAAAAAATGACCGGGAAGGGCTTGATCCGAACAATTTTGCATAAATGCATTTATAGTGTTTTTATGAAAAACTGCTCGGATCAAGCCCTTCCCGGTCATTTTTTTGGGCGATTTCTCACAAGTACCCTTAAAATCACGTTCTGAATATATTGAGCGGCTCGGATTGTCGCAATTCGATCGGGAAAGGGGAGTCCCTTACAGTAAGGCCGTAAGAGATCCCTCATAGGATCCTAACTGTGTGTGTATATATATATATATTTGAAATGCTGTGTGAAAACAACAAATTAAATTGGTTAACTTCATTTCCCTTGGAACAAATTGGGAATGGCTTCCTCCAAAACAATAGAAAATTGAAATCCTTTAACAACTCTACTATGTACATAACGGTCTAGCTCACCCGTTTACCAAAAAATAAAAACGGTCTAGCTCACCCAATTTGCAAACAAGTAACAACCACCGTATTTTAATTATGTCAATTACCACTCTCTCCCCTCTTTAAATACTTGCATTGAGAAGGAGATTAAGGGAGCTAAAATTAATTTCTAAGTGTCTAAAATGGCAGCTACCACCCCTCTTGCATTGGCTTTACCACTTCTTTTGCTTTCAATTTCCACAGTTGTGAACTCACTCAGCCCAAACTACTATGACCAAAGTTGCCCGGGAGCGGAATCGAAAATCACCGGTGTCGTGAAGAAAGCGATGATGAATGACAGAACAGTTCCAGCAGCCCTGCTCCGCATGCACTTCCATGATTGCTTTATCAGAGTAACCAATTTCACTAGTATTACGTACCTCTGAACAGACTTTTGCGATTTTTCATGTATGTGTTCGTTTATGTTGCGTTTGTGTTTTGTTTTGAAGGGCTGTGATGGTTCAGTGCTGTTGAATTCGACTAGCAAGAACAAAGCCGAGAAAGATGGACGTCCAAACATTTCATTGCACGCGTTTTATGTCATTGATGTTGCAAAGAAAGAAGTTGAGGCTATGTGCCCTGGTGTTGTTTCTTGTGCCGATATATTGGCTCTTGCTGCAAGGGATGCAGTTGCTCTGGTTAGTTAATTTTTACAGCATTTTGATCAATTTGTTAGTGAATTTGAAGGTGATGTAGTCGTAAATGCTTGGACATAGATGTCGAGACACAAATGTATCAACAGCCGTCCGAAGCGTGTGGGTGCTATGTGCATTGAACACACCGGACGTATCTGTGTCTGAACATCTGTTTCCGTAGCAATACTCAATAGTGGTGATGACAGACCGCTAGTGATGCTACTCCACTTCTAACATGAATTCATAAACAAGTAAACTGACATTGGTTTGTAATTTCTTTAGTCTGGTGGTCCAAATTGGCAAGTGCCAAAGGGAAGAAAAGATGGAAGGATTTCAAAGGTTAATGATACCACACAGTTACCAGCTCCAACCTTTAACTTGTCACAACTGCAGCAAAGCTTTTCCCAGAGAGGTCTTTCCTTGGATGATTTGGTTGCACTCTCAGGTAAAAATTGTGTTATACAAACTGCACAAAAAGAGTCTAAAATACAGGGTGTCAACACTGTATCTATCATTGTAGAGTGTTGGTCTCATTCAGAATGAATACAGTGCTGCAAGATTAACATCTTGAACTTGCATAGCAAGGACACGTATCCAACACTTAATCTCATAGTGTCTTGATTTTTTTCCAATATTTATTGGTTGGACACTCTCCCGACCCTCTCCAACACTCTAAGGATACCGCAGGACACTTTAGGGACACTTTAATGATTGTCCCTAAAGTGTCCTGTGTGTGTCCTAAGAGTATCAGAGAGTGTCCAAACCCCAAATATTGGGAAAAAATTAGGACACTTGGAGATTCAGTGTCGGACATGTGTCCGGAGCGTGTCCATGTCCGACACCGACGCTCTGCTTCCGGCAAAGTGTCGGTGCTACATAACTTATAATTCACCCTGCCTTGTTCGCATGTGTGACCTCTCGTGTCCCCCGCGTTTCAGGTATGTCCCCTGGAGATTCTAAAATTTTGATCAATTAATATTTTGACGTGTCCTCGGCGTGTCTGTGTTCGTGTATATGGTGACCTCCTTGGTGTGTAAATGCTTCAGAGTTCTGAACAGTACTTGAATGAAAAGTTGATTAATACTAGTATATTCCAAACCTTCAATGCAAGTCAAACTTTCTATGGATTTACCCTTGCCAATGATGTACCACTCTACTACTTATGGTTCACATTTATTCACCTGACATATGTGTAGGAGGCCACACTCTTGGATTTGCCCATTGCTCATCCTTCCAAAACAGGATCCACAACTTCAACACCCAAACCAATGTCGACCCTTCGTTGCAGGCGTCGTTCGCAGCCAACCTAAGGAAGGTTTGTCCGATGCACAACAAGGTAAACGCGGCCGGCGCCACATTGGATTCGACCACAACGACATTCGACAACGTTTACTACAAGTCACTTCTCCAGGGGACGAGTATTTTCTCCTCAGACCAAGCTTTGCTCTCTGTTCCAAGGACTGAGGCTTTGGTCTCCAAATTTGCTAGCTCACAAGCAGAGTTTGAAGATGCTTTTGTCAAGTCCATGATCAAGATGAGTAGTCTAGCTGGTGGAGTAGAGGTTAGGCACAATTGTAGAGTGGTTAATTAGGTAAATTTAGCCAATGTTGTTTGTTTGTTTTATTTTTCAATAACTAGATGTTCGAGCCAGCTTGCACGCATCAGGACTAATTCCGATCCCCTGAAGTTAATAATCGGGCAAATCTCCAATGTCCCCAACGTTTGGAATGTTTGGCCTTTGTGGGATTCAAACTTGCGACCTCTAAGGGGGAAGTCCTTTTTACTTGCTTTCTCATACCCACATGGCAAAACCCCTTGGGTTGCCAATGGTGTTATGTTTTTGTGCCTAATTTCTTGTCCATTTTATTGGTAGGAATTTGAGCAATAATAAATGCAATTGTGTGGGCTTGTATTAATTTGTGCTTGTAATCTCTCATTTGTAGTCAAGTCTGATTCAATTTTGGAAATTAGTGAGTGATAGTCAGAACTGCCATTACCCTTTTTTGTCTCAAGGGTGAGTGAACCATCAAAATTAGTTCTTCCTTTTCTAATTGGGTGATGTATGAGTTTAATAACCCAATGTCAAGGAAAACCAAAGGCAATTTGGTGAGCACAGAGTGCACCATGAAAAACCATCAAAAAATACAATAAGATTTAAGAGCCTTATGTTTGATCGGATATGAGCATCAGATTGGACTCTATATTCAAGGAGATCAAATATCCACAATTTGGTTAAAGTTTTTGGCCCGGATTAAAGCACCTCGGATATATATAATTGGCAGAATGTGAAATATATAATAAAATGAAACTGCAATACTATTAATCACATCACTCTTAATCCGATGGGACTACCTATCTTATGGGATTATATGTCATTCACTATTAATCCCGTCAAACAAACAAGAGTTCAAGACTGGAAGGAAAATATATATACAATTCTTTATTCGTACAAATTTGACAATTAGATCCTCACCCTCCATTCCCAAGAGAGGGGGGAAAGTTAAATACAATTGAAAAATAACAATAATTAGGTTGTCAAAAAGAGAAGTGAATCAACAAAGGAGCCTTCTTCTGTTTTCTTGTTGGAGAACCAGGATTTCCTGCATAACTAGCCTTCTTGACCTGTTTATGTTGAGAAAGCACAATATTATCTGCTCCTCAAGCTCTTTCAACTGCTCCAAAAAGCGCTTTTGGTCAATCCCAAATTCCTTAACCACCTCTTTCACCACCTCCATCTTCCCATTCCTAACACACACATCACCAACAACTCTGATGTGTTCAATCTCATCCTCTAACCTCCTCACAAGCCGACTCGTCGTGTCAAAATCGTTCATCAAAATGTAAACCCCTTTTGCCGCGACCTCAAGCAGTGCTCCTAGTCTTTCTTGTGAGGTCGTTTTTAGCCGTCTCTTAAATAATTTTTTCCAATGATGATGGCTCAAACCCAAAGAGCAGGCTACAACCGGTGGCGTCACCAGAATGCCAACCATGCTATGAATTGCAAGCAATAGCACTGCGGTTGCAATTGCACTATAGGAAACCATAAGACTTAACCCAAGTGTCTTCTTGCAAAGTCTAGCAAATTTTGCTCTCCTTTTGACCCTTCTACACTTGGTTGACAAATTTTGTAGCAAATCGCCATGATTATCGTGTATATCCCGGAATTGTGATGGGCTAATTGATAGCAAAGGATTCTTGAGCGTCGTGAATGAAGCAAGTTCCTCAAGTAGAGCGCGACATTGAGCATGAGTATAGTCTGTGCTAGCCAGAGATTCTCTGTCCTCACAATTAATCGCTTCGCGACTTATTGCCCTCTCAACCATATGATTTGGCGCTGCCCTCAAATCACAAAAGTCGACAGGCACGATCGTTTGACTTAGACAGTCTTGAGACATGGGGATAAAAAATTTGGAAACAGAGGATCCTCTATAGTCTAGGGAAGTATGCGTGTTTCTTGTGAGATTTATTACCCGTTGGATTCTTGAAAAATCAGCGCGGGCTTGATCGACACTGGAAAGAACAAGGTCACACATATTGCATGCTGCAAAGGTGGCCTCAAAGAAATTAACAACGAGAGGATGAAGATTGGAGCTTTCTATAATGTCAGCAAGGGTTTCCTGTCGCGGTTCAAGCAAGTAGTCACAAAGAGAGACACGCAAAGGAAGAGAAGACGACGAAGACGCGCAAAGTCTACTAAGGCTTTTTGTTCCAACAAGATGGTAATCATGCGCTTTTTTCCACATTTCTATGAAAGACTTTGTCCTAAATGTGGAAATGTACTCCCCATTGACACTTAATTGTTCAACCAAACAATTCACGCGTTCTTCTTCACGTCTACCTGAAAAACAAGAGCGATTGTACATGAATAATTACATGGTATGCATTATGCAACAGTTAGAATAATCCAATATGAGTAATACACGAAGATGGAGGAGAGAAGCTCAAGAAAAACCCATGAATTGTTTCCAATTCGCTCGATATTGAATCAAAAAAACAAGAAAGAATAAACAGGACCATCACATAAATATGGGTAATTGAGAAACGGATACAAAAGAACACCAAAATGAAGCTTTTGAAATTTCCAACTTTTTTTGAACTTGTTTTGGCCCCTAAGCATAAAGTAGAAATTGTGCAAAGTAGTTACAAAAAAGCGCACTTGAAGATGCAACAAACAATCCTACAGGCCAACTCACATGGGTCGTCACCAAATTACAAAGATAATCCAGATTGAAGTCGAGAACAAGAACATAACATATATACCACATCATTCGAAAACAAGAAATCCCGTGAACTGATCGTCCGTATTCATGAAGAACCCAAAGACCAGAAACATTGAAAGATATCAATGTTAGATTTATTCCAATTTTGTGGACTAGCATATTTCATTTATGCTAAAAGGTTCCGGATTAGTTCGACTATCAAATTTATTGGAGTATTTGTTTAGACCCATTTGGTTAGTGATCACCATTTTGTAATGGGTTATTTTGGTGCACCTAATTTATTAGTATGTATTTTGTTAAGTGTGGGCCTCGTGCTATATGGTTAATTTGGACCCATAATGGGCTGGGCCATTTTATTAGGCACAAGAGGAGTATCCTGCCCTCATCCTATAAATATGTGTTTTGGCCCACTAAAAACATATTCTACAGAAACAGGAAAAGAGGGTAGTGTCTCTCTCTCTCTCTAGAAAGGGGAAGAACGACTTTGTGGTTCTGGTGTGGCTTCGGCTTGTGTTCTGCTCGACAATTAACAAGAGTTAGCTGCTATATACTTCAGATCATGGCCTCCTCATCACTCTCAGGTAAATGCTATGAATCTCAAGTTTATTTCACATGCCATGAATTGGAGCAAGAAATTAGGGCTTGTAGATGTGGAATTTCTAACAATTGGTATCAGAGCCTCCTTGCTCTTCAATTCATGTACTATGATTATAAATTAGTGCTGGGATCATGAATTATTTTGTATCTTTCGTGATTAATTGATGATCCACTGCCGATTGTTCTTGTCGACGAGTTGACCCGTATTTCCCCACTCTGTTTTGCCGATTCTTGCCCTTTTCCTCTTTAGCCCTTTTTTGTCTCTATGTTTCAAATTGTGGCTTTGGTTAAATGCTTGATTTGTTTAATCTGTTGATGAAATGGAAGTGATGAAACGTACTGATTGTTGCATCTCACGGACTTTCCGTGTTCGTCTTCTCCTTTTAACGCTACTGTTTTTATATTGTTCTTTTGGAAAGGGGCTTTAGCTAACGTTTTTACACCATTTGTTTAATACTTGATGAAGTATGAAGAAAGCTTATCACCTGTTGGCATTCATGGTGTGTTGGCGTAACCATGAGAAAGATGGGCTTTCCTCCTTTTGTCATTTTCTAAACTTGTTGCCAAATGAATTTTGGTGTTTTTTTGTCTATTGTTAAAGGAGAACACGGTTTTTGTGGTGATAATAATAATAATGGCTTTACCAAATTTTGGAGGACTTGATTGGTCTAATCTTTGACAAAATTAAGGGAAGTGGTGAAACCTGTTGACTGTTGCACCTCTCGACACTTCCGTCTTTTCCGTTTCATCTTTTAAAAGCTGTTGTTTAGATAAACAAATCAAAGTATCATTTTAGATTGGTTTTATAACCAGTTTTTAAGTGCTAAAGTGGGTAATATTTTTCATCCTTACTGGTTATCAAAACTGTTCTTTGAATGCCGCTTATGTTGATTCCGGCAATATTATTGAGATCAACAAAGGTCCATACAGTCTGGCTATGACTTTACCCTATCGGTAAATCATTGTTTGGAAGGATGCTTTGAACGATAAAGAGAACAATTAACTATATTGTATTTGGTGACTCAATTTACCCTGTCGGTAGTGGGTCATTTTAAGTCGTTATATTTAATTGTTCTGCTTTATCCTACGTAAGAGTCTTACTGGTCTTGTGATTTAAGACTCTAGTAGAACTTTTGTAGCTGGTGAAGTGAAGAAATTTTTTGATAAGTCGTTTTTACATGCTTGGTAAAATGTGGGTATTATTTCTTCATCTTTCAATCCTGGTTTATCTCTGCATGTCTGCCATCAAAACACTAAATGAGACCAAGGATTGGAATGAGTCGCTTACGGTGAACTTGGCCATTATGAATTTGGTTTTGGCTTTAAGGGAGAAAGCACCACCTAAGCCTATTGCTGGAAGTTCCGCTGCCATAAAAGCTTATTATGAAAGGTGGGAGCATTCTAATCGTACTTGTCTCATGATTATGAAATACACTATGGACAAGTCTATTAAGCAATGTGTTCCTGATAATGTGAATGCTAAGGCTGAAGGTTTTTAAAGGAAAATGCCTCCTTTGTCGTGTTTGTGGCCTCTAATGGATATGGTGTATTGTATGCTTCACAATTCTTCTTTTCTAGAATTCTTACGGGGTGAAGTACTGAAAACCGTTGCATATATTTTGGATCAAGTGCGTAGCAAATCTGTTCGTAAAACTCCATATCAGCTTTGGGCTGGCAAGAAATCTGGCTTGAGCCATTTTTTTCGTGTGTGGGGTCCGCAGTTGAAAAGCTTGATGCTAATACTATTAGCGGATATTTTGTTGGCTATTGCATTGGCTCGAGAAGCTCTAGATTTAATTCCCTCTTCACACTACCAGAATTGTTGAGTCCGATTATGCTGTTTTTCTTGAGGATAAGGTTGATGGTTCTACACCACGCAAGATTGAGTTTTAAGGAGGAGCGTTTGATCTTTCCAGTATCTCTTGTTCCATCACTTGTATTTGTCCCTTCACCAATTGAGCAAGAGGGTGTTCCACATTAGGAACGTAATTTTCCCATGGAACCTATTGTTGATGAAGGTACTTTGGACATTTGGTTGAGAAGATCAGAAAGGGCACGCAGGTCCGCAATCTCGAATAACTACATCGTTTACTTGCAGGAGCATGAATATAATGTTGGTATGTCCTCTGACCCAGTCACTTTTGATGATGCCATTAGTAGCTTTAATTCTCAATATTGGATATATGCTATGCATAATGAGTTGGAGTCAATAACCAAAATGAAGTATGGGTTTTTAGTTGAGTTGCCTGATGGATGGAAACCAAAGGTCAGTGGGAGCAGTTATATTTTTTTTTTCTTGTTTTGTATGTCGATGATATTCTACTCACTGCTAATGACACTGCACTTTTGATTGAGATGAAGCAATTACTCTTTATGCATTTTGATGTGAAGGATCTTGGTGAGACATCTTATGTTCTAGGTATCCGAATCCTTCGTGATAGAACAAATGGTATTCTTGGCTTGTCTCAGAAAACCTACATTGACAGAATTTTGAGAAGGTTTATCATGTAGTCCTGTTCTCTCGGAAAAGCACCTATTGTGAAAGGGTACCAAGTTTTTTGTGCTTACTTACCGACGCTCTAATATTCTGAATGTGGTTGGATACAATAATGCTGATTATGTTGGTTGTATAGACGACAGAAAATCCACCTCTGGTTATGTGTTTATGATGGCAGTCAGAGCTGTATCTTGAAAAGTGTCAAATAGACACTTACAGCTACCTCATCTATGAAGGCAGAGTACATAGCTTGTTATGAAGCTACTTGTCATGCATTTCTGCTGGGCAATTTTGTTTCTTGGGTTTGGAATTGTTAATTCCATTTCGAAACCCCTAAAGATATTTTGTGATAACTCTGCTGCAGTTTTATAAATGTTGAACACATTTTCACAGAGCAAATGTTGGCTGACCCACTAACTAAAGGTTTAGCTCCTAAAGTGTTTCAAGAGCATGTGACTCATATGGGATTGGTTGAGTCTTCTGTTGTTTTTGCTTAGTGGGAGTTTTGTATATTGTAATCAGCTGCTACTGTGTTAATGGTGTTATTTTTGGTTGATCATATTCTCGAGAATTTTGTATGCATGCTATGATCAATGTCTATTGCCATATTTTGTTGTGCGCGCATTTTTGTTAGCTATGGCATTCCTGAGTTTATTGCCATATTTTGTTGGGCGCGCAATTTTGTTAATTATGGCATTATTGGTGCTAGAATCTGAGATATTTTGACCCAATCTCAGTAGGCACAGTGTCTTGGGTGGACACATGGATCTTGTGGAAATTGATGTGAGGATCACCTTTTGTATATTTTCCACACCACACTTTCATACTACCATTTGTGTCACGGGTTGTAAGTGTTTGGTTGTGTGCTTTGTATCCTGTCGATGCATTGACTTACATGATTGAATACTTATGTACCCCTTATAGACACAGGAATGGTTTTGGGTGCTGACTCACGTTTGATAGTCTATGTTGTGGCCACTTATTGGCTAATCCGGATACATGATTGCTTCTATTGTTATAAAGCACTTTTGTGTCTTAGATAATGATATATGTTGTCCAAGTGGGAGAATGTTAGATTTATTCCAATTTTGTGGACTAGCATATTTCATTTATGCTTAAAGGTTCCGGATTAGTTCGACTATCAAATTTATTGGAGTATTTGTTTAGACCCATTTGGTTAGTGATCACCATTTTGTAATGGGTTATTTTGGTGCACCTAATTTATTAGTATGTATTTTGTTAAGTGTTGGCCTCGTGCTATATGGTTAATTTGGACTCATAATGGGCTGGGTCATTTTATTAGGCACAAGAGGAGTATCCTGCCCTCATCCTATAAATATGTGTTTTGGCCCACTAAAAACATATTCTACAGAAACAGGAAAAGAGGGTAGTATCTCTCTCTCTCTAGAAAGGGGAAGAACGACTTTGTGGTTCTGGTGTGGCTTCGGCTTGTGTTCTGCTCGACAATTAACAAGAGTTAGCTGCTATATACTTCAGATCATGGCCTCCTCATCACTCTCAGGTAAATGCTATGAATCTCAAGTTTATTTCACATGCCATGAATTGGAGCAAGAAATTAGGGCTTGTAGATGTGGAATTTCTAACAATCAATCCACAGAGAGAAAGACAGAAACACTGATAAATGGGTTGATTTTGTTGGAAGCCAACCGTATGTATACTGGGAACATGAATATTATAACGAACCAGAATATTATAAGGAAGAGAAAGGAGCTTGAGACTCAGAAAACTAACCTTTCCTTCTGAAATGCGATTTGAAATTTGACCACACCATCATCCTTCGATTCCTTTTTTCTTGAGCCCAAAGGTGGGGGGCCAATTCTTATTTATAGGCTTATGGGGCTTGGAGAGAGAGAGAGAGAGAGGAAAGGAGAGAGAAATTACAGGTAGAAGCCAGTTGGCAGTTAACTAGACCGCCTCAAGACTCGGGCGATTACTTTCCTTACAAGTTTGTGTGGCGTTGTAGTTTCCATTACCTTAGTAAAATGCAGAGGAAGTTCGTTGGGTAGTTCTAGTAACAATAACCGTGTCTTTTGATTACTTCAAAATTATATAAGCACATGTTTTTGAACGAGTCTCATTAATTCGGGCAGTTTGAGGACCAAACTGATAGGGCATTTTTTTTTCCCCCAAAAAATGTGCTATTTTAGTGCGACAAAGATTATACCAGTAACATAAATAAATCAATGAAGTTCTTACTCTTTCAAAAAAAATTATATGTATATCACACTGGTAATACTTTTTTGTTGAATTGTGTTGTTTTAGCCTATAGTATGCCTAAATTTTAGGCTGCGAACAATGCTTTTAGATTAGAAGCCATAAGCTATAGATACACAAAATATGTGGTTCTTAAAAGCCGTTAACTAATTTGCCTGACAAAGACCCTACCAAATTTCAAGGTGAAATAAATAAATATTTAGTGCAACGATGACACCATATTACAATATGTGATTGTAAATAAAGTATGCAATTGGGGCTTAGTGGTATACCGGTGTCCCCCACTAATCCAAACACATTGCTATTCCACCTCGAGGTAAGATTTCTTTGTACTACCAATATACCCGATATCCGATAGTCACCGAGCACCATGCACTCTCATTGTTAATGATCCACTCCCATGTGAAAATGGCCAAACTTAGGAAATGGAATTAGCAGGAGATTCCATTAGAATAAAAGAAGGTAATTGCCCTCTAGGTTGAAGATAAATCAATGGTTGCAGAATACATAGGTGGGAGCTATGACAATTGACAACCAGAAAAAGGTCTTCAGTGGTTCTCTCAGCACCAAAATTAACACAGGACAATATACCTCAGATTGGGGGATAGAGGAGATTCGGAACTTGGACAAAAACTGAAAACCCGGACTGCTATCTTCTCTTGGATACATAAAAGCATGAAAAACTAAAACAGAAGACGCGAATATTGAGCCTGTGAGAAATGATCAATCGGAGGGTTGATACTTATTTCTCTTCAATTAACAGAAAGGGCCATCCCCGAAGTTAAGACTGCTAAAAAAATGTTGCCACTGTAGTACTGTACACATCTCCATTGTACAGGGCAAGTCATCTTCCAGTCACTGACTCATTATAAGAATCAACACCCTGTACAATCCCTAAATTCAATCGCCAGCATCATGACTAAATCCGAACCCCTAAAGTTAACGACCGGGCAAACCTCCAGTGTCCCCAACGTTTGGAATGTTTGGCCTTTGTGGATTCAAACTTGCGACCTCTAAGAGGAAGTCCTTTTTACTTGCTTTCTCATACCCACTTGGCAAAACCCCTTGGGTTGCCAATGGTGTTATGTTTTTGTGCCTAATTTCTTGTCCATTTTATGAATTTGAGCAGTAATAAATGGAATTGTGTGGGCTTGTATTAATTTGTGCTTGCAATCTCTCATTTGTAGTCAAGTCTGATTCAATTTTGGAAATTAGTGAGTGATAGTCAGAACTGCCATTACCCTTTTTTGTCTCAAGGGTGAGTGAACATCAAAATTAGATCTTCCTTTTCTAATTGGGTGATGTATGAGTTTAATAACCCAATGTCAAGGAAAATCAAAGGCAATTTGGTGAGCACAGAGTGCACCATGAAAAACCATCAAAAAATACAATAAGATTTAAGAGCCTTATGTTTGATCATATATGAGCATCAGATTGGACTCTTTATTCAAGGAGATCATATATCCACAATTTGGTTAAAGTTTTTGGCCCGGATTAAAGCACCTTGGGTATATAATTGGCAGAATGTGAAATACATAATAAAATGAAACTGCAATACTATTAATCACATCACTCTTAATCCGATGGGACTACCTATCTTATGGAATTATATGTCATTCACTATTAATCCTGTCAAACAAACAAGAGTTCAAGACTGGAAGGAAAAATATATATACAATTCTTTATTCATAAAATTTTGCATACAAATTTGACAATTAGATCCTCACCCTCCATTCCCAAGAGAGGGGGGAAAAGTTAAATACAATTGAAAAAATTAAATAATTAGGTTGTCAAAGAGAAGTGAATCAACAAAGGAGCTTTCTTGATCTGTTTTCTTGTTGGAGAACCAGGATTTCCTGCATAACTAGCCTCCTTGACCTGTTTATGCTGAGAAAACACAATATTATCTGCTCCTCAAGCTCTTTCAACTGCTCCAAAAAGCGCTTTTGGTCAATCCCAAATTCCTTAACCACCTCTTTCACCACCTCCATCTTCCCATTCCTAACACACACATCACCAACAACTCTGAAGTGTTCAATCTCATCCTCTAACCTCCTCACAAGCCGACTCGTCGTGTCAAAATCGTTCATCAAAATGTAAACCCCTTTTGCCGCGACCTCAAGCTGTGCTCCTAGTCTTTCTTGTGAGGTCGTTTTTAGCCGTCTCTTAAATAATTTTTTCCAATAATGATGGGTCAAACCCAAAGAGCAGGCTACAACCGGCGGCGCCACCAGAATGCCAACCATGCTATGAATTGCAAGCAATAGCACTGCGGTTGCAATTGCACTATAGGAAACCATAAGACTTAACCCAAGTGTCTTCTTGCAAAGTCTAGCAAATTTTGCTCTCCTTTTGACCCTTCTACACTTGGTTGTCAACTTTTGTAGCAAATAGCCATGATTATCATGTATATCCCGGAATTGTGATGGGCTAATTGATAGCAAAGGATTCTTCAGCATCGTGAATGAAGCAAGTTCCTGGAGTAGAGCGCGACATTGAGCATGAGTATAGTCTGTGCTAGCCAGAGATTCTCTGTCCTCACAATTAATCGCTTCGCGACTTATTGCCCTCTCAACCGTATGATTTGGTGCTGCCCTCAAGTCACAAAAGTCGACAGGCACGATCGTCTGACTTGGACAATCTTGAGACATGGGGATAACAATTTTGGAAACAGAGGATCCTCTATAGTCTAAGGAAGTATGCTTGTTTCTTGTGAGATTTATTACCCTTCGGATTCTTGAATAATTAGCGCGGGCTTGATCGACACTGAAAAGAACAAGGTCACACATATTGCATGCTGCAAAGGTGGCCTCAAAGAAATTAACAACGAGAGGATGAAGATTGGAGCTTTCTATAATGTCAGCAAGGGTTTCCTGTCGCGGTTCAAGCAAGTCACAGAGAGAGACGCGCAAAGGAAGAGAAGACGACGAAGACGAGCAAAGTCTACTAAGGCTTTTTGTTCCTAGATGGTAATCATGCGCTTTTTTCCACATTTCTATGTAAGACTTTGTCCTAAACGTGGAAATGTACTCTCCATTGACACTTAATTGTTCAACCAAACAATTCACTCGTTCTTCTTCACGTCTACCTGAAAAACAAGAACGATTAAACATGAATAATTACATGGTATGCATTATGCAACAGTTGGAATAATCCAATATGAGTAATACACGAAGATGGAGGAGAGAAGCTCAAGAAAAACCCATGAATTGTTTCCAATTCGCTCGATATTGAATCAAAAAACAAGAAAGAATAAACAGAACCATCACCTAAATATGGGTAATTGAGAAACGGATACAAAAGAACACCAACATGAAGCTTCTGAAATTTCCAACTTTTTTTGAACTTGTTTTGGCCCCTAAGCATAAAGTAGAGAAATTGTGCAAAGTCGATACAAACAGCGCACTTGAAGACGAAACAAACAATCCTACAGGCCAACTCACGTGGGTCGTCACCAAATTTCAAAAACAATCCAGATTGAAGTCGAGAACAAGAACATAACACATATACCACATCATTCGAAAACAAGAAATCCCGTGAATTGATCGTGCGTATTCGTAAAGAACCCAAAGACCAGAAATATTGAAAGATATCAATCCACAGAGAGAAAGACAGAAACACTGATAAATAATGGGTTGATGATTTGGTTGGAAGCCAACCATATGTATACTAGGAACATGAATATTGTAAGGAAGAGAGAGGAGCTAGAGACTCAGAAAACTAACCTTTCCTTCTGAAATGCGATTTGAAATTTGACCACACCATCATCCTTTGATTCCTTTTTTCTTGAGCCCAAAGGTGGGGGCCAATTCTTATTTATAGGCTTATGGGGCTTGGAGAGAGAGAGAGAGAGAGAGAGAGAGGAAAGGAGAGAGAAATTACAGGTAGAAGCCAGCTGGCAGTTAACTAGACCGCCTCAAGACTCGGGCGATTACTTTCCTTACAAGTTTGTGTGGTGTTGTAGTTTCCATTACATATTTACATTAGTAAAATGCAGAGGAAGTTCGTTGTGTAGTTCTAGTAACAATAACCGTGTCTTTTGATTACTTCAAAATTATACAAGCACATGTTTTTGAACGAGTCTCATTAATTCGGGCAGTTTGAAAACCAAACTGATAGGGCAGTTTTTTTCCCCCAAAAAATGTGCTATTTTAGTGCGACAAAGATTATACCGGTAACATAAATAAATCAATGAAGTTCTTACTCTTTCGAAAAAAACTACTACATGTATATCACACTGGTAATACTTTTTTGTTGAATTGTGTTGTTTTAGCCTAGTACGCCTAAATTTTAGGCTGCGAACAATGCTTTTAGATTGGAAGCCATAAGCTATAGATACATCAAATATGTGGTTCTTAAAAGCCGTTAACTAATTTGCCTGACAAAGACCCTACCAAATTTCAAGGTGAAATAAATAAATATTTAGTGCAACGATGAAACCGTGTTACAATATGTGATTGTAAATAAAGTATGCAATTGGGGCTTAGTGGTATACCCGTGTCCCCCACTAATCCAAACACATTGCTATTCCACCTCGAGGTAAGATTTCTTTGTACTACCAGTATACCCGATATCCGATAGTCGCCAAGCACCATTCACTCTCATTGTTAATGATCCACTCCCATGTGAAAATGGCCAAACTTAGGAAATGGAATTAGCAGGAGATTCCATTAGAATAAAAGAAGGTAATTGCCATCTAGGTTGAAGATAAAAAAAAAAATGGTTGCAGAATACATAGGTGGGAGCTATGACAATTGACAACCAGAAAAAGGTCTTCAGTGGTTCCCTCAGCACCAAAATTAACACAGGACAATATACCTAAGATTGGGGATAGAGGAGATTCAGAACTTGGACAAAAACTGAAAACCCGTACTGCTATCTTCTCTTGGGTAACATAAAAGCATGAAAAACTAAAACAGAAGACGCGAATATTGAGCCTGTGAGAAATGATCAATCAGAGGGTTGATACTTATTTCTCTTCAATTAACAGACAGGCCCATCCCCGAAGTTTTTTTTTTTATCAAAAAAAAAAAACACAAAACAAAACTTCGGGGTTAGACTGCTAAAAAAATGCTGCCACTGTAGTACTGTACACATCTCCATTGTACAGGGCAAGTCATCTTCCAGTCACTGACTCACTATAAGAATCAACACCCTGTACAATCCCTAAATTCAATCGCCAGCATTAATCCATATCAGAAGTAAAACAAACACAAAACCATGATTGGAGAAATGCAATATACTAGAATAATCCAATCCAATTGAAATAAAAGAAAGACCAATGTGGATAAGCTAATTTGAGGTAAATTTGTTCCAAGTGATCCTCACAAAACATACTACCTATTGCTAACTGAACCAAGAGATAGAATAGACAACCATTCCTATGTGCTTAAGCCTAAAAAGACAAATTGACTGAAAGAGTGATGGTTCATCTTGGATCTGTCATTCAAAGGCCCACGCGTTCTCCCTGCGGACCTCATCCTCCTCCTCTGGGGTGAAGTCATTCACAATGTTGAATATTTTCCGGACTTCTTCAGGAGTTTTGCCCTTTATCATGTCTGCAACGGTCTGGCAGGTCAGATCCAACAAGCTCTTGATATCCAGATAGTTTGCCGCCTGAGGAAAAAAAGTCAAGGTTAAGCATTTACAGTAATGTGAGAATTCTCAAGGGGTGTTAAGCACACTTCAAAACGCACGGCGTGAACACACAGCCGGAAAAACCATGATTTCACTCCAATAATAAATCAAAGTATTCTAGTAAAGATTATTCCCGCAGAAGATCCTAACTTCGAGCATGCTGTCAATTTTTCCAATATCAAAAGCAATAAGGTAACAGCAACGTTAAGAATGATTATACACAAACATTAGTGGAGCAACATATGTTAACATTATCCATTTTAGCTTATATAGGCACCACGCGCCAAACCATTACTCGATAAAGTGGCCAAAAACATAATCTTACCAGACAAGTAATCCTGATTGATAACGGTCCAACAAGAAACTTACAATTTCATCTTCAAGTGGCAATTTTTGTGATAGCATGTATGAATTAGATGAACAAAGATAAAGTCAGACAATTAGTGTTTTACTTGCAAAACAACAAACAAGCAAAAAGAAGAATTCTGCTATCCACTCCTGTGCATCAGCATCCTTAGAAACCACTACAGGTTACTAAGCATATAAGCCCTGGAGCATATAAGCATGTAAACTAAAAATCTTCCTCATTGCCTCATTGGTTTGGAGTTCTGCTGTCACATCCTAAAAGCCGGCACATCCCCCTTTACCTATGAATGGTTAAGTATGTAGCCAACAACGATTCATGCAAATATCATCACAATGCCCAAGAAAGTAACAACCTAAACTATCTCTTACACAACTACTTTCCCCCCAAAATCCCACAATTCACTAAATACGAATAAACCAGCCAGAAAATAAAGTACTGAAAAACAAGCCCGGTTTTCCAGAAAATACAGCATTGAATCAAACTCCATCTACAGTAATTCAGTGTCATCTATACATCCCAAAACGACACCAGATAGACCGCTAAACACAAAGCCTCAGGAGGGTATCACTGTTATACCAGAATCATGTCAAACAGAACACTCTTACCAACATTCGCGAATTGAGTAAACCAGCCAGAAAAATAAAGCATTGAAAGAAACCCTGTTTTCAATAGTAATTCATTGTCATCTACCCATCCCAAAACATTAAACAAGTAACTCGGATAAAAATCAAAAAGCAAAAAAAAACCAAGTAACTCAGATAAACCACTAAAGACGAAATCAAAAGATATACCAAAAAAAAAAAGAAAAAACATCGTTGAGTACACACAACACAAGCAACAATATATTTAATCGTGTCTACATGAAACAACAAAAACTAAATACAATATATTAAGGAATTGTTATCATACCAGAATCAAGTCAAACAGGAGGCCCTGATCAACATCGATGAACTTAGCATCGAAGGTCTTGAGCGCATCATTACCCGCGCGATCTTCGTCATCGGGAGCCGGCGACTCGGCGTGCTTCTTGCAGTACTCGATCACCTTCGACAGGACGCCGCTCGTGACGTTGGGCAGCGGTATGCCGGTGTCCGCGCAGTCGTCCTCGATCATGTGCTTGATCGTCTGCGACTGGAGAGCGACGTCCTCCTCGACCTCGAAGGCCTCCCCGTCCGAGCTCTTCAGGACGATCTTCTTCTTCGTCGCGGAAGAAGCAGAAGACGACATTGTTGTTTCGGCGTTGGTTGTGAAGGATTGATGAAAGAGGAAAACCCTAACCCTAGGTTTTTAGCAGAGGGGCAAACAATAGAAAGCAAGAGGGGCGATTGTTGGGAAGATGTTGAGGGGTCGTGTATTTATAGAGCTGGGAAACGAAATAATAAAGAAATCTAAATAGAAAAGGAAAAGAATTTGAGAATTGATTTTCACGCACTCCTTTTTACCAACATACCCTTTTTTGTCTTTATTTAATACGAATTTGCTACATTGCCTGTTCATGTGTGGAGAAGTGAACTTGTGAAAGGGTAACAATGTAATTTTATAGGAATAAGGATAAATAAATAAAAAGGAGTGCGAACGGTAAAAAAATGGAGTGGAAAAATCACTCTCAAAGAATTTACCTTCTCCAAGATGCGTAGGGGTTTTGGTAATTCCCTAATATATTCATCCAATGACATAAATTCCCTAATACTATATTTTTTTCGGGAAAACAGGAAAAATATCTACATTCTCCAAGTTGCATAGGGTTTTAGTTTTTTTTTTTTTGTAGGGATAGAAATTTCATCTAAGACGGTCGATGCTCGAATTGGTGTGCACTAATTGGTTAGTTTTGATCCGTATTTTTTTAAGAAAAAGGAAAAGTAATTAGGGGAGAAAACATTGAGAAAATTGAACACCGGTCAACAGTTACTATTTGCTATTTCTTTCTCTATTTCTTTAAATTCTAAAAAAACCGGAGAAAGAAAATTATATTGTTTTAAGTCCAAATTGTGTGTTTGTTTGTTTTTTTCGACGAACAAAATCATCCCTTAATATCAAACAAGAAAGTACAATCATACTTGTCCATACAAACAAAATCATATATAGAAAACACTAGTTAAAAACGACCCGACAATCAAACAAAAAGACCCAACAAAACAAGCCAAACAACACCCTCACCAAAGCCATTGTGTGTTTGTTTGGGACCTTGGGTAAGGGAAAAAATAGACCGTCTGACGTAGTTTTCCATTAGTAGTACTTTACTTAGCAATTAAGAAACCAGAAATGCTAACCACACAGATTGTATGTGCACAGATCGTGCACATACGGTTTTGTGGGGTCCACGATAGGGTCCCCACAAACAATCCAAGCCGTCCATTAGCTTTAAAATGATTTTATTAGACATCACGCTAAAAATCAACTCAATCGGATACCTACAAGTTTTTGATCCAATTGCCTAAATGTTTCTTCAGATTTCAAAATCCTAAAGTCTAAGCGAAAATTTGAAAGATTAGATTAAGTATTTAGAGATATTCGATTGAGCTGATTTTTCATGTGATAACTTAGAATATTATTTTATAGATAATGAACGGCTTGGATCATTTGTGGGGACCCCGTAATAGACCCCACCGAGCCGTATATGCACGATCTATGCACATACTCTCCGTGTGGTTAGCATTTTCTGTTATGAAACAAACCGACATTGTAGTTCGAGACGGCAATTTACATCCAGGGCATCCCGAATTTTATTTTTTTTTCAATCATTAATCCCAATCTACTCTATTTTAGGGGACTTGGAGAAGGGAATGAGTGCTTACAGGAATCAAATCCTGCCATATACATGAGAGTATAAGGGAGGCACCAACTACACTCTCAACTCCACTTGCGGGCATCCCGAAAATTATAGAGTCCAAATATCAGGAGTTTGAACGAGTGGGCAAAAAATTAGGAGATCCAAATCTTGGAGCCACTTGAACTTTGTTCAATCGTTAACTTCAGAATTGGCAAAAATTAATCGAAATGTGCACAAAACACAATTATCAAAAAAAAAAAAAAAAGTTTTGACTTCAAAAATGTTGGTACTATTTACATCTCCCTTGAACAGGGCAAATCATCTCCCGGTCACTACAAGATGAATATAGCACTGTGCAATCCCTGTATCCATTTACCGGCATAAATCCGTAATCACGACGGAAAACAAACACAACAACATGATTTGAGAAACGAAATATGCTAGTCTGTCATTCAAAGGCCCAGGCATTCTCCCTGCGAATCTCCTCCTCCTCCTCCTCCTCCTCCTCCTCCTCCTCCTCGATAAACTCTGGAACGTTAAATTGTTTCCAGATTTCTTCAGGAGTTTTTCCACGAATCATGACTGCAACGGTCTGGCAGGTCAGGTCCAACATGCCCTTGATATCCAGATAGTTTGCCGCCTGAGGGGAAAACAAGTAGGTTTCAGCTTTTGCAATGGAATTTTCGTTCTCAAAAAAGAAAGAAAATGCCAATAAGAGAAAGGAGGCCCAATTAGCATGTATTACAATTACAGATCTCCATTCTTCATCGTATCTTCTTCTATATTCTTAAATCGAAATATCGTCCAAAGACTGAAAACAAGTGGTCATCAAAGACTTGCATTGAGTGCTCTCTATGAACAAATGACGAAGGCAATATATATGTAAGGGAAGTTTACGGCCACAGTCTAACAGCATCCCACAAATTGCAGATGTTGGTCAAAGCCAATAAAAATTGATCCTATGTTGGAAACCACAATTCGCTAAATGCAATAATAAAACAGCCAGAAAATACAGCATAAACAAACCATGTTTTCAGTAATTTAGTGTCATCTATCCATCCCAAAACACGACCCGTGGATTCCATCTCTCCCTAACTTCAAAGTGTCTTGCCCCAAGCCTCTTAACAGTAGCATCAAATATGTGGCAGATGTCATCAAGGCAGAAAATGGTACATCGAATTTTCAAAAGCTAGCACGGGAGGTGAACAATGAAGTGTTGGAAGCCATTCTCACCATTTCTCTTCCATTAGTTGAAAGAGATGACCAGCTTGTATGGCATTTCAACACAAATGGAGTATATTCTGTTAAGTCAGGATATCATCCTGTTGTCCATTCCTCCCCAGACCTCAAGATAAACCAGAATCATCCTTCAAGCCAAATGAGAGGATGTGGAAGGTTTTGTGGAAGATGAAGGTTCAGAGAACAAGATTAGAAGCTTTTGGTGGAGAGTCTGCAAGAATAGCTTAGCCACCGGGGAAAATCTTTTCAGAAGGAATTGTGCCCCCACCAACACCTGCCCTGTTTGCAATTACGAACCTGAAACGATTGAGCATTTGCTGTTTACATGTGAATGGGCCAAGGCAGTCTGGTTTGGGTTCAACATCCATGTCTTCAGAGACCTCGGTGGCAATGCTTCAGTGGTGAAATGGACTGCAGAAATGGTGGACAAGCTGCCTAATGAGGAGGCCTCTAGCTTTATGGGGAGAGTGGCTCTAATCTCTTGGTATATTTGGAAATCTAGAAACGAGTCGGTCTTTTGCAATTCAAAAGTTAACCCCCTGGCATCCATTGCTTCGATCAACCACGCTCTTTTGAAGTGTTAAAATATGTTAGAGATTCCAAGAGTCCACATGGATAACCCATCAATCCAGGAGGAAGTTTCCACCTGGAGGGCTCCAGACAGAGGCAGCTTTAAAGTGAATTGCGATGTTGCCATTCCTTCTAATGGTGGAGAAGGCGAAATGGCTGTGGTTTTAAGGAATTGGAAGGGGAAGGTGCTGGATGGCTTTGCTAGAACCGTCTCTGCAAGTTCTAGTCTTTGTGGAGAGCTTCAGGCTATAAGGGCGGCTTGTGAGATGGCGATCAATGTGGGCATCGAAGGGGTGGTTGTTGAAGCTGATAACAGACAATCAATCCTTCCGAGTGTCTCAGAGTTAGTTCCCCCACGGGAAGTGAGAGCAGAAGTCCTGGATATTCGCTAATTAGCAGAGAAGAGGAGCATCTTATTCAAGGGGGTCCGAAGAGCTGCTAACAAGGCAGCCCATGAAATTGCTGCGTTAGCCCTTAAAATTCTCTACCATACAATTGGGTGGCTGTTCCCCCTTTGTCTCTTTTTTCAATTTCCGGTAAGGTTTATCTTTGTAAGTCTTTAATAAGACGTTTTTGCAGATCTAAAAAAAAATTCCCATCCCAAAACGACATCCTTAAACAAGTAACTCTGATAAACGCCTAAACAAGAAATCTACAAAACAGTTTAGGTCTCCTTTGAGATAACTTTTGGAAGACTTTTTCGCATTGTCTTTTTAGTTGTTTTCTCTTAATTTCTATTATATCAACTTATCACATCATTCGTCACAAGGATAGCATTAAGCAATAGAGGTTGACTTCGGAGCTGTTTGATAAAACTGAAAAATTGAAAGCTGAAAAATTAAGTATTGAAAGCTGAATGCTGAATTTTTTAAGCTGAAAAGCTATTTGATAAATATATTAAGTACTGAATTAAAAAAATGATGAATTAATTTTAGTTCCGATTCTCTCTTAATTTACTAACAGTCACAATATACTTAGGGTAATGGTAGAGTGGTAATTGTGGTGGTGGTGGTGGTGGTGGAGTGGTGAGGGTGAGGGTGGGGTTGAGTGAGAGTGGTGGTGGTGGTGTTGGAGTGGTGACAGTGGTGGTGTAATGGTGGGGTGGCGAAAATTTGATAATTTCGGTAAAACGCTTACATCGCCCTCATTTTAAATGGGACAAAGTCCTATCACAAATGGATAAATAGTATTTTCAAAGTACAAAAAAATGGTGAAATCCAAGCGTAAAAATAATAAAGTTTAGTTCGTGAAAAGTGCGTAGTAAGCAGACCACTACGAAAATCCACCGAGCACTGTTACCATCCGTCCACCACAACCACTGTCCCTGTAACACAAACCCTTCACAAACTATACCGCAATCACTTCACCATCTTGTAGTACATTGAATCTCCTCTTAATCGACATAAAATAGCTTTTGATCCGATTTAAAATTGTTTGGTTCAGAGATTTTCTCAAGATAACTTATCTTTCGATATCTTGAGGGTAAAATTGTCATATCCTTTGATGTCTAAAAATAATTTGGGCCAAACCAAATTGATTAGAAAATAGACTTGAAAAGCTTTTCAACGATTCAAACCGCGTAAGAATCGGAGTTCGGGAGTGTCCGTGACAAAACCGCAAAAATTGGTTGATTTTGAAGTTTGAAGGATGCGCCCGGGCGCATTGATATGCGCCTGGGGCACACGGAATTGCGTCTGAGACGCAATAAAGCCCAACAATAGATCAAACTTGGCAAATTTATTTCGGACACTCCCGAACACCGATTTTCGTAAGGTTTGAACCATTAGAAAGCTAGTGGAGTCTACTTTCTAATCCAAGGAGTTTCGATCTATATTTATTTTGAACATCAAAAAGATATGACCAATTTAGCCGCGGTGAGTCGAAAATTTGACCATTTTGGTAAAACGCTTGCATCTCCGTCATTTTAAATGGGATAAAGTCCTGTCATATATGGATAAATAGGATTTTAAAAGTACTAAAAAATGGTAACATCCAAGCATAAAAATAATAAGGTTTAGTTCGTGTAAAGTGCGTAGTAAGTAGACCCACTACGTAGATCAACCGAGCACTGTTACTACCGGTCCACCACCAACACTGTCCCTGTAACACAAACCCTTCACAACCTACACCACCATCACTTCACCATCTTGTAGTACTTTCAATTCCCTCTTAATCGATATAAAATAGGTTTTGATCAAATTTAAAAAAAAATTTGGTTCAAGGATTTTTCCCAAGATAACTTACCTTTCGATCTTTAGAGGGTAAAATTGTCATATTCTTTGATGGGTAAAAAAAATTTGGGACAAACTAAATTGGATAAGCTGAAAAGCTATTTGATAAATATATTAAGTACTGAATTAAAAAAATGATGAATTAATTTTAGTTCCGATTCTCTCTTAATTTACTAACAGTCACAATATACTTAGGGTAATGGTGGAGTGGTAATTGTGGTGGTGGTGGTGGTGGAGTGGTGAGGGTGAGGGTGGGGTTGAGTGAGAGTGGTGGTGGTGGTGTTGGAGTGGTGACAGTGGTGGTGTAATGGTGGGGTGGCGAAAATTTGATAATTTCAGTAAAACGCTTACATCGCCCTCATTTTAAATGGGACAAAGTCCTATCACAAATGGATAAATAGTATTTTCAAAGTACAAAAAAATGGTGAAATACAAGCGTAAAAATAATAAAGTTTAGTTCGTGAAAAGAGCGTAGTAAGTAGACCACTACGAAAATCAACCGAGCACTGTTACCATCCGTCCACCACAACCACTGTCCCTGTAACACAAACCCTTCACAAAATATACCGCAATCACTTCACCATCTTGTAGTACATTGAATCTCCTCTTAATCGACATAAAATAGCTTTTGATCCGATTTAAAATTGTTTGGTTTAGAGATTTTCTCAAGATAACTTATCTTTCGATATCTTGAGGGTAAAATCGTCATATCCTTTGATGTCTAAAAATAATTTGGGCCAAACCAAATTGATTAGAAAATAGACTTGAAAAGCTTTTCAACGGTTCAAACCGCGTAAGAATCGGAGTTCGGGAGTGTCCGTGACAAAACCGCAAAAATTGGTTGATTTTGAAGTTTGAAGGATGCGCCCGGGCGCATTGATATGCGCCTGGGGCGCACGGAATTGCGTCTGAGGCGCAATAAAGCCCAACAATAGATCAAACTTGGCAGATTTATTTCGGACACTCCCGAACACCGATTTTCGCAAGGTTTGAACCATTAGAAAGCTAGTGGAGTCTACTTTCTAATCCAAGGAGTTTCGATCTATATTTATTTTGAACATCAAAAAGATATGACCAATTTAGCCGCGGTGAATCGAAAATTTGACCATTTTGGTAAAACGCTTGCATCTCCGTCATTTTAAATGGGATAAAGTCCTATCATATATGGATAAATAGGATTTTAAAAGTACTAAAAAATGGTAACATCCAAGCATAAAAATAATAAGGTTTAGTTCGTGTAAAGTGCGTAGTAAGTAGACCCACTACGAAGATCAACCGAGCACTGTTACTACCGGTCCACCACCAACATTGTCCCTGTAACACAAACCCTTCACAACCTACACCACCATCACTTCACCATCTTGTAGTACTTTCAATTCCCTCTTAATCGATATAAAATAGGTTTTGATCAAATTGGTTGTGGCATTTGGGCTGGGCTTGGGCCATTTTTGTCTTTTGATTGGTTTCTTGTCAATCCTAGGTTTGACTCTCAGATTGGCAGAAGATTGTTCTATAAACATAATGTTGTTTCCTTGCTCCTATTAGATTGTCTTGTAATAATTTCAAGATTAATGAAATTTTTTTTGTTGTTAGAAAAAAAAAATCTATTCAACGAATTCAAAGTCGAAAAAGTAAAAATATGTCTTCCCATTCTTAAAAATATACAACCAAAGTTGAAAAAGTTCAAATAAGACTGCAAAAAGACACATCCTTTTAGTGTTTTTTTTAGGCGAACTTGTATTATTGGTCAACCATAACATGTCGATCTTTATGTATTTGTCATCTTAGAATTTTCAAATTTTGGTACATGTTTTTGTATTCTTCTGATTTCGTCTACATGAATTACTAACAAAAAAAAACTTTTGAACAAAAAGTTGTTCTGCTAAATAAGCCAAGTGGCTTATTTTTTTGTTCTTATTCAAATTTTTTTCGTATTTTTAAGTTTTGCGTCAATTTTTGGGGGATTATTGCATCTCCATGACGAGAGGAATCTAAAAAGTAAAAAAATTCGATCAAAACCTAATTTTTTCGGCTTTATTAAAAAAAAATTGGATTTCGATCAAAAAATTTTACTTTTAGATTCCTCTCGTCATGGAGATGCAATAATCCCCAAAAAAAATTGACGCCAAACTAAAAAATATGAAAAAAATTTGAATAAGGACAAAAAAATAAGCCACTTGGCTTATTTAGCCGAACGGGTTAGGCCAACCGGACACACGAAGAAAAGGCTGCAAAAGGGTAGTATTATCATACCATAATCATGTCAAACAAAACGGGCTTTTAAGTAAAAAAGATTTTTAAAAAAAGTTGATTTTTTTTCTTCTTAAAAGTGGTTATTTTCTAAAATATTTGGGTAAAAGTACAAAAAATTTAACTTTTTCGATTTGTTTTGTTGAAACAAATTAACAATCCACAAAAAATTGGCATAAAATTAACAAACGCGAAAAAGTTAAGTGGAACTAGGCCTTTCTGTGTGACAAGGAAAAAAAAGGTTGCATATGTGATGATATCACTCAAGTGACGACATCGTAATGCGTTGTGAATGACCACCACCCGAGAGGAGGAGTAATTATTTACTGTCCCTTGGGCACAGCCATGTGGTGCCCTATACCCCTTATTCAGCCCAAATTGTCGTGGGATATACATATTTGGCCTTGGGTCCCACTACATGTTGGTGGAGAGGGGCCACAAGGACACCACGTGGCTTTGCCCAAGGATTTTGAATAAGTTTTCCGGTGATGTGAAGTAAACAACAAGCTCCTCTCCGATTACAATCAAGTCTTTGTAATTTTGCATATCATGGTATTAGCTTCTGAATTTTCCTCTGAGTTGGGGAAATTAAAGTTAAGGTTAGGGATTGGGGGGGAGATGGAGGGAATTAATCAACTATTTACCGAAATCCGTTATCAATTTGATGAATTTAGACGGTAGGTGGTTAATTGAATAACGAAACAATAGTTTGGGTATAAAATTAAAGTTTACTAAAGTTCAGAAGTCTATTAGATATTAAGGTCAAAGTTTAAGGGATATTTTGAAATTTACGCTGAACAATGAAACGAAAACCCTAACAACCTTTACTGCCCGTTTGGATTGAAAGAAATCATGAGAAAAGAAAAGATTTGAGACCACTATTCTTTAATGAGATGGCTAAAACAAATGAAAAAAGTGAGAGTGGTGCAAAAATAGTACAGAGTAAATGTTTATTAGTCCATTACTTTTCTCACCAATTTTGGTGAGATTCGGGCAGAAACCATGTCCCTTTCTTTTCTTTTCTTCTCCTTTTCTACCATCCGGATGAGCCGTTAGGCTTTGTTTGGAACTTATGAAAAGTGAGAGAGAAAAAATAGGAAAAAAATTTATTATTCACAAATTTTATTTTATTTTTATTTTTCTCCTCTTTCTCTCCCATCCAAACAAATACGGAGTACTAGGAGGGAAATTTTTTATAACTTTCCTTTTTTTCTCCCACTTTCCCTTATAATTATTTCCAAACAAAGCCTATGGTGCCTCCATTTTGAACTCCACGCAAAACCCTAAACCCCAATTTTCTTTCCCAACTTCTTCTTCTTCCTAAACACACACACACACACAAGAGCGTGAATTTGGGGTGACCAATGGCGTATTGCCACCAGCGTGATTTCATGTTCTGCGACCTATGTGGAACCATGCTATCTTTCGATAAGCCTAAGTATGCCCGCTGCCCTCTCTGCAAATTCAAACGGAGTTATAAAGGTATATATATCTCCTCATCTACCCTTTTCACTTCTTGTTGTTCTTATTTTTAGATTGTACGATTGATCGATTCGTTATCCAGTGAACTGATTTAAGTGTATTCCAACGGTGGTTTAGTTCTTCGCATTAGCATCTGTGCTAGCTGTCATGGGTGAATGGTTTTTTAATTATTCAGTTTTCTGAAGTAATTATGTGTGGTTTGATGATAAAGAACTTTCTTAGATTTAGTTTTATTATCTTCTTTGAGGTAAATCAAAGGTTAGCTCAAGTGGTAAGGACGGCGGAGGTAAGTGCCTTACAAGCACAAATCTCCGGGTGGACTCCCCCTAAGAGTAAAATCCTTGGGGTCCCGTAAGCACAAGCGTGTGTGAAACAGCTGCACAAGGGGGCTCCGCTTTGGTAAGGCAACCCGTTGCGGTTGGTTGGATCGGTTCTGAATTACAACTAAAAAATACTTCTTTAAGATATTTTGGTGTATAATATTGGTTGAACATGTGGGCTAATCGTTATCGGTGATACTTATTGAACCTTGTTGTATGGTTGGCTCACAATAGTCTAAGCTATGCATATTGAAGGACATACAAAAAGCAAAAAAAAAATTGGAAAGAAAACTTCTTAGATGGGCTGGCAAATATTACCATGTTTTGAGTTTCCCAGTATAGAGGCTGGGAAGTGTTTTGAGTTAAACCCCATTGGGTAAATATTATTTATGAATTGTGATCCTTTTGTTAAAAAAATCCCTAGTCTATTTTTAAATCATGACAGGTCAGTCGCTGTTGAAGTGAATCATGCATAAGGGTGTCAAACATTCCTAGAAAGATATTGGCAGTAGGTAAAGAGAAACAAGAACGATGTATATAAACCACTTGTACACCTCCGTTGGTGGCCGATACTTTTTAGATGCTTCTTCTCATAAGTAAAGTGACATTTCCACTTGTTGGCCCCTCATAATTTTCCAGGTCTTAGTGAAAATATGTACACAACTTGAGCATTTGCTGACATTCTCCCTTGTTTTCGCTCCAATTTTCAATTCTCTATGGCAGTCTCGACCTTGGAGTTTCTTGTTTCTCTTTGCAGTGTTGTAGTGAAGTTATAGTTGGAGTTGAATTGTGAATTGTATGCTATTGGGAAAACTTGAATATATAATGAACTATAGGTGCATTGTCGATCTCACCTTTCTGTTCTCATTCTGATTTATAGCATAACATTGTATTGTTGATATCATAATTTTGCAAGAAGGGAAAGTTCTGGCTCGTGGTTATCCATCAGCTCTGAAATTAGTCTATTGATTACCTGTTACTTTTTTCCAGATATTGCTGGAAAAGAAATTACTTATTCTGCCACTTCTGAGGTATGGTTTCAATTGCTATTCTGCAAGTTCTTATGTGGGAAATTATCTTCATATGTACATGGTGAAATTGCTTTTGGAACTTGAGAAAACGTGTACAAGCCATATGCACTGGTAGACATGGGAGAGTGGAACTAGGGGATACTGTTGTGAGGGGCAAACATAATGTGCACAGCATAATGCATATAGTGCTATGCGCCAGCTAGTGTAGGTAGGACTCCATGTGTGAAAGGCAGATTCTTTGAACAAATCGTTTATTGTTTTGGTGAAAATTTAATCGAATCATATCAAAAGTCACTCATTGATTCACATCATTGCTATTGAGTAGTACTTGTTAAAAAGAATTCGATGCTTTTGGATGTAATTACTTGGAGGAAATGAGATTTAGAGGTACCGGAAATATTTTACTGGAGTAGAAGCATAACAATTCTGCACGATTATTCAACAATTTGGGATTGTAAGCCAATCAACACAGAGAACTATGTATTGGGAACAGTATTAGGCAGCCAACTAGTTGGACCCCTTTTCCACGGTAGTAGCGCCTAGTGAGAAAAGAAAACAGTGATTGAGAGATTCAGAAACATTAGAGCTAAAAGGGAACACCAATTAAGGTCCTTGCAGTTTGAGTTTAGGACTTCTATTATCTGTATTTAGTTTTGCATGGTCTGTTTTAGCTCTAACTGATGCTTAGCAATCTGTGATGACACAACCAAATCAAAAGTCAAATGAGAATGGGAAAACTTGAATGAAGAGGAATGGGATCAGCAAATGTGAAGCTTAACGGTGGAAAGTAAATGATAAGGAATAAAATGGAAACTGACCTGTTTATTGACAGCTCCTCGCAATGTGAAGTGAAGACTACACAATCCTGAAGTCATGCAACAAACATTCTTTCCTCTACCACTTATTCACACCCCGTCACATGCATGCATCTATTTGCTAAAAGATGTCCACCATCAAGTTTTCATTAGTCAAGTTACATTTGAAGTAACTGTTTCCAAAAAAGCGACTTTGGATGGGTAATTCCTCTCACTAAAACCTGACTCATCCGCTTCCACAAATGAACTATGATATCACTTGAAGGAAAACATCCCATTCTTGAATGCTTTCCTCTACTTCATAGTTATCTTATAGCGCATCTGTAACTCTGACTTCTTTCCGTATGCTTTTATATTGCTGATAGTCTCATCTCCATCTTTAATGGACTTCTAACATGTGGAGGAGTTCAGTTTCCTTCTCTCTTGAATTCTACAAGTTGTGTCAATCTATAGACTCTTTGAGGTAAATATTGTTGGGTGCATCGTTGCTGTCTAATGCATGCATAATCTTTATGCGAAATTGCTTAGCATAGATGTTGCATTTGGAAATCGGATCAATTCATGGTCAATGTTGTACTTTAGTTACCCTACTCACATTGGCTCAGGTGTCTTCGATATGAGCTTATATACCATATACTTACAGCGTGTCTATTTCTGTTGTTTCTAGGAAATTAAAAGGGAACTGGGCATAGTGTCAATGGATGAATTTCAGGAAGAGCAACAAAAGAAACAAATGGCAAGTGCATGTGTTTAAGTAAACCCCATGCATGATACTCTGTATGTAGACTATGTTAATTGTTTCCTGTTGTATTTGTATCGACAGGACCACAATGCAAAATGTACTAAATGTGGCCAAGTCGGACTCTATTACATTCCAAGACAGGTAATCCTTGACGTACCTAATCGTTATTTGATTTTTCATAACATTCTTTCTTTCTTTGTGCCTCTGGTTGATCAGGCTAATACCTTTTACCCCCTTCCTCTCAACAGATCAGGTCAGCTGATGAAGGACAGACGCTTTTCTATGACTGCCCTAAATGTGGACATAGTTTTAATGAGAATTCATAAAAGCAAGAATATGAAAATGGTTTTCCTTTTGATCTCGACTTGGTAATTCAGTGTCAGTTTATTTTTGTTTATGGTTTTTCATTTTTTGTGTTCTGCAACCGAATTCCTTTTCATGTAGTTATATTGCATTAGCTTCTCCCTCTCCTTTTTCTTTCTGGTATTCTGCTTCATTCTTTGTTTCATGTTACTTTCTCTGTGTTTTGGGTTTGTGAAGCCGATTCAGTTTAGTTTGCGCTTCGCTCACCACTCGGAGTTGATTTAGACAAGGTTATTATGTTACTAGTTGGTTATGTAACCCGAGATTATAATATTTGGTACTCCATAACCCAACAACTGAGGTAATCTACTACACAATTGGAAAACCACGTAAAAAGCTCCGTCTTTTCTACTTGCGTTCTTTTCTTTATTGTTCTTGGAACGTTGTGATTTGCCCGTTTTGTCAACACTATGTGATTTGCCCTTTTTATGTCATGCATCCACATCCACATCCAATTTTGTTTTTGTTTTTGCTCCCTTGCCTTTTTACATTTCCTTTTGAATCATGATGTCCAACCAGCTTTTTATTTCCTTTTCCTTTATGATGTCCAAATTTAGTTTCAAATGCTTCATGTAATCTAAATAGATTTTTTTTTTTTTTAAAAAAATTAACAAAGTGGTGACCTTTTTTTAATGGACCCACGTACGAAGCACCAAATAAAACATTGCAAGGGCAAGAAGGGAAAACTGATGCCATGAAATTCTTTATGACATAATGTGTGATTTGATCAAATGGCCGGTTTCAATGCAAATAGTATGGATTATCCATCTTCAGATTAAAAGAAACGTGTATAATCCATCTTAACGTATGGAGGAGGATTTTTTTTTTTTTTTTTTGACAAACAAAACGGTGGGAGGGGGCAATCTACGTAGCAACTCCCCTTAGGCGTGACCATAGGGGCTCTCTGCCCGCTGATGAAATGTCCGGTTCGAGCCATAGCTATTGTCTGGAAGGACGGGCCGTCACCATGGCACCACCTGGTGCACAGTTGGCATAAGCTCCCCCCCTCAATGGTCCGAAGACTCATCTGCAGACGTGAGGCCAAGCCACCTGCCGAGACTCAAACCCATGTCTCTGTCGAGGAGGATAGTGAACCCTGCCAACTGGGTTACCACCTCAGTGGTATATGGAGGAGAATGGAGTAGTATTATTTTGGCTCTCTCTCTCTCTCCATACAGATAACGAGATTAGGTATATACATTAAAATCCTCCATTGTTTGATGTGAGACTAAACAAACTGTTATCCATAAAATGGCTTTTCGCCGACAGGCAAAACTGATTACTTACTATTTATGTAGGGAGAGCTGTTTTGGCCAATGGTAGGGGCCTCCATTTGTCTCCCCAAGTTCCCTCTCATATTTGAAAACGATGCATCATAATCTAAAGATGACCACAAAAATTGATCTTTTATCTCTTCGGACCAAGTGACTCATATCGAAATATCTCATTACCTCAACTCTCGTGAAATTTTAACCCAATCATACAAGTGAAATTGTACGAAAACAAAGGTACGTTCGGTGACATTTCGATAAAGGTGATTTAATCACATATCTATTAGTATATAACTCACTCTACCTTAATGGAGTGGGCATGTCTATGTGCCGTGTTCGATGTTTGCTAGAGTTTTAGGTGTACCTTCCTCCATGGCTCCTCAAAAAACCTGTGCAATTTGTAATTGTCATAGAATGAAAAAACAGCTTAGGAAGAAAACAAACTCCTCACAAGCTGTTTCTGAAAAAATCATTATTTTGATGCTTTTGAATTTCAACGTTTCAAAATCAACTTTGTTTAAAAAAAAATTGAATTGACAAATATCGTTGTTACCGCTGAATCCATCGAGTGCAAAGATGTAACCAATATAGGCCGATTCCCTTCACACAACAGTTGACACAAATTTTGACACAAGTTTTTTTTGGGACCCATTTTGGAGTCCCACACAAATGATCGAAGCCGTTCAATTTGTTTAAAGCGTACTATACTTAAGGGTTTCCGTAAAAAGTCCACTCATTTGGATATCGATAAGTGCTTGATCGGTTCATTCTCAATTGGTTCCCATCAAATTTTATAGGATAAAATTGAATGAAGCCCTTACCGATATCGGAATGAGTTGATTTTTTATGAGAACTCTTAAAAACCTATTTTACGGCTCTTATCATTTGCGTGAAACTCCGATTAGTGTTGTGTTAAAATTTGTGCCAACTTTTATGTGAGAGGAACCACAAGTGATCTTATTAATCCAGTCTTAATTAAAGTGAGATTCCTCATTAACTTATGATACTACAGTGATTTAGTAGCCCTAATAGCTACTACTACTAGTAATAAGAGCATCTCTAGTCTTGACCCATTTTAAGATTCAAATTTAAAATTTGGATAAAAACCACAAAAATTCCTCTCCAATCCTTTACCCTAACCCTTCCCCATTTTGGGTTTTACCATTTTTTTTCCCCAAATCTGAGACAACTTTTGTCTTGACCCATTTTTTGCAACGGCTATATATATATATATATATATATAGCTGGAGCTTCTGTATTTCGTCGGAGCCGGTCGACCTTTGCCGGAGTCGCTGAGTTGCCGACCGTTGAAACTTTCTTCGATTGATTTCTCGTCTGATCTTTGTGTTGCTGGAGTTGTGTTCGTCGGAGATTTATGCTGCCAGATCTTTGTTCGTTGAAGCTTTGTCTTGCATGAAGCTGGGCGCCGATCGTTGCTGGAGGTGCAGACGAAGAGGAAGATGTAGAAAGAGAAAGTGGTGGTTTTGATTGTGAGCAGACGAAGAAGAAGGTGGAGACGTGATCTGTTTTGACTGGCTCTATTTACCATTTTGCCATTAAGAATTAAAAATATATATACTTGGGTAAAATTTGGGTTTGTGCCTACCCACAATGGGTTTTTACCCAAAATTTGACTTAAATTTGGGGGGGGGGGGGGGAAATGGGTGAAGCTGGAGATGCTCTAATTACTCTAATACTGATAGGAGCCCATTTGACACAGTGAAAAATGAAAAACCTTGCATGCAATAATACACGACATACTCAAATACTATTGGGGACCAAACTTGACCTAGACAGGTAGTAGTATACTGCAAGTCTGCCCCCACCATGTTCAATAATAGGGGTGGGAATTTTCCACACGACATAAAGTTAGCGGGTTAGGGTCGGCTATTTCTGACACGAAATACGAATATGACACGACACGATAACACGAAAAGTTAAACAGGTCAGGTTAGGGTTGAGAGAATTCTGACACAAACACGAGATGACACGATACGAACACGAAGATGCACGACCCGAGAATTTATGAAAGGACACGATAACACACGACACGAACCCGACAAGAAGTTAACGGGTTAGGGTCAGCTATTTCTGATACGAAACACGAATATGACATGACACGATAACACAAAAGGCTAAATAGGTCAAGTTAGGATTGAGAAAATTCTGACACGAATACGAGATGACACGATACGACACGATGCCCACCCCTATTCAATAATAGCTAGCCACCCACTAAATGGAAAGCAATCTCTTTTTTCTTTTTCTTTTTTTATGGGCTAAATGGAAGCAATCTACTTCACCTTTTTACAATGAAACAGAAACTGGGAGACAGCCTCATGCCTCTCTCTCTCTCTCAATATGTAGTTCTATTAAGGCGTCCCCTCTCCTTATCTAGCTAGGACCACTATAAAAATGTTGCGTTTTGTGGATAATGAATATCACGTTATTTTGTAGTGTATGCCACAAGATGATTCATCCATAAAACAAAAGTTAACTTTTAAGAACATTATGCATGTGAAAACATTGTGGTGAAAAATGTTTGGTCTAGAAAATATATACAAATCGCTAACTACAAAACTATATAACGATCACACTAGAAAAAACGAAAAGATCTCAATTTTAGTCCAACCGTAGTAATTAAAGAAATTAATACAGAAAAAGCTTTTAATATCGGTTTTAGGCTCCGTTCCGGAAACCTTCTTAAAAAATAAGTACTTATTTCCTTCACTTCTCATTCAAAAATAATCCACCCTTCTTATTTTTCCCAAATTCACATTTTCAAACTCAAAAATAATGTAAATGAAAAAAAAAATTAATTTTTTTTTCACCGTATTAAAGATCTCAATGAGATCTATCAAACAAGATCCATTGTGATAGGAAAATTATTTGCGTAAACACATAATTTTTTAGCTTGAAGTTGCCTTTACAAAAAGAAGACTGTTTTTACCAAAATGGGCGCCGGCGGAGGGAAATCGGTCCGGCAGCCGCGCCGGGCCATCTCCGACCACCGGACGGCCGATCCGAGCCGTCCAAAAATTCTAAAAAAAAAACCAAGGGGGCTTACGCGGGAATCAATGGCATCCGAGGTGTGTAGGGTGCTTGATCGTAGCACCCCTTTTTCGTGTATAATCCAATTCAATTTTCGTGTATATTATACACGAAAAAGAGGTGCTCCGATCAAGCACCTTACACACCTTGGATGGCATTGATTCCCGCACTAGCCCCCTTGGTTTTTTTTTTTAGAATTTTTGGACGGCTCGGATCGGCCGTCCAGTGGCCGGAGACGGCCCGGCGCGGCCGCCGGACCGATTTCCCTCCCGGCGCCCATTTGTACCTATATAAATTGTTCCCAATTCAAACAAAGCCTTCTTATTTTTCCGGAAGAGGGCTTCTTATTGGACAAAAAAGAAGAGCTTATTCAAGTTCTGGAACACAGCCTTAGTGTTATATTCCTTCCGTCCCATAACATGAGTTCATCTTTCTATATTAAGTTAATTAGTCTAAAATACATGTCTAGTTTAGCAAGTTATAGTCAAAATCTTTATACAGTAATTTTTCAAAAAATATATCTATTTTTTTTCCTCTTGTTCAAGCTTCATCGCATACACTTTATTATTACTCCCTTTGTTAAAGCTTCTAGGTCTGACTAGCTTCTCCATGTTCTGACAATGATGTTTGCATCTTGTCTCAGACATGAAAGTGGTTTTGATACTCAGTCTAAAAATGTGTTGGACGACCCAGACTGAAACCATCTCTCTTCTCTCGGCTCTCACCCCACCACTCTCTCTCCTCTTTCTCTCTCCAAATTCAAGCCGTCCAAAACCAAAATAGACGATCTGAATGCGCTGAACGGGCACCAAGTGGTACCCACCCGACACTGAAAAATCTCTCCTATATCAATACTTGCTAATTGGTTGTTAATGGAGAACCAAATGAAAAGGTGTTGTCCGATTGCAGAATCGGATTATCATCAATCTTCTACTTTAATGCATGCATAAAGGGTAAGCTACCCTATTAAAATAGACTTCCTGCCTTCATCCTATAACAAATGGAGTATCCTAATTGGTTGATCGCATCTTTCCTCTTTTTTTTTTGTTCTTTTTGTATATATATTCAATATTCATACTAACTTTTTCGCTCCTCACTTCTTTTTTTGGGTAAATCTCCTCACTTCTTTTACTCCTACATTTTTGTTTTGTTCTTTTTTCGCGAAATTAACTAATATGCAAAAGTTGTTTGTAAATGCTACTAGGCAGAGTATGGAACAAATAAACTAATAGTAACTGATTAAATGCATAACTTATTTCATTTTGAAACAAAGAAAAGATGTAGAAGTCTAAACGATACAATATTAGAGTGCAGAGAAAGTAGGATCTTTTATATTGATAAAGAAACTATCTGAAAAAAAAGACCATTTAGAAAGCAAAGCAAAGGTTAAAATTTAAAAAGACCGAAAGGCATTTGCCTCTAAAGACGCGGGCTCCCCACTTATGGAAAGTGAAATTTCGTCAAGATGCGTGTAAATTAGTTCGGATGTCATGAGTTTGTAAAGAATTTTAAAAGAAAAAAATGGAGAATACAAAGAGAGAAAAGTCATGTTTACATATTAATTGTTGAAATTAAAAATCTATAGGAAAAAACATGAAAAAAGTTACTCCTATCAACTAGGAGTCTAGCCCTAGGAGGGACCCTCTGATCCTTCTTTTTTTTTTGGATTTTTCGGATCAATGATTAGAGAAATTCTTTTTGGAGTAGTTGACGAATTTACCCATAACCACAAACGAACAAAACACGTTTACCGACACATTCCCCCAACTGCACTCCACGCGCATTCCACGCGCCTTGATTTTTCACTCTTTTTGGAAACCGTTGTGTAGGTGATGACTGATGCGGTGGGATCCGATGGGTCGTCGCTGAAACGCAAGATTGGCCAAGAAATAAATGCCACCTTTATTACCCTCCTGATTTATGGCCTTTCTGATAGTATTAAACAATGAATATATCTCCTCATACAGCTTTGTAGTGATATATATCTTCTCTTGAATTTTTGTTGTAATTTTCTCTCTCTCTTTCCCAACATAGTGATCTCGTAACGTACTTTATTGGGGCTCTGATTTGGTTTCTGTTTTGGGTTCGGTTAATGGCGCGGATTTGTGCAGAGAAATAACGGGTTAAGGGTTCTTTTTCCATTCTATCTATCTATCTATCACTCTCTTTCTTGTTGAATTCTTGATCTGAAAGAAGAAGATCAGAGAGATGGGTTTTGTGAGTACTATAATGGGTTTCTTTGGATTTGGAGTGGGTATCTCAATTGGACTTGTAATTGGGTACTATCTGTTCATCTACTTCCAACCGAGCGACGTCAAGGTCTCTCTCTCTCTCTCTCTCTCTCTCTCTCTCTCTCTCTGACGTTTGTCAATTTTGGTTGAATTACTCTCAAATATGCCACTCAGACGTTTGCCAATTTTGGTTGTGTTTGTTTTGCTTCCTTTTTTTGCTTCTTATGTGCATTATTTGACTTTTTTCTTGAATAATTCTCATTTATTGACTTTGGATGATGTGATACGGAAGGATTTGAGCTTTCTTAATCTAAGTGATCACGTCGCTCTAGACAGAGCTCAATGAAAAAACTAGGAGTAGCCGACCCCAACTGATTGGGAGATAAGGCTCGATTTGGTTTGGTTTGATATGCCACTTTTGACGTTTGTCAATTTTGGTTCTGTTTGTTTTTCTTCGTTTTTTGCTTCTTATGTGCGTTATTTGGCTTTTTTCTTCGGTAATTCTCATATATGACATTTTTCTACGGAACCCTTACTTAACCATTTGTCTTATATGTCTATGGAGTACAATTGTACTGAGATCCAAGAGCAAAATTTTACTTGGAAAGAATCAGCCAGGGAAATCTTGAGGAGAAGATTTAGTTTATGGAGCGGATTGGAAGTGATAGGGTCTGTAGTGGATGCCATCCAATCTTGAGATGATTTTCCAAGAACTGATTGAAATAGTTGTGTGATTTTTCTAGTCCGACTGGTACTGAGAATATTCTTAGATAATTGAGCAGGAAATATGTTATACTCCCTTTGGTTAAGTTAACTAGAGTGCATTTTTTTGTGTGTCTAAAGATAGCTGAAGGGATCAGTTGCTGGATTATAACATGGAGTACAATTGTATATCTGCCCAAAAATTCAAAAAATGAGAATGAATAAAGGCACTCAAAAAATGGGGCAGAGTTCTTAGTTCCCTTCGTTTTTTTCTTTTTGAGCGACTGTTTACCCATTGTAATTTGTTTGTAGAACAGTACTTTCAAGTTTCAAACATACAGCGGAATAAACTACTCTCAACGATGACTTTGGCACGAAACAACGGCAAACTGTTGTTTGGCCTGTATCTCCCTGAATGATTCTACTTTGAGTTGTGTCTGATATGTTACCTTTCTTAATTTCATTTCTGTTTATTAGTTTCTCTGTCACAATTGTTACCGCTATATCCTCTTATCTTTTTTACTAGCATTGATGTGATTAGAGAAATAATTGATGCCGAAAGAGAGTTGATGTGTTGCATGCAGTGCTGTTTAACATAGAATTGAACCCATTTTTCACAGCAACTTTTCATCTCTTTTGAATGCTATTTTTTTAGGATCCTTATATCCGTCCATTGGTTGAGCAAGACTCTGAAACTTTGCAACGGTTGCTTCCAGAGATACCATCTTGGGTGAAAAATCCAGACTATGATCGTGTAAGCTCTTACTTCCGAAAGTTCTACTAATGCCTCTGCATAACTTTCCCCCTAACTGTTATATAGCAGAAATCATTAAAGTATTGCATGCACCTTCTTGCTGCATACGTACTTAAAAAGTCTTAGTTTTATTTCTGAACAGATTGATTGGCTCAACAAATTCATTGAAACAATGTGGCCTTATTTGGACAAGGTACGTTTACTTGGACTTGTTCTAGTATTTTTTAAGGTTCTCCTTTGTTTATTAATTGTTTAAGCTACTCAGGCAATCTGCAAGACTGCAAAAACTATAGCAAAGCCCATCATTGCTGAGCAAATCCCAAAATACAAAATTGAGTCAGTTGAATTCGAAGCACTTACCCTGGGCTCTTTACCTCCTACGTTTCAAGGTTCTCTCCTCTCTCTCTCTCTCTCTCTCTCTCTCTCTCTCTCTCTCTCTCACACACACACACACACACACACACCCCTTTCTTAGTCAATATGTTTTGTTACATTGACCTGAGAAAGTTTGGTTGGAGTTTAAGTACAATGTTATATTATCTTCTAGTAGGATGGTTCTCTTAACTCCCAAAATGCATATGCCGAGTAGATTGTCCATCGTCGACATCTTGCATCACTTGGAAATTACATGTTATATAACCCCTGTAATATTGCAGTTATTTGGAAATCGATTTGTGAGCTAATTGGTGATACTGATTTCATGGAAAACATAGATTAAAGTGTGCATTGTGCAATGCTTGATCCCATTTCATGCCAGGAATGAAAGTGTATACTACAGAGGAGAGAGAGTTGATAATGGAACCATCCATGAAGTGGGCAGGAAATCCTAACATCACTATCGCAGCTAAGGCATTTGGGTTGAGAGCTACTGTTCAGGTACTGGAGTGTTCGTCTTTAGTTGAAGAAGAAATCACTAGTAGCTGAAATTAACTAGTTGATATCAAGAAACTGGTAGCTGTCAAAACTTTTTGGTGTTGGAACATGAAAGATGTATAATACACGTACACATACAGTTGCCTAGTGTACGAAGAGGGACATTTTGTTGCTTGTGTTCGTTAGGAAGTGTCTGTTGTTTGGATGCTTTAGTTGACTTGTATATACCTTTGGAGTATTTCAGGTGGTTGATTTGCAAGTTTTTGCTTGTCCACGTATCACCTTGAAGCCGTTGGTTCCGAGCTTCCCTTGTTTTGCCAAAATATTAGTGTCTCTGATGGAGAAGGTACGTGGAACTGACCAGTGCTTACTTTGGTTGATGAGCTTCTCAATTCAGAATATTTTGCTTTATCATCAGGGCTTCCGTAGAAGTGCTTCATATGTATGTATACACACATGTACATACATATATATAAGTATATATGCAGCCTTTTGGACCACAGTGAAATTTGCATTTGATCTATATTGAGAGCAAAAGCTACGGAATCGGTTTCTTTTTTATTGTCCAAATTTCAGCTCACTCTTCTTGTTTGGTGGTCCGAGTTCACAGCCTCATGTTGACTTTGGTTTGAAAGTGCTCGGAGCAGACGCTATGTCCATTCCTGGCTTGTATAGGGTTGTCCAGGTATGTAAAATTGGTTGCCTTTGCGACTGCCTCTAATTATCTTTGTGCTTTCATTTGATTCTGCCCTCTAGGTCACCCTGCTTAGGCCTGTCTTCATTGTATGAAGGCAACAACCTCAACATAGATTGTATTTGTGGTATAGCTAATGTTAATTGAAGTGAACAAGAAGCGCTGTGGACAACTCTGATGTTGTCTCTGCATGGATGCAATACATGGGCTGCAAATACCTGAATTCATGTCAGCTAAGATTGTAAAAGGCACAATAATGGTTGTAGACTTTGTAGGAGGGAGAAGATTGGACTAATCATGGTTTCGAACTCAATGATTGTTGGAGCAGCGTTATTCCTTCAGCCTTCAGGGCAGTTATACCCATATTTTGAACACTTATCCCTTCTCATGGGTATACTGGAAATATAAAATTAGTGGGATCTTAGTTATGTTCCATGTGGAAGAAGTCGAGATTTTTGTTTGACTAACTCTATTCCCTTCTCATGGGTCTTCTTTGTATTTCATACTTGGAAAAGGTTTCGTTCAAGGATGGAAATTCAAATCACTAACTGTATTTCTACATCCAATTGCCCCAATAGCCTTGGCCATTTACTAAGAACCCAAGTTCAATTTTGTTGTTAATTTGATATGTTGGACTTCGGTTTGGCTACTCAATTTTCTTTTTTTTCCTTTAGGAGCTTATCAAAGACCAAGTTGCTAATATGTATCTCTGGCCCAAAACCCTTGAGGTACCAATCATGGATCCTGCCAAGTAAGTACACATTTTGTCTTGTTTTCACTTGGAAACACTATATTCATTCCTTATATGTCTCTGCTTCAATTAACTCAAATGATTTGCAGAGCCATGCAGAGACCAGTTGGGATCCTTAATGTCAAGGTTTTGAGAGCAATGAAGCTTAAAAAGAAAGACCTTATGGGGGCATCGGACCCTTATGTCAAGTTAAAACTTACTGAGGACAAACTTCCATCGAAGAAAACTACCGTGAAGCACAAAAACTTGAACCCTGAATGGAATGAAGAATTTAACATAGTTGTGAAAGACCCGCAATCTCAGGCTTTAGAGATCAATGTATACGACTGGGAACAGGTATATTCCACTGTTTGTTTTTTCTTCAGGTTTGTTCTGTCAGTTCTGAAATCCCAAATCAATATGCGACTCTGTGTGCTTTCTGGTTCAACTTTTTGAAACTTTGTTACCATTACATACTCTGGTTTGGAATGCACGTTCTATAAACATGGTACAGCCTCTTTCCAAAGCGGTACATTTAGAGGTCCACAGCAAGCCCCCATAGCCTTTTCCCAATAATCGAACTTTAAGTACTATAAACTCAGAGAGTCTAGGGTTTTGCAAGACAAAATGTGAAACATTGGTTGTTGCGCTCCTGGAAATATCGGATGGATAGGAAATAGAACCTAAAGCTGAGTAGATACCAATCATCCCAAGCTTGCTAATAAAACCATCAGTTTTGCCTAGCTTGGTAAACACATTTGTCTAGCTTCGGGAACTAAACCGGAAGTTTTAAGTCAAGTCAGTAAGCTAGCTAGTCATACGAGCTATGAAGCGCGGAGGTGAAAGAATTTTATTCTACTATGGTAATCTCTGCAATAGAGGGCATGTGGCTTTGCACATTCCCATTCCTTCTTCTCATACTCTAATTATCTACATTCTAGGTAACATAGGACTTTGGCTAAAATAACAAGGTAGCATAGGACTTAGAACTGAGTATAAAAAAGTTTCATTCATCCTTGTTAATCATATTCAACGGTATACTCCTTTTTTCTCATTTAGGTTGGCAAACATGACAAGATGGGCTTAAATGTACTACCATTGAAAGAACTTGCACCTGAGGAGCCAAAAGTTGTGACTCTTGATCTGCTGAAAAACATGGACCCGAATGATGTTCAAAATGAAAAGTTGCGTGGACAGATTGTTCTTGAATTGATGTACAAACCTTTCGCGGATGATGAGATGCCAAACCAATCTGAAGAACCGAATGAGGTACAAAAGGCTCCTGATGGAACTCCTGATGGTGGAGGTTTGCTTGTAGTAATTGTCCACGAAGCTCAAGATGTGGAGGGGAAGCACCACACAAATCCTCAAGTGCGCTTACTTTTCAGAGGAGAGGAGAGAAGAACCAAGGTATGTTGCAGCCCATTAGTATAACGATATGGCTCTCATCAATTATCATTTATTAGTTCTAGACGGGAAACATAGGAGTTAATTCTAGATAGGAAAAATAGGAGTTGAAAAGGTGTACAAAGTTCGGATTGATTCAACTCATTAAAGTTTTCATAACCTTAATTAAACTTGATACGAGTTAGCGATAATTGTTCCCTAACTTCCCTACAGTTGATAGGTCAGCAGTTACGGAAATGTACTGCTGTTTTCCTGCCTCCTTGTTTCTTTGAATAGAAATTTGTTTTTGTGGAGTTATGGGACCTTTTTTTGTCGAAATTTGCTTACGGAGATGCTTCACTGCTGCTTCTGTCGAAATGCCATGAAGCTTTTAGGGAGGGAAACTTGCCCGTGTGGTTCTGGCCGGGCTTGAGTCACTGGTTTTTTACATGATTTCAATTCGTAGTGTATCTGGACTGATTATTTCTCCTGGATTTTATATAGCCTGTAAAGAAGAACAGAGATCCAAGATGGGAAGAAGAATTTCAGTTCATGCTGGAGGAACCACCAACAAATGACAGAATTCATGTGGAAGTCGTTAGTACCTCTTCAAGGATGGGTCTACTGCATCCCAAGGTATTTCTTGAACCAATTTTCAAGTGCAACCCACCCAAATTCTTGTCATCATTTTACGCGGACTTATGGTATATGCCATACATAGAAACGGGATAACGTCGCAAATTGTGTTGGTACATTGGAATTGGTATAAAATTTCTTTTACCTTTTTTTTCTCTGCAGCATTTAAAAATGAGTCTCTTGCAAAAGGTTTCATGAAACAATCTGAAGCATGGAGATCCTTGTTATAGCCCTGGATTTATTAATTTTTGCTGTGTTCGGATTAAGGATTAATGTAGGCAACATCCAAAGGCGAGCATACAATATCTTGAAATTGTGAAGAGAAATCCCTGCTTTTTCTTTTCCTTCACCAATTCCTACATAAATCTTGTATATAACACACAAAAGTTCAGTAATTCTTAATGAAACTCTAGCTCCGTCCTTATTTCTTATTTTTCTACTATTATGTATCCCTAACAAGAAGAAAGAATTGAGCTCGTAAGTCCCGTGTACATTAAGCTTTTAATCTATTGGGTGCTTACTTATATCTATAATCAGTTGATGGCATGGCCTTCTTGTTGGCAATTCAAATTACAATACCTTGTTCTCATAAAGTCTGTATATTCCTATCAGGAAGCTTTGGGTTTTGTGGATATAAGCCTTTCGGATGTGGTTTCGAACAAGAGGATCAACGAGAGATACCACCTAATCGACTCGAAGAACGGTCGGGTTCAGATAGAAATGCAATGGAGGACTTCATCTTGATCATATGGCAGTTTTTCAGAAGTTTGGTCACTGCATGCGAAAACATTCAGTTTAACTCAGTTTTCCTAGATTCATAGAATAAATGTAATTCTCCTGTCTTTGTGTATCCACGTTTAGTTGCTATAATATGCTCTTACGTGTGGTTTATTTTGCAATTTTTTTAGTAAACCTAATAAATACTGTTTTTCTGGAATTTTATGCTTGCATAGATATTAGATAAGAATTCCCATGTTTGTAAATTCTGGGTCAGGCTTGTGAATCTGGGACTGAGCTCTTTGTCAAGTTTGCCTACTGTCTGGACGTGCTCTACAAGATCAACGGTCCCAATCATGTCTAAACGTGCTCTACAAGGTCAACGGTCCCAATCGTCAAAATAGGCTCGAATTCGCTGGACCGGACCCGTCCGATTTTTCCCCAAACTGGAGAGGAGCCACTTGGCTGAATTGGAAATGATTGCAATGGAGAAAACTTGTTCAACATCATTGCACCATACAAATGCCCAGGGGGATCAGGTATCGTTCTGGTCCACAGCACACATCACTTCCAAATTCCCCAAATGGGATGAATAAAATTGCTGTCATTCGATCTGGAACCGGGAAAAGTACTTTAAAGTAGGCTGGCTATCCTGCCAATCTCTAGAGCAGCTTCCCTATCCTCCTCCTTCCTCGATTACCTAAAAACCTGGCTATTCAATAAAAAAAAATAGAAAACCATTTGGTGCACATCAAATGGACATTGCGTTCCGTGGATCCGAACCCATTTTGGGGCCCATACAAATTATCAGACTGGTCTATTTGTTTAAAGTGCTCTTTCGAAGATCTCGTTGTAAAAAAATCAGCTCACTCGGATATCAGTAAATATTTTATCGATCATACGCCCAATTTGTTGATTGACCAAAGAATTGATCAAGCCCTTACCAATATTCAACTGATTTTTTACAAAGACCCTTAAAAAATAATTTTAAAAAAATTAAACGGTTCTGATCATTTGTGTGAAACCCCGAAGTGAGTCTCATGAAATGCAGTGTACATTTGGTGTATGCGGTGTATATTTAGTGTACACCAAATGATGTACCAATAGCACGCTTCATTGAAGGAAATACAAAAACAAAAAAAAACCCTGAGGCAATAATTATAATACCACATACACTTGACAAGCCCTTATCACACACTTTCATACATAAGGTATAGAGTTCACGCACACTACACCTTTATCGCCACTTGCATACATGACGTATGGAGTTCACACAGACTGCACCCACTAGAATGTGTGAAGCATATACATTGTGCCAATGTATGTGTGTTAGTAGCATTGCTCTAGGGAATGGTCCTCACCAATCCTCCTTTTGTGCTGGACAGAATAGGCCAAATTTTGGTCGCTCATTAATCTAGCTATTGAAGGCATTATTATGTTAAGAAGTTTAGATCATTAATTGTCAAGATGGACAGCTGAAATTTAGACGGTCTAATCTAATTCAAGATAGGACTTCGGCTTTATTTACTTGGGATTCACATAATAACTCATCTCTTTTAGCACGATTTTTAATAAGTTTTCTCTTCACCTATTACTCACATCTCTTTATCTATCTCCACTTATTATCCTACAAAACCTCCTTCAAAACCTTTACCAAATAACCTCGAAAATGATCCGAACCCTACACCTTTTTTACCTGAAAAATGTGGGACGAAGAACATACAAAGATACTCTCGAAACCCCATCACTATTGAAAAAGCTTTCGGCTTAATAAACTTACATTCAGAACGAAGGGGATTAATGGAGAAAAGCTTTCAGCTTTCTGTTCAAAAAAACTTCCATTGAAATTTGTGAATATGTAATAAATTCAAAAAGTAAGCTTTCAGCTTAATACACTTACATTCAGCTTTCAGCTTTCTGTTCACCGAGCGATGGCGACGGCAACCGCGACGGCGCAATGCAAATTGGTGAATACAAAAGGTAAGAATCGATGCTTCCATATACAAAAGTTAATTCTTAATGTTAATGCAATGGCTTGCAAAGAAAAATGTACTACTATATTTTATTAGCTCGTGGGCATCTGTTAATTTACACTACAAAAAGGTAAAACATCTGAAAACGAAAAAGACTTGAATTTTTTTTGCGAAACCTCCTGTTGTAAATGATAGGAGTTTGTTCATATGTACAGAGCTTTGCTCCGGCGATGAATAGGCCCACTGCGTGCACCTGCGCTATAAAAAAAATGGTTATGGAAAAAACAAAGTGAAACTTTACTCTCTTTCTCCATTACCATTAAATACCATTAGAGTCTCCACCAAACAACTCGAAGGATTCTCCACCACACTTCTTCACTTTGGATATGGCCGAACTGCAAGTTTCTTTTTCTTTTTTCCTTTTTTTTTCTCTGATCAGTGCTGAAGTGCAAGTTCAATCATCCAAATTGGAGTGTGCTACAACAAAAGCAAAATAATTCTTATTCTTTATAAGTCACTCACTAAGATTCTAATGCTAAATTCCTCTTACTAATTGACTTTTTTGAAAGGGAGACGACTCCCCTGTCGTTTGGGGCAGAACTGCACCCCATGCGGTTCAGCTTTTTCCAATCCCATTTGGCACTCGTTTCAATGATTGAATTCGTTCACACTGTATAATTCGTTGAGTAAAACAGTCACGTCAAATATCAAGTCAATCGGAAACCAAATGGTATCTGATCAGAGCTCGCTTACCTCGGGGAAAAAATGGGCTTTTTTCAGGCTGTAATCTAGTGTGCCTGAGTCGTTTTTACTTCCATATAAATCTGTTCCGATCGAGTAGCATCCGAAATTCGATTTGACTTCCTCTTAATTTTACGAGACTATTATATTCAACGTGACTGAATTCGATCATGGAAATTAACGCGAAACAGAATCGGAACAAAACGGACCGTATTGGGTGGGAGAAAAGCCGTTTCCTTTTGAAATAAAGAACGTGAATATGTTCTTCTTTTTGTGTGTGTGTGGTGGATCAAAGCATATTGGATGAGGGAATAGATGCTAGGCAAGTATTATTAAACTTGGGGGCTATGAGTGGGATTCTCCTTAATTGGTACCCCATTCTACTAGGCCAGGGGAAGTGTGTGCCCATTTAACTACTCCAGTACTTTTATTATTCGGCATAAAGAGGCTTCTAAAGCTACACTTTGTTGGAAGTCAAATAGGGATGGGCGTCCAAGTCCACGGTTGGACTCGTTGAGTCACAACTCACAAGAGTGATTGCCAAAAGAGGGCCCATTAAGGCACCTAAATGGTCCTAGGTTCATTGGGTTTTTTTTTTTTCTTTTCAAGTTGGTGAGTTTTCAAAGGTTTTCTTTTAAATTTGATTATTTGCTTATTTTTTGACCTCAAAATTTTTCGTAGGGAAACAACAATTTAGGGGGGACCCGGAAACCCTGTAGTGCGTGCACTACATGGCGTGTAGTGCTTATCAAAGCCGTTGATGAGTGTTTTCAACGGTCCGGATTCAAAAGAAACTGTTTCGGAGAAGAGTCTTCTTAAACTCTTTCCTGGAAAAGTTTTATTTGAATCCAGATCGTTCAAAACACTCAAGGACGGGTGAGATTTGGCCTACAGGGCACCCTGCAGGATCCCCGGGTCCATTTAGGGGAGCGGGAGAAGTGATTATGTTAAAGGACGTACAAAAGACTAGGTAACGTGTGCCAAATCACAACTTATTTCTTTTGTGTTCCATATGACGTCTTAGCAAGCTCTACATTATACGTAGTAAAAAAAAAGCTATGCATATATATATATACCACATATATCGCGCGTGGATCTTACTTCCCATAAAATCTTCGTATGAGTCGCTTAATGATACTTGTTTGGCATTTTTCATTTGACTTCAGAAAAAAATATCTTGTTATCTTGTATAACAATATAAAACCCGTAATATCTTATTTTTCTTCATAAAATACAAATAGTTTTTAGATGTTATTGTCACAACTGATACAAGATGAACCAAATATGCTGGTACTCGTGTAAAGACGTTGTTCTTGTTTTGTTTCTTTATGTTGTATGAGTAGATAGATAGATAGACAGTTTTCGCATATCCATTGAAAAATACTTCTCCTAGCACCATAAAAGTTGGCTGCAAGGAATCCCAACATGCACATCTACATCGGGGTTGAGGTTTAAGTCTCATTGCGTACTTTGAGCGCTAAAGAATAGGTATAGTTCCACTAAATTAAAAGCTTAGATATAAATAGTACTAGTATTAAGCAACAAATTTAAATAATTCCCCATCAAGCGTTGTTTGATACCGTTACTTTCTACATTTTTGAAGTATAAAAAAAAACATTCTCATCTCAATAAATTTGTTCAAAAGGAAACATTTTATAATCTCAATGGGTGGTTAATCTGGTCGTCAAGGCCGAAGACAGAAGTTTGCTCTCTCTTAAGATTTCAAGTTCGAAATTCTTTACGTACTATCAATTCTTTTGGAAGCAATCCATATGGATAGCTTTGCTCCGACTTTAATTGATTTTCCCGCAAGTGGCCATTTGGTATTGAGGCCCCGCAAGTCCTTCGATGGAGAAATTTTTCGGTGCCGGGTGGGTACCATGTCACCCGGCGAGCGGGCACATTCGAGCCGTTCAAGAGTGTATTAAGCAAACTACTAATCGCCCCCCTCCTGTCAGACCCCCCCTGATGACTTCCCCCTTTTACCCCCCCCCCCCCCCCCCCCCCCCCCCCCCCCAACTCCAACGTGCTCTCTCCCCCCAACAGTCTCTCTCCCTCTCTCTCTCTTATTTATTTATTTTTTATAAAATTTTAAATATTAATAACTTTTTTTCACGTATTTTTTAAAATAAATTTTATATTTTTGAAATTTTCCGAACGAAACCTATCAAACGAGCCTAATATTGATGGTGAAATAATGTAAAACGGAAGAGTTCGCGTGTAGTTATTTCATATTCAATATTAGACTTGTTTGATAGGTTTCGTTGAGTAGATTTCAAATATATAAAATTTATTTAAAAAAATACGTGATTTCAACCTCTTTATACAGTTTATATACTAAAAAATATGGTTAAAAAATTAAGTGTTCCAAATTTGAATCCGTTTGAACCGGTGGAAAGGTTTTATTTTTCTGATCATTTTATTCTAAATGGTCATAATTAAATTTTGACTTTAGGGCTCTCGTTGATTAACCCTAAGAGATATTTGACTGTACGACTTTCTTAGGGTTAATCAACGAGAGCCCTATAGTCAAAAGTTAATTATGACCATTTAGAATAAAATGATCAGAAAATTAAAATCTTTTCACCGATTCAAACGGATTGAAATTTGAAACAATTAATTTTTCAATAAATTTCAAACGGATTGAAATTTAGACAGTTTAAGCTACCACAAAAATATAATTTTTCCGTTTTACGTTATTTCACCATCAATATTAGGCTCGTTTGATCGGTTTCGTTGAGTAGATTTCAAAAATATAAAATTTATTAAAAAAAATACGTGAAAAAAAAGTTAATAACATTTAAAATTTTATTAAAAAAAAAAATCAAAAGAGAGAGAGACTGCTGGGAGAGAGAGAGCACGTTGGGGTGGGGGTAAAAAGGGGAAGTCGTCAGGGGGGCTTGACAGGAGGGGGGGCGATTAACAGCTCTCGTGTATTAAACGGTCCAGATTAAAACACTCTCTTTCCTCTCACCCCCACATTATCTCTCTCCAAATCCGAAATGGACAGCCCGGATATACCAAGCGGACATCACGTGATACCCGCTCGGCAATGAAAAATTTCTCCCTTGGATGGGGAAAAAGTCCCCACTCTTTTTTTTTCTTTTCCCCGAGCTGATCACAAGGGAAGGGAGCATTGAAGCAGACAAATGACAAAATGGGGTAACAAAACCCATTATGCCAGTGGGCCCAATTCTTTTTGGACGAACCTGATTGGTGTAAAGCAAGAAAACAAAAAGAGTAGACTTTTGGGTTACATCCAAATCGAGTCAGAGGTGGGAGATATCAGTTTGGGAAAGGGAAAAAAGACAAAGACAGCCTTTGCAGTGAGGGAATATGGGCCCAACTTTTCTTCCTTAAACCAAAAGCCCATTTCGCAACCCAAAAAGTCGGAATGGGAAATCTCGTGGTGCAGTCCGCATTAGTACCGACGATTCGGATTTAATCAGACCTTCTATTGATCCGAACAACCCACTGTTTGAATTAAGGTCTGAGCATTTCATTGGCGAAATGGATGACCGAATCGGCACCCTATAGCCCTATAGTGCGGCTGCAATGCAGTGTCTCTCGGTCCAATCAAAGTCCTCCCAAAAGGACAGTATCCGCATTGACCCAAAAGCTAAACAGAGTTACCCAAAACGACAGTATAAATATTCTTTACCTTCTCGTCCTTTTTGCTTTGCTAAATGCTATAAAAGGATGGAATGGGGCGATGATCAAATGTACTGTGGTTTTCTTGTGAGCGCGCATCAATGGATTTTTCACGGGAAAATTTCTCTTATATCCCTTCGATTTTAACCAGATATTCATTTTGGTCCTTCACATTTCAATTTCGGCATAAAAATACTTCTACTTTCCAATTTTTTTCAATGTCATCCTTTAGAAAGAATCCATTTTCTTTGAGTCCTGCTATGGCCGCACCGGGCAGTCTCCGGCCACCGGACGGGCGATCCGAGCCGTCCAAAAATTCTACTGTATAAAAAAAAAAATGAGGGGGCCAACGCAAAAATCAACGGCATCCGATGTGTGTAGGGTGTTTGATCCAAACACCCTATTTTTTGTGTATATATGTATATATCCCTAAAGGATGACATTGAAAAAAATTGAAAAGTCGAAGTATTTTTATACCAAAATTAAAAGGTGAAGGACCAAAATGAATTTTCAGTTAAAATCGAAGGGATATAAAAGAAATTTTCTCATTTTTCACCTACCATGGAAATTTTATTTTTTGTGGTTATCTGTCTCGATTAAGATCGTCATCACAAGAGATCTTTTTATAAATTAACTACTATGCTAGGAACACAAACCGTTATCATAGCTCCACTAAGGTGCGAGTAGGCCCACCCACCAGCTATAAATCATTTGGTTTGAAAGGTCTTCTACCCGTAAGTAGAATTCGAACACAAAACGGCGTGGGAAGGAGGGACTTTTACCCGTGGTCCATCCCTTCTCATCCCTCCAACACATGTATGTGCGAATAGTAAATTTTACAGAAAATACGAGGGCATGAATTTGGAGAGATATCAACCATTCAACCATAGTAAGTGGTCATAAAGAGGTGAAACTTCCATTTAATTTAATGGGTAAACTTGTAAGTCAAACTAATATCATACTCCTATATTCGATTAATATCTTAATTACTTGAAATATTAAAAATTCGAATTAGAAGGACTCTTCCACACCGCAAATTAGGACTCTTACTTGACCTACTGAGAGTATAGACACGAGATTTTTTTTGTTTTACAAATAAGATTATCCAAGTTACTCCTATATTAATATGAAAATAAAGTACAGATAACATAACTGAACAAAATAATATAAAAAATAAAGAAAGTTGCGTGAGATCAGACGCAGGAACCGGACCCATCAGTCACACATGTGAAGATGGACGGAAATGCCAAGACCCGCAACCAACTCGAACTCGTTCCGACGCTGAGAGACGGGGCATCGTTAGGGCGCATTGCCAACTGGCTAGACTGACACTCGAGCAGGAAAAAGCAACGTTATCACGACCCTGTCATTCGAAACGCTATATCACAGCCGTCAAAATGCAGATAGGGAGGGCACCCATCACGTTCAAACCCCATAGGCCCATAGGACCTGACCTATACTCTCTCCTCACGAGAATTTTTTGGGTGCCGGGTGGTACGGGCCGACATGGTGTTCGAGCAACACATCTGAGTCGTCCAAAATTATATTAGATGGCCTAGTTTAAAACACGTGAAGTATTTTTTTACTCTCTTCAAATCCGGATGCGCCGAACGGACACAACGTGGTACCCGCCCGCGCACTGAAAATCTTCTCCTCACTTATCCGTTAACCCCGTCACTAACTTTATGGTTAATTACACTTTATATCCCCCAAAGTATACAACAATCTCGCTTTGCTTCCAGGGTGTTCTCCTATGGAGCTTTTGGGAGGTTTTTTTTGTCTTTTTATCTTTATTCAAATTTTTTTTTGCTTTTGGTAGTTTTACGTCAAATTTTTATAAATTATTGATTCAGTTCGACGAGAGGAATCGAAAAAATATTTTGTTAAACCTTTAGCCAATTTTTTTGGAAAATATCCAAGACAAAGGCTCAAGAGCCAACTTTTAAAATCATTTGGGTAAAGGTAAAAAAAATTTGATTTTCGATTCCTCTTGTCAAGATGACTCAATAATTCACCAAAAAAATGATGCAAACTAACAAACCAAAACGCCAAAACCAAAAGCTCCCTAGGAGAACAACACCTAGATTGTATTGTGTTCATATTCAATAAAATTTTAAGCAAATAAAAGTACAAGAATTCAAATCAAATGACTATAAACGAAGTGTTTGCCATTTGACTTACGCAAAAATTGAATCCATTTTGAGGTGAGTTTAAAATATTTTAAGCAAAGCATGAAGATAAGATTATCCATACATTTTGAAATGCAAAATATTTTTACTTTTCTTAACTGAATCTAAAGTTATTTACAATGAGTGAACCAGATAAAGATCCTTCAACTTAAAACTGTATCCTTCATCGAAACTAATCATGTCTAAAACTTTGATAAATATAGTAATATTTTGATGCTATAATGTTCACACAATTTTTTGTTATTTTGTTGTGTTGATTTTCAGTAACAAAATAAATGAAAGGCTGAGGAAGGTTGAGTTTTTCGAGTAGTAGTTTAGTTTTTATACTCTTCGAAACCCTCTTAATACTTCTCTTCTTGGATTTTTGTTTTATCTCGAGATAAATAAATTTCTTTGTCGATCAAAAAAATTACCTCATAAGTTTGTGCACACTGGCACTGCATAGTAATAATACCCACGAAAATGTGAATATTTCCAAAACATTCCACTATCAACGACTCCAATACCACATTCAACATTTGCCCCAAGTGTTTTGTCAAGAAATGGTAACCAGTCTTATGGGTGCAAACTGTTATTTATGCCGTTCTCCGGCCTCCGTTAGCCACCGTTTAACACCGTATCACGCCGGTTCTGCCGAAACACAGAAAAAGCATCGACTCTCTCCTATCTCTCTAGACTCTCTCTCTCTAGACTCTCCACTTTCCATGTGTAGTTTATTCACCCAATTTTGATTCTCAGATTCTTCGATTCCTCCCAATGCCACTACTTATTTGAACCCCCTCCCCAATCCCATTTCGTACGTCCCATTTCCAAAACAGCGAAACCAAAAACAAAAAAAAATAAAATGAAAACATCTCCTCTGTATTATCTTCTGCTCCTCCGATTCCTCTCCATTACCCTCCCGCTCTGCTGCCACGCCTACTCAGACCTCGAAACCCTCTTGAAGCTCAAGTCCTCATTGATCGGACCCAACGGGTCCGGGCTCGCCGACTGGGTCGACTCGACCCGGTCCCACTGCTCCTTCTCCGGCGTCACCTGCGACGCCGACTCACGAGTCGTCTCGCTCAACGTCTACCTCACCCCTCTCCACGGCGTCGTCCCGCCCGAAATCGGCCGCCTCGACAGGCTCGTGAACCTCACCCTCGCCGCCGACAACCTCACCGGCCCCCTCCCCGCCGAGCTGTCGAATCTGACGTCGATGAGGTTCCTCAACCTGTCCACCAACAACTTCAGCGGGCCCTTCCCGGGGAAAATTGTCGTTGGAATGCCGGACCTCGAAGGTGTAGATATCTACAACAACAACTTATCGGGAAACCTTCCCGCGGAGTTTGTCAATCTGAAGAAGCTGAAGACTCTCCATCTGGGCGGGAACTTCTTCTCCGGCACGATACCGGAGGCATATTCCCAAATCCTCAGCTTGCAGAGCTTAGGATTACAAGGGAACGGACTCACCGGGAAAATCCCGGCGAGTCTCGCTCTATTACGTGATCTTCAAGAGTTATGGCTGGGGTACTTTAACAACTACGAGGGCTCGGGCATCCCGCCGGAGTTCGGAGCCTTGACCTCGCTGCGACTGCTCGATTTGGCCGGGTGTAACCTCACGGGCGAAATCCCGGCGAGTTTGGGAAATTTAAAGATGATGCATAGCTTGTTCCTCCAAGTGAACCAGCTAACCGGTTTCATTCCTCCGGAATTGTCCGGTCTGGTGAGCCTCAAATCTCTTGACCTCTCCATCAATGACTTAACCGGGGAGATTCCGGGGAGTTTTGTTGAACTAACAAATCTAACCTTGTTAAATCTCTTCGGGAACGATCTCTACGGCTCCATCCCGTCGTTCATCGGCGAGTTACCGAATCTCGAGGTGCTGCAGATTTGGGAGAACAACTTCACGAACAAACTGCCCGACAATCTCGGGCGCAACGGGAAGCTAATGAAGCTCGACGTCACGAAGAATCACCTAACGGGGGAAATCCCGAGGGGGTTGTGCAATGGGGGGAGGTTGAAGATGCTGATACTGATGGAGAACTTCTTCCTCGGCCCGATTCCGAGCCAACTCGGCGAGTGTAAGTCGCTTACTCGGGTGCGAGTGAGCAAGAACTACTTGAGCGGAACGATTCCGGCTGGTTTCTTCAACTTGCCATTGTTAGACATGCTCGACCTGAGCGATAACTGGTTCGCGGGCGAGCTTCCGGCGCGTATTTCCAGCGAGACGATCACTATTTTATCGGTTTCCAACAACAAACTCACCGGCGAAATCCCTCCGGCGATCGGGAACTTAGCCAGTCTGGTAATTCTCTCTCTCGATTTCAACCACTTTACCGGTTTTATCCCCGGGCAAATCTTCCATCTGAACAAACTTTCGAAATTCAGTGCTAGTTCCAATAACATCACCGGCGAAATCCCACCTTCAATTTGCCAATGTGAGTCATTAAGTGCAATTGATTTCAGCCAGAACAACTTGTACGGTCAAATCCCACTACACTTGACAAAACTACCCATCTTGGGAGTGCTCAATTTGTCTAGGAATCACTTGAGTGGCCCCATTCCTAACGAGTTTGCCTCGATGACTAGTCTAAACCAGCTAGATCTTTCCTACAACGACTTCTCCGGTAGAGTTCCCACCGGCGGCCAGTTCCAGGCGTTCAACTCCAGCTCCTTCGCCGGTAATCCAAAACTCTGTTCGTCACATAACCAAACATGCCCTGTCTACCAAACTCCTAAAGATTCCTTCAAGAAACAGCATGCGTCGTCGTTTAGTACGACGAAGGTGATCGTCACGGTCATCGTTGTTGTTACTGTGTTTGCTGTTATTACGCTTACCTGCATGCGGATTAGAGGGAAGAGATTGGAGAAATCGAGGGCGTGGAAGCTGACCACGTTTCAACGGTTGGATTTCAAAGCAGAGGATGTTTTGGAGTGCTTGAAGGAGGAGAATGTGATAGGGAAAGGAGGGGCCGGGATCGTCTACCGCGGGTCCATGCCCAACGGCATCGAAGTGGCGATCAAGCGGTTGGTGGGTCGAGGGTCCGGCCGTAGCGATCACGGGTTTTCGGCCGAGATACAGACTCTCGGCCGAATCAGGCACCGTAACATAGTGAGGCTGTTGGGGTACGTATCGAACAAGGATACGAACTTGTTGCTGTACGAGTACATGCCGAATGGGAGCTTGGGAGAGATGCTTCACGGGTCGAAGGGGGCGCACTTGCAGTGGGAGACGAGGTACAGGATCGCGGTGGAGGCGGCAAAGGGGCTGTGTTATTTGCACCACGATTGCTCGCCGTTGATCATTCACAGGGACGTGAAGTCGAACAATATATTGCTGGATTTGGACTACGAGGCTCATGTGGCGGATTTCGGGTTGGCTAAGTTCTTGCAGGATGCTGGAGCATCGGAGTGCATGTCTTCCATTGCTGGGTCTTACGGCTACATTGCTCCAGGTGAGAATCACTTGTCCCTGGTAATTTTACTCAGAAAATGTAATCTTTTGTTTGTTTGGTTTCTTGATCATCTTTTGGTTCTTCTGTTTTAAAGCTCTTTAATAATCTCTATGTTCAACTCCGATTCATGTACAGAGTACGCCTACACGCTGAAAGTGGATGAGAAAAGCGACGTGTACAGCTTCGGTGTTGTCCTCCTGGAGCTGGTCGCCGGCCGAAAACCTGTGGGCGAGTTTGGAGACGGAGTGGACATAGTGAGGTGGGTCAAGAAGACGATATCGGAGCTTGCTCACCCGTCCGATACAGCATCAGTGCTCGCAGTCATCGATCAAAGGCTCAACGGGTACCCGCTAACAAGCGTCGTGAACCTGTTCAAGATTGCCATGATGTGCGTCGAGGACGAGAGCGTCGAGAGGCCTACGATGAGGGAAGTCGTGCACATGCTCACCAATCCTCCTCAGTCCGCCGCGGCACTGCCTCTTCTCACGCTTTAATATCTTGGGTATTCTGTGGTTTTTTTTAAGAGGTATTTTGGTACTAATAATGGAGAATGGTGTTGGTAATAATTTTGATTTGCAGACCCAAATGGGCAGGTAGTTTGGGGTGGTAATGTCTCGAGTATTTTATGTAGATGTGCTGATCTCTGTTTCGTTTTGAACTTTTGTTAAGCTAATACTCCTATGTTGTGAAATGGTTAATTGTACATATGATTGCTCTCTCTCTCTCTCTCTCTCTCATTTTCACCACTTTCGGATTACAAGAGTACAGCAATATTTACAGGAGCATTTCAAAGCTGTGTGATCTCTGCCACTGTTTTTTGAGCTCTGATTTGAGCCATTACTCTACAATAAGACACTCTCCCTCATGCGTCTGAAAATATTTGTCCAGTCTGCAAAAACGAGTACTTAAAAATAAGACAATAATCTAAAGAAAAGTTCATACTCTTTTTTCCATCATAAATTAAAAGAAGCCAATGATATCTAGTAAATTGTTGAACTTTTTAAAAAATTCTTGAAAAAATTGTATTATTTTCAGGTCTTCGTTTTTGCGAACCGGACGCACATTTGCAAGCAACCAAACCGGCCTTATTACTGTTTTCTCGGTGTTAATGAATTTTTTTTCCAATCTCTCTCTCAATTGATTATTCCGCTCGCCTTCTAAATTACTCTTTCAATTCAATTTTCACATTCGATGTTAAATTGTGCATCGATGAGAAATGAAAACCACTAAACACACACATTTTTTCTTCTTTTAAGTAGAAAATATTAAGGCTGCTCGCGGTCCGGTCCGGTTTGGATTTCTAGGAATCCGAGGACCGAACCGTTAGTCACGGTTTTTACAAAATGAATCCGTGTCCAGACCAAAAGTTCTACGGTCCGGTTCCAATCCAATCCGTGACTCACGGATCGGTTATGATTTTGTCCACGAATTTTAGCAAAAAATAAAGCTCAAGTATATATCCCACACTAAAAGGGAAGAATGTTACACTCAGAATTAAGTTAAACATCGCTAGAAAGTACTTGTTACATAAACTACCAAAGACATACTTCAGAAATCAGATTCAAAAGAATCTAAACACTAGTAGATTGTATCATTACAGTACAAAACATAAAAAAAACTAGAAAAGAAACGAACTACGGAAACTGAATTAGGGTTACTTGTAACTTATAAAAAAAACTAAGATTTACCCTCTATATTTTATGTATGTCTACACTATATCTCATTATTAAGATGAAATACTAAAAGGGAAATGATAATGCCAAAACTGATTATGTTAGTGCCAAAACTCTAGTGCATAAAAGGCTTGTATCATGTTCAATGTACAAGTCTTTTATGCACTGGAGTTTTGGCACTAACAAAAACATTTTTGATATTATCACTATTCTAAAAAAGTTTTAACATTACTAACAATTAATTACTCCTATATAAATACACATATATTTATGCCAAAACTGTTTTTGTTTGTTCCAAAACTCTAGTGTACAAAAGATTTGTACCATGTGCAGTGTACAAGACTTTTATGCACTATAATTTTGGTATCAACAAAAACAAATTTGGCATTATCACTACCCTTTATATATATTTATTATTTATTTATATAAAATAAATATCTCACGGTCCGGTTTGGTTAATCCACGGTTTCGTAATGAAAATTCGTGGACCGAACCGTGAGTCATGATTTTCTAAGTTTTCAATCCGTTTCCAGACCATTAATCCACAGACAAAATCCAAAAGGTACGGATCGGTTCGAACCGGACCGATTTCACGGTTCACCGGATTTTTTGAGTAGGCCTAGAAAAGATGGGTTCTTCTAAAAAAAAAATAGTACTTAAAAAGAGAAATAGAAAGATGGGTTGGGTCAATCGTGAGAAACCCCAGTTGGGCTTAACATTAAAAATGGGTTAGAGGCCGCAACCCGTAGATTCGACCCGTAATAAATGAATCCGCCCATCTCAATCTTTCCCTCCTTCACAACTCTTCCATATTCAAATCCTTTCCGCCATTTCCATTTCCACAGAGAGAGAGAGAGAGAGCGAGAATGGATGAGGTGAGTAGCCCACCGCCGTGTCAAAAAACAGTCACCATCCGCCGTAACCCTCACCGGCGGGCTCGACCCACGCCTTCCTCCGTCGCCCCTATCCCCATGCCCTTATCTCCCTCCTCAATCTCACACGACATCCCTTCCTTCCCTACCGACGAAATCCTCTCCATCCAACTTCCCCCAAACCCTAACAATCTCTCCCCTTCAGATTCACTTTCCGCACCAGAATCCGAGAACCTTAGAGTCTTCCTTAGAATCCGACCCCTCGCTCCGAACGGAGTAGGTCAGATCAACAAGCAACATTGCAAAAACGGGTGGCCGAAATCTAAGCACGGCTCGAGGGAAAAAGCGAAGAAGAGAACCGAGATTTGTGTCTCGGCTAACGATTATAAATCTGTTACGGTGAGTCCTCCGGCGTCACTGCAAGAGGGGAAGCGTGTCAAGACTGAAGTGTATGGAGGGTTTTCGCAGGTGTTTTCCGCTGAGTCGACTCAGGTAAATATATGTGATCTTTTCCTGTTTTCGTTGCAGCTTTATTGGAACACTGACTCGGAGTCAAGGTTTTAAGTAAGGGCATTGGGCATGGTAATGGTTGCGGTGTGACGGTATTGGGAGTGTTGAAAGATTCATAATGGAATCGATTGTAGCTGTTGTGAACTTTAAAAGTCATTTTGTTTAAAAAAATTACATTGCTTAAATCACCCTTGAGTCCTTGACGGTCTAATAATGGCCGTGAACCATTCTGTGAATTGGAAACGGACCAATGCATAACAGGAGCCGGCCGATGTGCAAGCGATTTCTATCTGACTGGTGTATGAGGGTGTAATAGTATCGGAAGGCTCAAAAACCATTATGCACCGGCTGTTAACGTGGCGTAACGGCTGATATTTAAAACCTTGGTCAGAGTTGGGCATTGTTGGTTATCTTATTTTCCTATATATCTTTCTATGGGCTATGCGCCTATGCTTTACATTGCTATTTTCAGCCTATTTCTTTTGCAAACCTAGCCTCTTGGGTTGTGAGAGCGTTTGTATTTTTTTGGTTGACCTATCCGGTGGGTGGGTAAATTTTTCTACAGCTCGGATTAAAAATACCTCCAATTTATAAATTTACGAAGTGTGGTTATACAGAACCATGGGTAGTCTCGTACGGTACTAGTAATCTCATCACAATTAGTCCGGTGGGATTACATATCCTTGGGTTATTAGTCTTGTCAAACAAAGGGGCCTGAGGGAAATCCTCATTAGTTGAATGACTTGCTTCATGCTTGCTGTTAGGGTGATATGTATATAGAAAGGATGGGGTAACCAGTTACAAATGTGTAGCTTCATGCCTTCATCACAGTTGTGTGTTTGCAGAAATTTAGGAAAGAAAAAAAATTATAGCAGACTGATTTTCAGTCATGTGTGCTATGATGGCTCCTTGAGTTGTGGAATGGAGTGAGCAAGTATTCTTGACCATTTCCTGAGCTGTGCATGTCTCTATCAAGGGTAGCTTTCCGTTTGCCTGTGGACTGGCCATTTGTTGCTTCTTTTGAAGCCGTAACACTTTTCCAGTGGTGACATGGGCCTCATTGTTATCTTGTCCTTTTGGTAACAAAAATCACCGCTTATAACTTGAGTTTTATTAATTTAGCATTGAAATCTTCTTAGGACGAAGTATATGCAAAGATGGTGAATCCACTGGTAGAGGAGTTTCTCCGGGGAAAGAGTGGAATGTTGGCTGCGTTGGGGCCAAGTGGTTCTGGGAAGACGCACACCGTTTTTGGCTCTCCTAGGGAGCCTGGTATGATTCCTCTCACCCTGCGTCGGATCTTTTCGAGAACAGAAGGCTGCGAAACTCAGTTGTCTAGGTAATGCTTATTTTTCCTGAACTCACTCAAACCCTCCTTGCAGCTCTAATTGTTTGTGTTGATTGTTTTAGCTGGATCTTTTCAATTGTAAAGTACATAAATGTTGTTTTATAGTTCTCCAAACTGATGCAAGTATTGATTTTATTTCTTTATAGCAAAAGATAGATTGGCCATTACAAGTTATAACACTCCCAAAATACCCATTTGTAATTACATCACAACTGTTCGTAACTAATACCATAAAAGGTTGTAACAACGACACCACAAAGCCTCCTAACATTATCTCGTCCCAATGCCTCGCCAACGTAAATTCATAAAACAACGACAGAGCTTCATAAGTAGGGCATTTATTTCTGTACATAAAATGACAGGAAGTCATAACTAGGGCTTCACAACTACACAATAATAGTTTGTAGTTGTCACCATTGAATCATATTACCTTTTCTATGGTATGGGATTGCGTCATGTAGACTCTTCCTTTCACAAAAGGAAAAAAGGATCATGAGAAACTATTCATTTATTTTGCATGAGTTACCATTTTTGAGTCGCTTTTAAGTTTTAAACTGCAGATGATTGCAACAAACTCTCAACCTATGGAAGATACGAATCATATGCTTTTTCTCCAACTTTTGCTTATGGACGCACATTGTATCAGATGGGGCGAGAAAAACATTGGAAAGTCCACCTTTTTTCTCTAACAAATAAATGAAGTGGGACTATATAATTGGGGTGGTATGGTATCAAATTTATGAGCCTATTCATATGTTAACACACCATTGTGAACATGGTTGACTTCCGTGGTGGTATCAAGAAGCTAGTTTATCCAATCCTCAAGCAACTTGAGTACCAACCTGTAAAACATCACTGATGAGAGATAACTGAACTTTGTTACAAAATGAAAACAAATCCCAAGAAATCCATGAAGTACAACTGGATGCGTCCTTTACAACATGCCAAGTAATCTATGGAAATTGAAATGCATTCAAAAGGAGAATTGTTGTTTATTACTAACAGCATTTATATATTTGTCGCAAACTCTTCTATTTCAATTACATAGTCGTTTTTGAACAATCCTTTTTCATTATACCTTATGAGCAGGATATTTTACCTATCAATGTTTGAAATATGTTCGGAAAGAGGTAAAGCAGAGCGGTTAATTGATCTATTCCAAGATGTTGGTGATTTATGCATGCAACAATCAACTGTCAAAGGGGTTCAAGAGGTTACTACCAGTTTCTATACGGTGTTCTGGTTATGTTAGGCTGTCATACAGGTGCATAAGATTCTAATGATGTATTCTGTAACTATATGATTTGTATAAACAGGTCAGCATCACTAATGTGCAGCAGGCTGAATCCTTAGTTGCACGTGGAATGTTAAAACGGGCAACGGCTAGAACGAATTCTAATAATCAGTCCAGGTTTGTTGCAGTTAAAATTCGGTTTGAGTTTGCGCAAGATATTCTTACATAACGTGGAAAAAACTTGGATGCATTTACTTTCCACCAGGCTTTATTATTATTGTTCATAACTGTTGGCATGGACAATACTTTTATGATGAATCAGAAACTATTTTTCTGCTCCACAAAATTTAGTGAACTTCTATGAGGACAGACGTTTTTTTTTGGTGTTCTTTTGATTCAAATGGGTATTTTAAGATGTTTAGAGGGTCAAAATTCTTGCTCCATGTTAATTAACCACCGGTCAATGAAGTGTCCCCATAATAGTCAGAAACCCCCTGTTAGGTATGTCTAATTTCAACCTTAAAAATAATATTGTGGCTTATAGTATTGATGTTTCTATTGTTCTTTTACGTACTAATGATTTTGTTTTGTCTTCCAGCCGTTCACAATGCATAATCAACATTAGGGGTTCCCCTCACAGTGCTGTCTTCACTGTTGTTGACCTTGCTGGAGCAGAAAGAGAGAAAAGAACAGGGAATCAGGTACCAACCTTTTGTCCAACATGTTGAGACCTCTATATTGCACTTTCGTTCTTTGTCAAGTTGGGTTTGCTCTAAGGTTTCTTGGATACATCATCCAGTTGTAATCTTGATCTCTGTTTTATGGGCATTATCTTCATAGATTCGTCCATACTCCTTTTGTAATGTAGAAAGATATCATGCAACTACTTTTTACAGGGGGCTAGATTGCTAGAAAGTAACTTCATCAACAACACATCGATGGTTTTTGGTCTGTGCTTAAGAGTATGTTGCTTTATGATTTTATGGACGTGATCTTTTTATGTTGTTTCCCTCGAGCTATATTGGCCCACATTCGTGCTTTTGTTTACTTTCAGTCATTGCTGGAGCACCAGAAGAACCCCAAGAAGCCATTGCAGAAACACTTCCAGAACTCTTTGGTAATGCCATTTCATTTGTTTCAGTTGCTACTGCATCATTTCAGTTTCTTTCGATTTTCTTGTTCAATTATGCGACACCTGTTGGTTCTTTTCGCGCCTCAAGTAAATGCTACCATCGGTTTCTAATGACAAGGGATAACGTATTTAGATGCATTTCATGCAAGACAGAATTTGACTTTGGTGGTAATTTTTTCGAACAGTTAACTCGGTATTTACGAGATTATTTGGAAGGCAAAAGGCGAATGGCTTTGGTATGCCTTTTATCTCTTAAGTTAACCCATTGGTTTGTTATTGCTTGGTATGTTATGTCATGAGCTGGTCATGTTGATTGTTGACTACTTAGTATCATAATTTTGTGCAGATTCTAACTGTAAAATCGGGAGTGGAAGACTATCTGGATACATCCTTTCTGCTAAGACAGGCTTCTCCTTATATGAAGATCAAGTATAGTTCTTTCTCAATGAACAAATATTCTCCCACTTGGGACAAGTTATGCATCTGTTTTTTGGCGTCACAGGTTCAACAATGCTGAAGAGCCACTGAATTTAGTCAGTACAAAGAGGAGTTTTCAGGCATTCCCAAGAGTAGAGCGACTCAAAAGGACGAAGCTTAGTAGCATTGAAGCATTTCACGTATTTCATCTTGCCCTTCTGAATACAAATTCTATATCGCCAGTTGTCCTAGATAATTGCGTTGTTTTTGGTTCAATCAGTTTAGGTTCCCGCTTATTCGTGTGAAAGGAACCATTAATTTTACTTGATTCATATCATGTGCACTTCAAATGTAATGCTGCCATGTTGAGCTACGTTCTTATTTTCGTGTACATTCTTCATCACTAATGTTAAAGGCTTTTCTTTCAGACAAATGAAGGGAATGGAGCTGGAGATGGATGTAGACTTCTTAAAGAAGGTTGTTCAGACTGTTCTGATGTTGCTTCATTTCACTTTGGTAGTTTTACTCTTTGGCATCTATCATGGAGTACTTATGATACATTTGGCTTCTTTTGAAACAGAGGCCCTTCCACCAGAGATCATCAAACCTGAGCATTGTTCAGGTCGTCCTGGAAAAACAACTAATTTGGATCTTAAAGATGGTACATCCCTTGAGGAAGGCTCTACTGAATTGGAAAAAGAAAGAAAGAATGTGATTATGCAGAACTTTGCCAAAGCTATATGGAATGTCCTGAAGCAATATAAGGAAAAGCTTGAGGTAATTATGGGAGCTGATATGTTGTTTGCCTTACCCTTTCTGTTCCCGTTAGCGCTGTTTAAGTTTGTTGGTGCCGATGAAACCTTGGAAATCAAGTCAACAAAGTTGCATGTGCACAGGTGGCTGAAAATCAGATTCATATTCTCAATAGAAGCCTCGCCGATGAAAAGGAAAGGAGTTTAGGGCTTGAAATTGAATTGAAAGATTTAAAGTCCAACTTATTATACGAGAAAGAAACTTCCCTGAAAGAAAGGGTTGAATCTAGTACCAATACATCTGCAGAGCAGGAAGGATGTCAGTACGACCACGAGGTATTCTAATGGCAATTCTAATCCAAAATCAGAATCCTAATGTTTCATAATGCATGGATTCCTCTTGCTTTGCTCCTTGTTACAATTTCCAATCAGTGTTGATCAAATTCTATTACAGGGTTTTCTTTCATGCTCAATCAACTGCTTTTTATGCAACTCATATTTTAGCCTGTAATTTAATTTTTTTCTTGGACCCACTCCTTATTTCTTCAGTCCTTCCATTCTTATTTCGGAGAATCACCTAATAGTATGCTAAGTTGTTAACTATCTCTGGCTCAAAATTTCACGAAAAATCTACTGGACCATGTTGAGCATGATTTGTGTCTGAAATCTGTATCCAGTTACTTTATGATTATGACAATTGTTTTCAACTTGCTTCTTTCACAGGGATTTTCATTTCATTTATGCGGTCATAGTATCTTTTGTGTAGTTCGTCAAATAGTACTATGCTTCTAAGTGTAAATGCAGGAGTTTCTTATTTAGAACTGGATGAAACAGAGAGCATTGCCAACGAAGAAATATCTGATACCAATATAGGGCAGATAATGGTTTCCTGTTTGATTAGGATTACATTTCATTTAGATATGTAAGACTTTTTTGTCAGGTGAACAATGCTGGTGTTGTCATTGCCTCTTCCATAACTGTTGAAGATTTTGAAGAGCAGGGCTATCAGGTACTTTTTTGGAGATGTTAGTTCAGGACATTGGAGTATTGTTTAGAGATATCCGGATGGAAGTTTCTTTCTTTCTGGGTCTAAAACAGCTATGCACATCTCTGTGTGCAGCAGTTCACTAATCAGGAATCCGAAGCCTTTCCTAGAGAGGTTGACATTGCTGAAGATCCAAATGATGAGGGTACAGATGATACTCAATTTGACAGGAACGGTTCAGGTTTGACTGGAAATTGATACTGCATAGTTTAATAGCTTTTGATTGGAAGTTAATTAAGTTTTTAGTAACTTGACTCACGAAGCTATGTAGAATATCTGTGTGAGGATCAGTTGCTAACAAAAGTCCTGCATTGGAGATATACCTTTCCATAACTAGAAGCAATTGGATGCTAATTATCATCCGTCACTTCATTTCAAAGTGTCTATTCATTTTTCTAGGATGCAAGAGTTAATATGTTCACAATCTTGTTACAAAAGACATGCGTTACATGCGAGTTGATCCGCTTCGTTCTTATCTATTGATACGGCAAGAGAGAACTTATGACCTTACGGATGGAGAGGAATTTGAACCCCCGGGCCCCGGTATTCCTATCAATACTTCGGTTTTCAAGACCGACTCGCTCAGACATCCATCCCCTTCGCGTTTGAAGCTTGCATCACTCATATGAAATGTGTCAAAACAGCCTAGATTTGTATTTCCTAATATCATGAGATGTCAATGTGGTCACACACAAACAGTACATTGTTCGTAAGCATGGGCAATTGTTAAAGTATAACACATACAGAAACATCACATAATTGATAATCACTAAACCGTTCTATTTCTGTTTGACTTTGTATTGACCCTTATTTATGGACATGGTTCCTGAATTTCTCGATTGGGATATCTCATTTGTAAGATAACTGTCTACTTGCATTATTTCCAGATTCAGGACCTTCTGAGTACGTGGTAAGCTTTCCTAAGGCACTTATCGAAATCAGAAGTGACAGCTGCTCCTCAGTGGAACGGTCCCAATCGGAAAGCGAAGAGGACAAGGTTTATTTTTTTCGCATGAGAGTCACTGGTGTTCTACCAATTACTCTCTCCTTATGATCACTACTTTGTTTTAAAAGTCTGCCATAATTGGTGTACCTTATGGTCTAAAACTGTTTTTTTTTTTTTTTTTGGCTTAGCTTCTGTTCTTAAACATACATGCAGAAAAAATGACCTCGAATATTGTTTTACATTTAATGTTTTTACCATGTAAAGCACCGTTATTATACTTTTGCTTTCCAGTATGTGAATCTAAGACATTCTTCGAGTTTTCCTTCATCCCCAATGAATTCTTAACTTATGAAAAGATAATCTTGATCACTCTCCATCAGCGTTCATTCGTTTACTGTACGGCGAGATCAGAGAATGCTTAACATTGCAGAACTAAAGATCATTTTTGCGAGTGCCTGACTTGTTAATCAGAGTAGACTAGATGTAGTGATTGGTTAATAGTTATCGCTGTAGCACTTCATCACTGGCCTTGACTGGAGGAATTTACACTTTACATAACAGCAATTAGATTTGATGAAGACGGATTTGTTAACAAAGAGAAATTGTTTGGTTATAATGGCTGGAATTGAATGTTATTCTTCTATTTCTTACGTGGTTTTGAACTTTATGATGCTGATGTAGGTTTTCAAATGCAAGATTTAACTATTTTGGTTTTTTCTTGCTTTATATAGAAACGGTTGGATCAACCAACAATGCCAGAGGAAGGTGCAAAATTGCCCCCAAGATGCGATGCCAGTAGCGCCACAAAAAGTGATTCAAAGGATAATTCTACCTCCAGAGCTTTGAATGCTGAGCGACCAAAACGGTCAGTAGGGTGGATTCATCATTATCAACAGTTTGTGGTTTATTGCTTTGTTTTCTTGTACAAATTTACGTCTGTTGATACTCAGGAGACTTCTGCCTGCTTCATCCATCTTGTTAAAGAATATCAGTACTCTGGAATTTGAGGATGAGTATGAAAAACCAAAGGTGAAGTCCCCTGTCTTACTGCGTTTGTTTGATTGATTAGCTAGGTTCTGCCTGATTTGATATGAGTTCAACCAATTCGACTAAAATCTTGCTGTTGAACTGGAGATTAAGGGAGTTTGCTATTTATCTTGTAATTCACTTTGATTCACTCCAACTCGGTACCATTCCCTCAGATTCAATTTTGTTTATGTTTTGCGTTTGCATAATGCGTAAAGCTCTCTTGTTTTCACCTTTCTCAAGAAGAAAACAAGAAACCGATTGGTAATTGCAAACATACCAAACGATTTAGGATCGGATTTGCAGTTTGAGTATATCCTTTTAATAAAGAAGCAACTGATTTGCAGGGAGGTAGAGGAGAAAAGAAGTTGGTTCCGGAAGAAAGAAACAGGACTCAGGGTAGCAGCTCTCTCCTTCGTTTGCTTAGGACCAACCTTCATCTCTAGTCTAGTAAACCCAATGCTAATTTTTGTGTAGATTTCATAGTATTGTATAGTTGGGGCATCTTTTTGTGTGAGTAAATCCCCACTTTCCTTTTTGTCCACCAACATATCACAAGTTTCTAGTGCTATACGTGAGGGCGAGGGTATATGTTTATTGCTTTGTTTTCTTTACAGATGAAGTTGTAAAAGCGAATTGTATCGAGTTTGCAATTCAATGCTTGTTACTTCATTTGACTGTGGGAGATGATGTATGTACATTAATGTCAAGTTCCTTGTAAGTATCTTTAAAAGGTTACGAATGGAGAAAATATTTAACATGTATGTTCGTTGACGATGCTGATGCAGGTTTCTTAGGCATTATGGGGTTTCTTGATTAGTAATTGAACAAATATGCAAGGATTACCAAACGGGCTTGATGATGCTGATGCAGGTTTCTTAGGCAATTTGTTTTTTCAAGTGTAAAAGAATATACAAATGAGATGTTACGCAGAAGTTTTTTTAAATAAAGGGAGGGGTTATGAAAATTTAAAAATGTTGAAAATCAAATGACTGCCCTATCCACCAAACGGCTCCAACTTGAAATACCCATTTGGCTCTTTTAATGTATTTCTGTTTGTGAAGAGAGGGAAATAAATTCCGCACTGCAGAGAGAGAGAGAGAGAAGTGGAAAGAGAGGTTCAATTCCTTTCTCTACTAGATCCAGCTCTGTTGTGAATAATTTTGCAGGAGTAGGATGAGCTGCTTCGAGGGACACAGTAATTGAAGTTGCATGGTTGGCATTAGGGTTATAAACGAACCGAGTAGTTTGTGAGCTCGGCTCGGTTTTGCTGGTTTAGTAAACAAACAGACTCGACCTCTAGTCTTTGACTCGTTTAGTAAACTTGTTCCGAGTGAAGCTCGGTAAATGACTAAGTTTGGCTCGTTAAAGCTCGAATTCAAATTTTTGGCTCATTTAAACGAGTCGAGCTCGACAAAGGCTCCTTTACAGCCCTTTGCAACATTGTCTATGTAGCGCCAACTGTGGGAAGGGTTTGGGTTCGTGAGATTGAGTTTGATTCAGTGTGGCCAAATCTATTTTCTTAAAAATAGATTCACTTCGATCATCTCCGATTATGAAGTAATCAGATTTCGCTCAATAAAATCTTCGACATGGTATATCTTCTTGACAAGATTTACAACTTGAACAGTTCGGATCGTAAAAATCAACCGGAATGAATTCACAGTTGACTAATTAAACGTTGCAGTCCGGGGCATGAAAATGTCCACGTCGTTTTTACACGACTTCGCATGTTCAGACTGCGAAGTCCCCATGAAACCAGGGCGACATCGTATTAACTGATCTCCGGCGTTCAAAACGCGAGGTCTCAATGGAATCGGAATTCTAGGGTTTGAAACCCGTCTAATCTGGTAATCGCTTTCCTTCTCCTTCCATTTGCTCCAGAAAGTTTTCTCCTTTCGTAGGTGCAGAGCAAGTTGAGCAACCCTAAATATATGTTCCCATGTGCGAAACGATTAGTTCCTTTGTTTGCTCTGATTCTTTGGAGGTCTGTTAGTGTGAATTTATGTGTTTTCAGATGCCATTCAATTGTGTTTTTATGTACGGGTTATTGATTTTACTTGTTTGCTGCATTAATATTTACTATGTGGCTCTAGATCACATCCTTCGTCTTTTCGGATTATCTCGGTGTTCCCCCCCCCCTCTTTAATTAGGGCAAATCAATGTGTTTTCAGTTTCCCTATTGGTATCGAATCAAGCTTTGTTCTTTAGGATTTGATTTTAGTGTTTTGCGTTCAGCTAATTACTAGTACTAGTATGTGGTATTCTGCTTTTACCTTTTCAGGATTGACATAGTGATTGGACACTGTCAACGGTTATTTTACGGCTGTATACAACGCTGCACCGAACAACTGGTAAATTAACTGTTATGTAACGACCTCGATACATTTTTCTATTCGACGCTTGCAATGTTGTTGTTGGGTTCTGCATTTGTTAGCTGCTGCATTTGTTGGCTTTTGTTTTATTTACTCTCTCTATATACATCTGTAACTGGTTTGTTTGCAAAAGTGTTGCCATTGTATTGTACTCCATTGTGGTATTGCCTATTTCCCCCTAACAAGTGGATTGCCACTTCATTTCATCAGGATGGTCGTTAATCTAAATATATATTTATGGGTGTCAATATCAGCGTAGTGGAAGCTCCTGTACTTAAGCATTCAAGCGTTGTGTCCCAACCCGTTCTTGTTTGTCCAAGGTTCAAGATCCTGCTATACTTGTTTGAAGATTTGAACTAAGTCATTTAGGTCTGAGTTTCATCACCTTAGGCAAGCTATCCATGAAAGGTTTAAGTTAGGGAAGCCGTATGAGAACTTTGTAGAGCATGAAAACTTTTTTTTTTTCCTTCCATGCTGCAATATGTTCGAATGAGCAGCATGAAAACTTCCCCCCCCCCACCCCCAATTTGGGGGCATATGTCCATTTAATTCCTTGAACTTCGGAGGCAGGGGCGGGAGCCGCTATTTCAGTGGTAAAACTCTATGAGAGCAGCCACTTTGTACTTTTATTGCGAAGGTTAGGTCTATCTCCAGTCCTTCCCCACCTCGTACATATGCATTTTGGGCCCATCTCAGGTCCCACAAAAATGATCCGAGTCGCTCATTTTGTTCAAAATGTTTTGCTTAGCGTTCCTATAAAAAATGAACTTCTTTGGGATATCGGTAAAAATGTTTATGAAACATCCCACTTTGCTTCAGAATATAGGCATGGACTCTAAAGCAAAGTTGGATGTTTCGGGAACGCCTTTACTGATATCGGAAAAAGTTGATTTTTTACCGAGACCCTAAACCATCCATTTCAAACAAAATGAGTGACTCAGATCATTTTTGTAGGACCTGAGACGGGTCCAAAATACGTATGTACGCGGTGTATGTATTTGAATGTATGCACCTATAGCACAACGGTTGGGTATAACATGGATAGCTATTGTTGTTGTTTAAGAAAACTTGCATGCCTCTGTTGACATTAATGCTTGAAAGATAGTATGTGTAAGTCTTGAGTGTCTTTTTTTTGTGTGATGGTTTTGAGTGAATTCATAACCCTGCATGGTTTTATGTGCATGTCCACCTTTGCTAGTTTGTTCTGTTTGATGCAATGCCTAAGTATGATACATGACATCCATCTACTTTTTCTTAGGCATTTGAGGCACTCAATCTGTACTTGAAGTTGTTCATCTTTGTAATGAATTTGAAATGCCAGTTTCTCTGAGATTATTAGCTCGTAAAAAAATTTGATTATGGCATTATGCAGAGTAAAGGTGATAATGGGAGTACTATCTTAGGGTCCTTTACTACAGGAGGGATATATGATACACGCTGTGGGGTAGTGATTCTAACTATGGATCTCAACCAGACCTCTGGTTTGAGCTATCGGTTAACCTTGCTCCGTTGCCTGACCTGCACAAGCAACACCCACCGTTAGTGCCCACTGCCCAGACTTGTTGGAGTCGACCGGCAAGGCACTCAAATGGTTAAGTAGGAAGTTGCAAGTGGATGCTTACAGCGTTAAGGTTTAGGAGAAATGGCGTAACCCTCTGGGGTTTATCTTTACCCTTTGTATAGAGCCTCCAGACTTGCCCCCCAAGTATACGCGTGCTTGGCATGCTCGGTAATCGCTTCGGCTGATGTCAGTAATGACATATCGAGCCAGTCAGTTATGTGCACGTGCGTGAGCTGGCTTCCGTAAGTCTCGTGGGTCATAACGAGCGGACCCAATAAGGCACAACTTCCAAGTTACATGGTCCAGATCCAGTTCGCTGAACCGTGACTTGTCGAATTTCATGATCTGAACTGTGGGGTCCGGACTGTAGTTCGGTCCGGCCCAAAGGATTAGGCCAGTGAGTCCTGTTAGGCTGTTGAGCCACCTGACCTAATTGACCTGCACTATTTGGCCCACTACACACACCCACATTTCAATTAGGCAATTACCAGAACCAAAGAGTTATGAGTTTTATGGCGAATGTTGCAAATCATTGTGGTATAGTAATGAAAGGGGTGTACCATAATAAAGTTATGGAGGGTTTGTGGTGAGAAAAGTTACGAAGTTTCGTGTCAGACTTTAGTGACCTTTTGTTGTGTTAGTTACGAACTATTGTGGTGCAGTTACAAACCATTGTGGTGTGGCCGTGCAATATGCACTTTTTAGGGGTGTGTATTCTAGGCGTTCCCATTTAGTAATTGTTATACTTATTCATTTCTTAACCGTATTTTGCAGCTTGTGTTAGGGGGGGTGGATTTTTCCCTACTTAGTGGCATTTCATGGTACAAATCCTGTACGCGATATAGCCATTATCTACTAGCTATGCTTGTATGTCTGTTCTCATGTGGATTTTAGCAGGACTGTCTAAATGTTTTTTTTTGGGTCCTTGTGATTTTGTCAAGCTTTCCATGCAATCTTTACCTAATTAATATACGAGGCAGATAATATTGCCTGGTAGTTTCTTATGAATCTTTGCTTATTCGGATTTATGCTTTATTGTCTTTTGCCGTTTGCTTGGAACATCTGCAGCAGTTTTAAGAGTTTTATTTGCATGGTTTATTAGGCATAAATGTAGCGATTTTTTTCAGTATTTAGATTGTTAACGAATCTGTAATTAATGTCTTCAAAATATTCTCTGAAGTCCCCAAATGTTTGTTCTACATCATTCATTGCCGATATGGACAATTGCAATAAGTCATCATTACTTCATCTAGTTTTGAAACTCGAAGATTCCCCATTCGATATATCATATTTTGTCTTGATAATTTTCTGGTATGTTGACCCATTTTACAATTCGATGCTTTGTAGGGTATGATGTTATCTTATGCTGAATTGCCTTTGTTGTTTGTTAAGATGTGGGATGATGTATTAGCACAGTCCAAGGTATTGACTCTTGAAAGTAAAAGTGGCTTTTGAAGCATTATGACAGTCAAGGACTTCTTTACCTTGACTGAGATGAAGGATGGGCACACGTCTACTGCTAGGGTTAGTGAGCTGGCCAATGTTATGCAGATGGAGAAAGATTGCATTGCGAAGAATGTTGGTGATGCCACATGGAAGTGGTCTATTGTAGCAAGCACCGTATCAGCCACCAATGAGAAAATACTGCCTTACCTTGTTATAAAGTTAGATGACTCTTGTTTGTTGATAGGTGGCTTAAGGATGCTCCAAATTCCGGTGAGGACACAAGTGACAACTTTTTGGAAGAGTCAATCTTACTGCATAAGATAAGGAGAATCTTCGTCTTAATATGGATGACTGTCAACAATCTCCTTGGCCATTTTAGTGATAAAGTCAAGGATAGAGCTAGGGTTCTGTTTGATAGATGGAAGCCAGATGGTGACAGTGATGTAGTTCCCCAAGATGTTGACAAGGCTGGGGTTAGGGTTATTTCTCCTTCTGGAGGATTTCCAAAAGCATCACTTGATGGAGACATGGATTATACTGGACTAGGGATATGCTGGTCCCAAACCAAAGCATTGAAGTATGGAGGTCATAATTCCCCAAACAGATTCGGTGCAATGGGAGCTTCTGTCTGATAGAACCCGTGTCTCCATCAAGTGATGCTTTTGGAAATGCCCAAGAATGTGCGATGGAACCTGAGATGCAAAATGCTAGTGGTATCCAAAGACAACTACTGTCTAAGGATTTTCCCATTGGTAATTTGGGGAATGGCTATGTTGGAGAAGAAAAGCAGAATGGATGATGAAACTTTTCGTCATTCAGAAGCATAGGTGTTGTCAAAATAAGGGTCATGATTATAATTCTACCACTTCAGTGGACTCCACCGGAAATGACGGTAAATTGTGAAATTGGAGGAGTCAGATACTTCTTTCTCCATTGAAGATAGTGGGAGATTAACTGAGATAGTGAGTATGCTACTGACAAAAGTGAGGATATGGTAAATAACACTACCAATATTTTGAAACCGGAAATGAATGTTAAAAGTACTGATGTGCTGACAGAAGAAGCTCTAATTTAGAGCTTGAGTATGGCGTAATAGATGCACTGGAGGTTGCTAGACAAGTTACTATAGAAGTGGAGAGAGATTTTGGGGATCGAAGGGAGTCTTCCGAGTCTAATAGCCCGGAGTCTATACATGGTAATAAAATCCAACCCATTGACCACATCTAAGGAGGTGCCAGATGGAAATCTATCCGCCGAGGCTTTTCAACAAAGGGGGAAGAACCTTTAAAGCTTTTAAGTCATGGAAAAAACCCTAGATTCTAAAGTGGAAATCACGCACAATATAAAGAGTCCTTTCAGGTTACTGAGGCGGCGCAAGAACCAGAAGTTAACACAGAGAAAGGTGTAGGTGATTTTGATCTGAATCAAGAAGTTTGCTCTGAGGAAATGGATCGCCCAACGAATGCAATCACAAACCATATCTTTGTGGTTTCCGCTTCAAGGGCTGCAGCGGCTCCTCGATTGCCTTTAGCCCCTTTGCAATTTGAGGGTGCTCGTGGTTGGAAAGGACCCTCTGCAACCAGCGCTTTTCGCCCCGTATCGCCTCGCAGATTTGTTGAAAGTGACAGCACTCACGTCGGTGGTGGGACCCATAGTAGTCCAAAGCAGCGACGGCAAGACTTCCTTGGGTTTGATCTGAACAAGACTGATTCAGCAGAGGATGAAATTGCTAATCTAATACCAGGAAAACAAATCCTGGTATCTGGGGAATCCTCAGTTGAAGTGGGACCGAGAAGATCAGAGGGGCTCAAGTTGGATCTTAATCGTATCAGTGACGATGATGATGCCCCTCCTGACTGGAGCATAGAGGGACGGATATGTGACCACAAGAACGGTCATCTGAGCCCACCTCCTTCCTCGTCGACATCATCAATGTTGAGGAACATTGATTTGAATGATCAACCATCTCTCTGCAATGATTCTTCAAACCTCCAGCCCTATTTTGGTAAGTCATCTTCTCTACTGAATTTAAATGGTTCTGAAGGGACCAAATCAGGCGATTCGGTAATTTATATCATGGGTACCAGAGTGAAGGTCAATCAAAATGATTTTGTTCCGCGATCTCCTTCCTTGCCAAATGGGAGGATTCTAGGACCTTCATTGGATGATAATTTGGCAAGAAGAGGAGGTTTTTCGGCCATGGAGTCCCCAATGCCATATGCGTGTCCACCTGTATTTGGTTACAGTCCTTGCATGGTGGATTCAAAAGGAGCACCGGTTGTACCCCAAACCGGGGATTCTGCATCCACTTATCAACCACCGTTTGTAACGAGTAAGATGGGGACACATCCAGGTTCAATGGAGGCTGGACCTTCAAGGCCCAACGTTGATTTGAACCCAGGCTTTATGATTGAAAGGGGAAACAGGGAATCTGAGGGTGTGCTGCAGATTTTCAATTCTGGTGAGGTCTGGTTAAATGGTGAGCGGTTGAGGGTCAACTCGCAACCTTCTTCGGATTCTGGTGGCACTGGAAAACGAAAGGAACCAGAGGGTGGGTCGGAACCCTACCCATTTGGGTACAGACATCAACCACAGTGGAAATAGAGTATTTATGTCTGGTTTTTCTCTCTTTGGATCAGTTTATTAGGAACTAAACACAACAGAAGTTTTCTAACTGTAGATGATCCAGAGAAGGCGGGCCTAGTGAAACTTGAAATTTTTGGGAAGGAGGGGGAGTTTGGTAGAGCTGAATAAGATTGGGAATTGTGGATATACAGGGAGTGGAGGGATTCAATGTTAAAAAAGGAAAGGAAATTAGGTTATAAAATAGTTTGTTTCTTAATTAATTATTTTCAATGTTTCATTTCACAGCAGTCCTTTGCTATAGTAGGAAGCTTGTCACATGTTGCAGTCCCTGGCTACTGTGACTCAAGGGATTGATTCATTGCCAAAGAAGAAAGGAAGTTAGGTTTTAAATACACAGTTTGTTTCTTAATTAAGTATTTCTATGTTTCATTTCATAGCAGTCCTTTGCTACAGTAGGAAACTTGTTACATTTCGCTGTAATCTCTCTCTCTCTCTCCCTCTCTCTCTCTCTCTCTCTCTCTCTCTCTCTCATATCTATGAATGAAATTTAGAGAAAGGAATCATTTTTTACCTTATTCCAGCTCACACAAATGGTATAGGTATTGATATGGAAGCTTGTATAGGAGTATGTGTGTGCCAGAAAAAGTGGTTATGATGGCAGTTGCTTATTTATGAACTTCCCGCATGGGCAAATTGCATTTCTTTTTATTTTGAAGATTGTGCAAAATTTAGGTATTCCATGTTACTGCCGCTGATGTTTGATATTGAGGAACTATTGATATTACAAAGCCTAGGCACGCTGGTAATCTGAAACTCAGCTTTGTATTGAAGAACTGTGTGTTTGCGTACTTTAACAGTTTCTTTAAGCCATAGGTTTGACAGATTATGGTCTTGATTTCTCCCGCATTGTTGTCTAAACTGCGTGCTTTGATGCCTTTTTGATGGCCAGTGTCGAATCTGATCTTGGCCAGTTGAGAGTGAAAGCAAAGTAATTGTTGGTTTGGTTACCATAATCCATTCTTACATTTGAAGTTCACTATGGTTTATTGCACAGCACTTCCGACGGTTTTTGTGGGCAGTCAAGTTCTTCAATAGGATGCCTGGAAATTCCTAAACATAGCTCTGAAGATAATTTGTTTATCAATGTAGTGTTTCTATGTTTCCTTGCATAGCAGTTCTTTTTTACTGTCCGAATCTTGTTACATGTAGCTGTAACCTCTTTCTTGTGTACTACATGAACGAGATTAAGAGAAATGAATCCTTTTATCCCTGCTCATGCATTTGGTAATGGTATTGATATGGAAGCTTGTGTAATACGTGTACAGGGAAAAAAAGTGGTTATCAATAGCAGTTGCTTAGTTATTATCCTCCTGAATGGGCAAAGTGTACTTGTATTGATTTTGAATATTGTCGAAAATTATTGTGTTCTATGTTTCTGCTGCTGCTGTTTGATATTGAAAAGCTAGCTTCTCTCCAAGCTCAGGGTTTCTCAGGTATCTGGAAATGACCGACACCATGCTTAACAAAGCCAACGAAAATTGGTAAATCTAAACTCAGCTTGGTATGGACAAACAGTGTGTTCGTATACTGAATCAATTTCTCTGAGCCATAAGCTTTGACAGATTCTGGTCTTGATCTCTCCCCCGGGCCACATTGTATAAATTGCGTGCTTGATATGACTGTGTTCAAAACTTTTCGATGGCTAAATTTCGCCATTGTTCAGCTGGTCTTGGCCAGTCGACGCCAAAGGAAGTGATTGTTGGTTTGGTTACATAATGCACTCATACCTTTGGTGAATCATAATGTGTTCAACTAGTCCAGCAGGTATAAGACCTGGGGATTAGTAATCACTATTCAGGCTCGTTAGGTTAGAAGATGAATTGGGAATGGGATACCATATCTTGTTATTTTTTGGACCCCGTGAAGTTAGGATAGTCCACTGACATGAACTTATTAGTTGGTTGGAATAGTTTTGTTATTTATCTCCGGAACTGGATTCCTGACAGGAGAACATTATTTGTGCCCGTGCAGCGTGCCGCTAGCCCAGTCCACATAAGTGCGGTGTTGTGTTGGTCCATATTTTGTCGTGCCAACGTGTGTGGGCACACGCCCCTAGAAATTTTATTTTGGGTATAAAATTGGGTGCACCCTTTTGGAAAGCCCACAACGTGTCAACCTTGCCTGTCCTCGTTGAAGCCTTATGCAGGATTTATTCAAATAGATAGGCCATGTTTATTAGCACTTATAAGTTGATTTATTCGGTTTTTCGGCTTAAAATGATTAATACTATTAACTTCTAATCAAGCTTATAAAAAAGCTACCTCAAATATGTTTACCACTCATATTAAATCATTTAGGTAAATAATTGAAAATTTTAGAATCAAAAAATTTAGAACTACTGCGATAACAAGCAATTGTCCAATGCCTGGCCGCAATCAATCCTGACAAGGTTCAGTGTTTGAAATGATAATTCGGAAGACTAGATAAATAAGATAACAATAAAAGAAAAAGAAAAAACTTCCTCCATCCCATAAAAAAATATCTATTTTTTACTGTTCGCACATTTCATAAAATTGTCTATGTCGTTTAATTTGTATTTGTTTATATGCAATAAGAATCTTGTTTGGTAGATTTTTCAGTCTTATTAAACAAATTTTTAAAAATTGTGAGAAATATTTTTAATTTCAAAATGTAAATATTTTTTTAAAAATGTGCAAGTACTGAAAATGGATACTTATGGAGTAATTTTTCAGGTGAGAAATTACTCTCCAACCTCTCCTCCAACAATGCTACATACACTCTTACCGACCACTCATCTCACATATATGTGTAGTGTCTATATGTGAGAGAGGAGTGATCGGCAAAAGTGTTACTAGACTTTGTTTTCCGTTTGGGGTAAGTTTTTTTTTTTTTTTTTGCCAGTATTGTATATATTACCGGGGGTTAGTGGGTGTTAGAGTTAGCACAGGGAGGTCCAGTGACTATCCATAGCTCTGGCCCCCAAAGCCCGCCTCTAGTAGGGCTCGATCCGAGATCTACACAGAGAGGGGAACGAAAATTCTATGCACAAGGAAAAATGTGTTTGGGCCCATTCCGGATCCCATAAAAATTTAGAAAAATATCCTTTCGCCTCCACGAATCCAAAAGTAATACTTACCGATATCCGTTGGAGCTGATTTTTTTACAGGGCTCCATAGAATAATATTTAAAAATTTATAAATATTTTTCTAAACTTTTATAGAATTCAGAACAAATCCAAACACGTTTTTTCTTGCGTGTGATTCCTTTTATTTATTTATTTTATTTTTTTAGTAGTGGTTGATCATAAAGAAAGTTGAGCGTGAGTATGGGGTTTATAAAAGCGAGCTTCTACCAAATGTTCGATGTATTAACATTTCATTACCAGCACAGCCAACGAATAATAACCAGCTCACAACGATAAAAATATAAAATCCACTACGTTTCACAATCCCGCGACATAATTGGATGGTGTAGCTTTACGCGCACGGAACCCACCGCACTCAAGCCCCTCTCGGTCTACCAAGTCGTCGTTCCGATTGGCCTACAAAGCTTGGTCTCTCCACGTCTACACCATCCAATACCAAAACGCCACGTATCAAATCACGCACGTCCACCGTTGGATCGTCCACGCTGGCGACGACGGGCCAATCGGGAGAGCCCGTCACCGTGGATAGAGAAAACCAGATCAGAGCTTCCAGCTCACTATAAATTCGAAGCTACTGAGACTGCAAATGCAGAGAAAACCCGATCGAGGCGAATTTATTCAGTGGAGATCGAAGACCCTGGTAGTAGTCGATGATGAGGAAGTGGACGATCCCTTCCGTGCTGTTCCTCGTGTGCCTCCTCTTTCTGCTTCCGGATCAAGGTACGTCTCTAATGGATATAGTATTATAGTGATTGTGCTATGCGTTTTATGGTAGTGGATCTCTGGTTGTTACGGATTGTGCAAAATGCGAAGAAATTCTTCGTCCTGCTTGCAGAGAGAGAGAGAGAGAGTTTATGTGTACGGTGGATCTCTGATGATTGTGAGACGGATCGTGCATTATGCGTGGAAATTCTTCGACCTGCTTGTGGAGTGTGTGTGTGTGTGTCTGTGAGAGAGAGAGAGAGTTTAGAGGATCTGTGCATGCGCTCAATGCCGATCCTACATTTTAAGAAGAATTTTCGTTCTACTTGCATTTCTAGTTACTCGACAGTTGATTTTGAGGATACTCGAGGCAGTGATTTGAGTTTATTGTGGTGATTCGGTGTCGATTTGTATTTCTTGAGCTCATATTTGCTTCACTTTCTGCAACTTGCATTTCTAGTTACTTGACTGTTAATTCGAGGAAATTCGACTCCAGTATTTGCATTTCTAGTTACTTGACTGTTATATGCTCGATCTTTTTCCTATTTGCTAATCAAAACTTGTATATGTTTGCAAGGGACGGGGTATTGTGCCAAAAAAAAAAACCCCTTGATATTCATGAATTTTGCGTAGAAGTTTGCAAATGTGTATTCTTAAGTAAAAAATGTGTATTGAAATTCTAACCTCTTCAGCATTCAATGAGTATTATTTACATGATTGGTAAAATTCTATTGTTAGGAAGAGGACAAATTTATAGTTTTAACTTCTTACTTGGAGCGATTTCATTGAAATTGTGGGGTCAAATTAACAAAATATAATGACAATTTAACCAAAATAATGGGTAAATGTGGAGGTAAGTGGCGTCAAGTGACCCACTTGACCTATGGAATTTGCTTCACTTTGTGCACAACTTGCATTTCTAGTAATTTTACAGTTGATACGATGATATTACAGTGCAAGATTTGAATTTACTGCAGTGAATCAGTGTTGATTTCCATGTTTTGAGCTAATATTTGCTGCACTTTGTGTAATTTGTATGCGTAGGTAGGAAGTTACATGCAAATGCAGAAGGTGATTCAGATGACCTGGTGAATCCACCAAAGGTTGAGGACAAGATTGGTGCTGTTCCAAATGGTTTATCTACTGATTCTGAAGTCGCCAAGAGGTTTGCATATTGTCTTTGTTTCCTAATATAAAAGAGAAAAAAGACATTGTTAATGGAAATGCAAAGGGAGTGAAGGGCCTATATTGGTATATGATGTTGTGGTAATAAATATATCAACTTGTTAATCTTCACTCTAAGAAAAGAGAAACTTTTTGTTATAGGAAATGCTAGGGACTGGAGGGTGTAAATTGATTTAAGATGCTCTGGTAAAAAAGATATCAACTTGTTAATCTTGACACTAAAAAGAGTGAACATTTTAGTTATTGGAAATGCTAGGAGCGGAGGCCCTAAATTGATTTAAGATGTTGTAGTAATAAGATTTGAATTTGTTAATCTTGATTAATTATATTAATTATATTGCTCTTCTTAAGAAGAATGGCCAAAAAGTAATCCTGTAGCTGACCTCAATTGTTTAGGTCACTTAGTTTGGGATTGTTTATCCTATTTGTATTTGCGTTATTTTGATATTCTAAGTAGTGTTGTCATTATGTGGTTCAGGGAAGCTGAGTCAATCTCAAAGAAATCCCTCCGTAGTAACGCGGAGAAGTTTGAGTTCCAGGCTGAGGTGTCTCGGCTTATGGACATCATTATCAACTCACTTTACAGCAATAAAGATATATTCTTGAGGGAGTTAATCTCCAATGCCTCTGATGTAAGTGTATTTTCTTGGAAATTTAATGGCTTACTAAATTCGCATTATTAACTTTCCGCATTTTGTCCAAGAAAAAATCTTTTTGCATGAGAAATGGTGTTTCATGTACACCTTTAGTTACTGTTTTATGTCATTGCTTACTTAGTTGTGATTGGTGTCATGATTGATAAATAGTACGTGAGTTGAAAATCCACTTGAATCGTATCTGTCAATGTACGCAATGACATGAAATGGTGATGTAAATCAGTTATATATAGCATCCCCTTTCCATACTAATTATAGAAGTTATTTTGTTCACTTTCAGGCGCTGGATAAGATTAGGTTCCTGTCACTCACAGATAAGGAGATTTTGGGTGAAGGTGATGATGCTAAGCTTGAAATTCAGGTTAGTTACTTATGGTTTCTCTGTCTTATAATGGTCTCAATCAGTGATGGGTGTAGAACTTTTGTTATCAATGAAATGTATTAGTATGTTGAAATTGGATTCATATGGAAATATGATTTGTTCCCACCACTAATCAATGAACTGAAAGTCAAATAAAAATTGGATTCCTTGACTTGTTTCTGAAGCTTATAATATGAAAAAAAAAAAATGCAGATTAAATTAGACAAAGCAAACAAGGTTCTATCCATTCGTGATAGAGGTATAGGTATGACGAAGGAGGATTTGATCAAGAACTTGGGTACCATAGCTAAGTCTGGAACTTCAGGTATCATTTTTCTTGTTAATGCTGCATTATTTCCAAGTTACAGCATGAAGTTGCCTTCTTTCTTTTGTGGTAGTTAATGGTCCTAATTGAATTATCCTGTTGTACAGCTTTCGTTGAGAAAATGCAGGCAAGTGGAGACTTTAATCTCATTGGCCAGTTTGGTGTTGGATTCTACTCGGTCTATCTTGTTGCTGACTATGTTGAAGTCATTAGCAAAAATAATGATGATAAACAGTATGTGTCTGAATGCTCTGAATCCGTATCCTCTTCTTAGTTAACTTGGGTAGTAGTTGCCATGCAGAAAGTTAGTCATATAAATCTTTATCATTGGCTTCCAGGTATGTTTGGGAATCAACAGCTGACGGCGCATTTGCAGTTTCTGAGGATACATGGAATGAACCACTTGGGCGTGGAACTGAAATCAGATTGCATCTCAGAGAGGAAGCTGGGGAATATTTGGAGGAGAGCAAACTGAAGGTGGGTGAATTAGGCATGTTCTCAATAGTTTTTTTTGTGGTGCTTATTCAGTACACACTGGTATATATTACTTGTCTAACAATGATATTCAATGGAAAAGGAGAATTTTGTTCTGACTTTCATAAGTTGAGAAGGTTTAAAACTTACTGGAACATTCCCTGATCCACCCATCAAATAATGTCTCTATTTGGGCACCTATAATCTCCTAGCAATGCAACTGCATATGCTTTCAGTGAGCTTGTACCAATTGAGGTCACTTTAATCACCACAATTGCATATCCATAGGAGCTTCCTTTTTCGTCCACAGTTCTCTTTTATCAGCATGGACGACCACCCCACCTTAGCACTGTAGTTTTATCATGCACTGATTTGCTTGAGTCCCAGATTGATTGCATTAGATATCTGGCTTTGTGTTTCTCAATCATTTTACTTGAAGTTACTTCTAGAATGGTACTTATAATTATCTCTTGGATTGTTAATATTTAATCCTCTTTGGAGTTCTCTTTCACAGATAGAGAATACCTAGAGATTGACTTGTTTCCGTAGGTGGTTCATTTTAAGCGAGGCTTTTCACGTATCTTTTGCTTTGATCTCTCCGAATTTAGGAATTGGTGAAGAGATACTCTGAATTCATCAACTTTCCTATAAACCTCTGGGCAAGCAAAGAGGTTGATGTGGAGGTTCCTGCAGATGAAGATGAGTCAAGTGATGAAGAGGAAACAAGTAAGCATGATTCATCTAATTAAATTGGGTTTTGAAACTTTTAGTTAAGATAACCTGTGACTTGCGGTATTGGATCTTATTTGTGGTCCTCTCATTTTCCTTACCAATGTCATGAATAGCTGATACCTCTGAGGAAGAAAAAGAAGATGAAGAGAAAGAGGAAGATGAAGAAGGGGAGAAAAAACCAAAGACAAAGAAAGTGAAGGAAACAACTCATGAGTGGGAGCTTTTGAATGACGTGAAAGCTATATGGTTACGGAGTCCAAAGGAGGTGACAGATGAAGAGTACACGAAATTCTACCATTCTTTAGCAAAGGTAAGTTTTCCATGTCTCATGATGCGGAAACTTAAGAATGTTGGATAAAAATAACTTTTTGGAGCAGAGTTTCCTTTCAATCTGATCTATTCCTTTCATTCAACAGGACTTTGGCGATGAGAAACCCATGGCATGGAGTCACTTTAACGCTGAAGGTGATGTCGAGTTTAAGGCTGTAATATTTGTGCCTCCTAAGGCTCCTCATGATTTATACGAAAGCTACTATAACGCGAACAAATCAAATTTGAAGTTGTATGTCAGACGTGTGTTCATCTCAGATGAATTTGATGAGCTTTTACCCAAGTACCTAAACTTCTTGAAGGTAATCAAGGCTTTTGGGAATTCTTGTAAAGTTTTATCCTGCAAACTTGACAGTGTGTTGGGCATTGGGCTTGGCTTCTAATGGTTGACATGTTTACCAGGGTCTTGTTGATTCTGACACCTTACCACTAAATGTATCTCGAGAAATGCTTCAACAACATAGCAGCTTGAAAACAATCAAGAAGAAACTCATTCGAAAGGCCCTTGATATGATTCGCAAGATTGCTGAGGAGGATCCTGACGAATCCAATGACAAGAAAGGTGTGGTAGCCATCAGATCCTCAATTTAGAATTACCTGAAGGATGAACATAAAAATTGCTACTCCGTTCACTTACTAGATTCACTCTGTAGTTTGTAATCCTATTGGCTTAGTTGCTGATCAATTCCCATACCACTCGCTGTCGTGCAAGCTAGTTGCCTGCCTTAGATTCTGGATTTTTGTTATCTGTTTTGGTATGTCTTGATGATTCATCACGCTGCAGATGTTGAAGAATCGAGTGAAGAAGATGAGAAGAAAGGTCAATATACAAAGTTCTGGAATGAGTTTGGAAAATCCATTAAACTTGGCATAATTGAGGATGCAGCCAACAGAAACCGCTTGGCGAAACTTCTCAGATTCGAGAGGTATCTAACTCTTTTCTGTGAAGTCCTGGATGTTGCTTATTCATTTATTCGTATAAGGCATCAAATCTCTACATCAGAGGTACTTACTTCTCCGTGTTCCTCTTCCTAGTACGAGGTCTGGAGGCAAATTAACTTCCCTAGAGCAGTACATCTCAAGAATGAAATCAGGGCAGAAGGACATATTCTACATTACAGGATCCAGCAAGGAGCAGTTGGAGAAGTCTCCATTCCTTGAGAGGCTTACCAAGAAAAATTATGAGGTATAGTTTGCTTTTTCTGAATTGTGTTCTGTCATGAATTTTCTTTATTTTCTGTTTGTTTTGGTTGTTTTTACTAATTGCTTCTTGTTGTCTGGACTATGTTGCTTCAGGTTATTTTCTTCACGGATCCCGTGGACGAGTACCTGATGCAATACTTGATGGATTACGAAGACAGGAAATTCCAGAACGTGTCGAAGGAGGGCCTGAAACTTGGCAAGGACTCAAAAGACAAGGAATTGAAGGAGTCATTCAAGGACTTGACCAAATGGTGGAAGACTACCCTTGCCAGTGAGAATGTGGATGATGTGAAGATAAGCAACCGTTTGGCTGACACCCCTTGTGTAGTTGTGACATCAAAGTATGGCTGGAGTGCTAATATGGAAAGGATCATGCAATCGCAAACTTTATCAGATGCCAACAAGCAAGCATACATGAAAGGCAAGAGGGTGCTTGAAATCAATCCAAGGCATCCAATTATCAAGGAGCTCCGGGAAAGAGTAGTAAAGGATGCTGAGGTACTTTATTGTTTACTTAGTTCCTCTGCATGCTGATATTAATCCATGCCTCTTGATACAATCTAGGTTATAGACTCGCATATACGGGGAATTAAGGGCTTTTGAACTTGTGAGTCATTTGCTAAGGGCAAAGGCCTTTCTTGGCAAAAGAGACTTGCATTTTGTTTAGAAGCTTTTGCTGATGATAGATTAGCACAGTGGATACGTACAATTTGTTAAGCACCTTTGACTTGGGTGGATGTATGCCTTGCGGGAGGGATACATTTTCATGGCCAAAATGAAAAGATACATAATTCGATGGGTTTGTGGCCCCTGTAATTTGATCGATCGAACCTTCATTTCGTACTTTAGTTTGTGTAGACTGCCCTTTAGGTCATTTCGTGGATTCTTAATAGCAATTATAAGCTGCTGCTGCTTAAAAAAAAAACTTTTTCCCATGAATGATTAATGGTGATTTATTTCCTTTTTCAGGACTTGAGCGTGAAGCAAACAGCGCAACTCATCTACCAAACAGCACTGATGGAAAGCGGGTTCAACCTAAACGATCCCAAGGACTTTGCCTCCCGTATCTATGACTCGGTTAAGAGTAGCCTAAGCATAAGCCCTGACGCAGCAGTTGAGGAGGAAGATTATTCCGAAGAAGTCGAGATCGAGTCAGAGAAGAATGACGAAACATCTAGTTCCAAGCCTGAAGCTGATGAAGACGCAGAAGAACCCTCTGATTTCAAGGATGAGCTGTAGTAGATTAATTCGAATCAACGGGTAACTTTTTCTTGCATCAAGGAGTACTTTTCTTGTTTCTAGTCTTTTGGAGAGACAATTAGAACTACCAAAGAAGATTCGTCCGAGTGCTGAATCATAGAAAACTGTAACATAACCACTAGAAATTTTGCCTCCTTGCATTTTGTTTAGTAAGTTCAGTCGACTGTGTTTGTGTTGCTTACGCGAAGCATTGCTGTTTCTATCTCATCTTTTGCAACCCTCACAATCATGTTCGATACGACCTTGGATTTAATCTTAAGCTTGAAGGTCAATAAGATCGACAAAGCTGTTTCTTGTAGGTAGATTTGGTGTACCTTTTTATTCCGCTGTGCAGGAATTTTGAGCTCTCCCAAACGAGGGTCCCGAAAATTGTGGGGCTGTAAGGCCTATATCTGGCCCAAAGCATGATCTGGGCTCAGATGACTATCAGGCCCATGAATGTGCCCAAAGGATATGTTTAGGACTTCGGCCCGACCCAATGACACATTAATAAAAAGAGGAGCGAGAAGAATTACTCCGAAACGTGACATAAATTGTCGCCACTTATGTGCAGCAAATTTGTTGAGTATGGAAATTGAGGTTTTGTAATCTGGAACAGTTATTTGGTACTCCCTCCGTCCCATATTGTTTGTCTGGTTCGCAAAACGAGAACGTAAAAATAATATAATTTTTTGCAAGAAAAGTTCAAATTTTTTTCAATAATTCACTAGATGTCGATGAGTTCTTTTAATTTTATAAAAAAAGTTTGAATTTTTTCTTGAAAAAATATTTTATTTTTGAGTCCTTTTGGGACCGGACAAATATTTTGGGACGGAGGAAGTAGTAAAATTTTGGGCTGCACTAGGCTTGTTTTCGGTGAAAAACAGTTTTTGGCAATAAATTTTGTATTTTAAGATACTTTCCACGAGGACAAACAAAAGTGATGTATTGTGAAAAAATGATCTGTCTTGTAAAGCAAAAAATAAGAACTGCGCGTAATGAAGGGGTCCAATTTTCAACCATACGTAGATTGGCCAAATCATAGAAAGGGCCTACACGAGCGCCTTGGATAAGCGCTGTTGGAGAGGCATAACTTTACCTATGATTGGAAAATTCGAGCCTATTATTACAATGATATACAGAGTGATGGATTAAAGAGCAAGTTTATCAGATGATCTAAAATGACTATTTTAGCTATTTTACCAAAGGAGGACAGAAAAAACAAGCTGCAGCAGAAGAGCTAAAACAGGAGGTAAAATAGCTTTGAGAAATTGGTTAGGTATTAATACCTAACAACTGTTCATCAGGAATCCAATTTATTTGGTTATTTAATTCTCTCTCTCTTCCTCTCCCTTTTCCTCTCTCTCTCATATTATAATAATGGGATAAAGGAAAAAGATTGAAAAAATGTGTATTTTAATAGAGAGTAGGTTAAATAGGTAGTATTGATGTAGTGTTGAAAGAAATATGAGTAGGTAAAATGAAAAATGTGCACTGTTCACAAGTTTTTTTAACTAAGTATTGGTAAACTTGCTCTAAGAAGGAATAAACTAGAAGGTTATTAACAATCACTATCAACCAACTACTACAACCACCACCATAATACTCTCTCTTTTCTGAGATTGCAATCAAATACAAAACAAATGGAGGTTTTTCTTGTTGATAATTCAGGCGTTCAGGCGTCCGGATCTGTATAAGCGCACCTCAAAACAGAACAAACGGAGTTTTGATACTCATTTGATATAGTGATATAGTGGGAGAGAGGATCTAAATTCTCCCCTTAAAGTTGGGAATGAGGGATGTTGCCGAGCATCCCTGCAAAGCAATCGCAGAGGAGCCGATTCGCCTGTTCATCTCGACAGTCGACGGCTTAGATCTTAACCAAGCAATAAACGGTTCAGATTTATGTGCACTCAAATTCAATCTGAGCCGTCCGTGTCAAGATGAACGACCGGATCAACCTCTCGGCACCACTCTACAGAGATACGCTCGCCAGCATTCTCCTGTCCTTTAAGTTGATTTTAACATATACCCACCCTAGTTGATTAGGGACGGTGACACTTGTTGTGGACGTGTAGTCCAATCTAAGACAAAAGTCATAAAGCTTATGGGGTATGTTGGAAGGTGCGACATCATGCCACATATGATGAGAGCTAAGTTTATCACATGTTTTATTCCTTAAATTGTGATTCATTTCAGCCAGATTGCTTAATTTTCTGTTTCTCGTTTTTGGTTTTTATACAGCTCTATGCTCACATAAATTAATCGATTGCAAGCATCACCATCTACGTCTTCGATCCTAAACATTTATTTAAAATTCACTTCCGATAAAAAGAACTTGCAATATCTACACACCAAGTAGCGTCTCAACTCTCAACAGTAGCACTCTTAAAAAGAATTATTAGAGGTATCTTGCACATTAAAAACAAGGCAAAAGATAGAACCCCAAGCGGTTGGCCAAGCGATCTCGGCCTAGGACTTATTAGGTGTTTGCTCCATCCTAAGGTCTATTCTCCTTCTTCTTCTTTTTTTATCAACAAAGGTTTGCCAACAATTTTTGGGGTCAGCTCACTTCACGCGTTAGCGTGTGAAACAGCTGTGGAAGAGGCTATAAAGATTAGTCCGAGGTGCGCATAAGCTGGCTCGGGACATCCTGCAATACCAAAAAAAGAAGAAGACAAAAGATAGAGACAGACAAGATAACAAAATTCCTAATTTTGGCACTGAATGTAGCTTTTACATATATATTTCCGAAAATGATAATCTCATCCCCTCCTTTCAAGATAACCTAAATAATTTTACTTTTCCAATAAAAGAATTCCCCACTCCAAATATGGAGTATTTAATCTCCATATGGTGTGTGTGATTTCCCATTTGCAATTTTCTTGAATCCACCAACACCCATAAATTACATCTCAAAATCAGTGAGAAAGACAGATTTTCAATGTGACTGGGTTCCTCGTCACTGTGGGTCCAGGCCGAGTCATGAGGCCCCTACAATCGAAAGGGCCAGAACACCCAACTTCCCACAAAGTTATATGGCCCTATTTGGAGGAAAATTGACCAATGCCATGTGGCAATGTCCCGATGGCTCTCTCGTTGTAGTATATGAACTCCACACAAATGTTCAAATAAGAACGTTGAGCTGCTCAAACGACAACGAATTCTGAAGTCAAAGAGGCCGAGATGCCTACCATTAGATGTTTGTCGAGATTGTGGGTAGTTTGGTTCTGAGAACCTAAGGAATGACTGAGAATAGGTTGTTGCTGCTGAGGATTACAATCTGAGAGGGATTGGCACATTATCTCTCTTGTTTGGAAGCTAACGGATGAAGTAGTAGGAAAAAGCTTAGTAATGGTGGAACTAATTTAGAAGAATTAAAACCACCACCATGTCGCCGCAATCATTGTAGCACCACCATAGGCGATCGCTTGAGACCAACACGTGGACGGAGATGATGCACCACTCGCTTCCAATGCTGATGCACCCTCATACACCATCGTGTTGTTGGCTATCGGTGATTTTGAAGCCAGCGGGGCTTGTCCCTCCGATGATTTTTTGCTGCACCATAGATGAAATTAAACTATTAGTCGAGATTTTTTACCGAATAAGAATAGAAGCCGTTGAAGTTTAATAAGCTTTTCCATTATGTTATAACTTTTGCTTGAGTTTCTTTCAATCATTTACCGATATTGAACGAACTTGTAACCAAGTATCAAATAACGTGAAGATGTTTGCACTTTTTTTTTTGGATAACTCAGCTATTTAGGCTAACTTGTGAAAATCTCGAAGCTATCATACTCTTACTAACTACTGCAGTACAAAGAAGTCCCTAGAGGCAATCTCACATTTTCTGGAATGAAAGTGACGTAGAGCTGCATAAGCACACAAGTATTTATCAAGAATTAATTATTGCCACCCTATTTTTCACACCTAAAAAAGTAGGCCGTTGAGCTGTACATACCTAGTTTTGGCTTGCTTAAAAAATCCCTTTGAGGACTTATTTTGTTAAAAAAAACTTTCACAATCAATTTAAACATATTAAGGCCGAGTTTTTCTACGGGCTAAATAGGCTTATTTTCCTTCACAAAATACAAAAAAAAATAAGCACATAGGTATCCAGACACAAATGTGTTGGGACAAATTCAGACACATATCCTTGTCCGCAAGTGTCCAGAAGACATACATTACGTCCACTTGTATCGTATGATTTTCAACAACAAACGCACAACTGAGTCCAAGAGATACAGTTTTCATTCACTCGCATCGTACAAGCTCGGCTAAATATAACCATTCTCTATTACCAACATGTTTCATATTTTTTGAACTGACGATTTTACCCTCCTCGCAGCATAGTCTTCGATCCGAAAATGGGAAATCATTAATGGAGTTTCGAGTAAATTTACCTTGTATTAGGCGAAGGGCAGAACGTGATAACATAGTCGGCACCAGCACAAGTGAAGGTGCTGGTCTTATCATCATAAGCATAACTATAAGCGTTTGGGCAGGCGTTCTTGAACAACTCCGAGTACGAAGAGGGCTTGCAGGTGTCGGGCGTACTATATGCGCCGCTGCAACAGTACTGGTCTTGCCTGAATGCCTCGCACGCGCTCTTACACGCTACGCTCGCTCCATTGGTGGTGCTCGTCACCTTCAGCTCCGACGGGCACTCTTCGTTTAAGTCCACCTCGCATCCCGTGCTTGTACAGTTGACTCCGGTGCCGCCTTGGGGCACGACTAGCATCGGAAGGTTGTACCCATCCACCTGTTAGAGAATTTACAAGTTAGAGCAACTGTAATAAGTATTGGACAAGCAGAGTCTTGCGGTTTTAAAATGGATGTACTATACGTTTAGATGTGTCTCTAGCATTGCTGATTTATAAAATTTGACAATAGACTTTTCCTCTCTTTCTTTCTTGATGAAATTCACCTATCTTGAATTTAATGATTTCGGAAGAAAGTGGAAATTGGAAAACAAATTACATATCTTGGGCACACTTTTAATTAAAAAGTGCATTGGAGATGCTCTTTGTAGAATACGGAGTATAAAATGAGTAATCAAACATAATTTAATGTGAACTCTTTGCTTAATACGCTTTGTAACATGGCGGCTAAACCCTGCTGATGGTAAAAAAAGAAAAAAAAAAAAGGCCAGCTAAACCCTGCTGATGTATAAAAAAAAAAAAAAAAATAGGGCGGCTAGACTGCTGCCTGTAGAAACTTTATATCCAACTCAAAGTCAATTGGCAATGAGTAAAGAGGTCTTAAATGTTATTAAGTGATCACTCATTCCATTCCCAAGCAATGTGAGACTTAATTTCCTTAACTGCCCATGGATTTTAAAAAAGAAACTAAAATTTAATAATTTTTTTTGGTTGCCGATCTTGCCACTCTATTTTTTGTTAACGCCACTCCCCTGCAAGTACACCAAAAATACACTTGCAGGGGAGTGCCGTTAACAAAAAAAAAGTGGCAAAATCATTTCCCTTTTTTTTTTATACATAATTTGATTTTTCTGTGTTAGTGTCTGGATGATAAATATGAAGTCAAAGTAAATGAAAATTCTTTTAGATTTGTAAGTAATATAGCTCAACAGAAAAAAATAGGTCCGATAAGTTTTCAACCATAATTTTTTGGGTAAATAGTTTTCAACCATAATTATTTTATAAATGTCTTTATTTTTATATAGTGTTTTGTATACGTCACTGGTGAGCTAAAATCCTAGACCCGCTCTTGTTGTGGAATTAAAATTTAAATACGACATATGTTCTACGTAGTACGTATTAGACATTACTAAGCGATGTCCATTCTAAAAGGAACTACTCAACTTGCGCCTTATGATCATAAACTCAAAAAGAAATTGAACGCGAGCACAGATACCCGGCACAGATATATGTTTGGAGTCGTCTAACATGCGTAAGTTTACGTGCATTGAAAAGTTCCGAACACATTTTGTCCGAACAAGTTTACGTGCATTGAAAAGTTCCATTCCTATCCGATTTTGTGTTGGACTATTTATGTCGGTGACAACCCTGCTAGAAAACTACACTTTTTGTCTTCGGTGTGGGATTGGTAAGACAGCGTTTGGAACTCACCAGGCTAACGTCGAAGAAGTCCATCCCGCCATCTCCGTCGAGCGTGAACTCCGCCAGGGTGGCCGGCGGCACAGCGTTTGCCCCGGCGCACTCTATCTTCCCCGAGCCGCAATCGCCCGTGACGCAGCTGAATTTCCCATTCGAATCCTCACTGCAAATGGTGCGGCCCCAAAACCGGCCGCCCCAGGACGACGGAGCGTCTACGGCCTTGGACTCGCCCTCTCGGAGGACGAAACCGGTGGTCGACAGCGGCGCAATACCAGCGTTGGATAAAATGCCCGGCCAAACGGTGTACTCGCACTTGTTTACCATTGTGAATGTTGCTGAAGCAATTACTCCTGGCAAGATTTGAAAAACAGAGCAGTAAACAAATTAGATTTTACAAACTTGACCAAAAAGGCAAGATTAAAAAATCGTTTTGGTGATATGGGTTTTTCTGGGTTTTACCTGAAATGAAGAGATTGGGGGTTGTAAGTGTTAGTAGAGAAATTAATAAGCTAATTTGAGCCATTGAGGCTACAGATATATGTATGTGTATAATATGTATAAAGAAGAAGAGTAGTAGCAAAGCAGGGGAGTGAGATTATGGGGATGCAGGGGGTGGAATGCTCTGTTTATATATAAAAAAAAAAAAAACAGTGGAAGGCGGTTGGGACCGGTGAGAGCAAAGAAACTTTGTGGGGCCCATGTAATTTGTGATCTTTAAGTATACTTTTTTCTGATTATTTTGGATCAAAATTGAGATCTTTGAGGCGTTGTCAAATAGGTACTTAAAAATAAGGATTTATTTTTAAAAATTAAAAATAATAATAGGTTTATAAAAATAATTTTTTTTTTTTGCAAGATTTGATAGATCTCATCAAAATTTATCAAACAAGATTCATATTGCATATTTTTAAATTTTAGTATGCCTATTATTTGTAAGCTTGAAAATTGTAAATAAATACTTATTTTTTAAGGAGGAAAAGCGGAACACAACTTGACTTTGTTTGGTTTGGGTGTTGAGGGAGGTTTTTAGGGTAATGAATGAAAAGAGATAAATAGAGAAATAAGAGTAATGATTAGAAAAAAGTTTAAGTTCTCAATTTTGTACTTCTACTCTCGGAAGTGCACCTGAGCTGAAGTGTATGGGCACAAACGTTGGCCTTTACCAAGTTTTTTTTAGGGAAAGAATTTGTGTCTTTTGCTCTCATCGAGGGTTCTTAATAGGGTTGCAAATGAATCGAGCCATAGTCAAGATTTTGCTAATCAAGTTTTTAGTGAGGCTCGAGCAGTCAAACTCGAGTCGAGCTGACCGCTTGACTTGAGTCAATCTAAAACTTAGTCACGAGCCTTAATGAGACAAAATATCATACGTTTAGGTTTGCATACAGGTCTAGGTCTCCGAATAAAACTTTCATTGTGTAGAATCTGAAGATGACTAAATTTATGTATAAACAAGTTTAAAAAATTCTCTAATATATCGAACGCTTATTGATCATTTTATCGAACCGAGTCTTTATCAATCATTATTGAGTTCTTCTCAAATCGAGCCAAGTCAAACTTTGGCTTACTCGACCTCGGCTCTTTTGCATAACAAGCTTGAAATAATGGCTTGATCGAGTTCATTCTAATGAACCGAGTAAGTCGAGCGTGTGTTGGGCCAAGCTATCTTAGGTTTTTGTAAAATACTACTACTATTAAGATAAAAGTACTAGATATACGTGTCATTACAAATGGAGCGTGTCGACGATAAATTTCCCATTTTGGGCAAATTTTGATTTGTTGAATACCTATATTACTATATATAGCATGCTACATTTTGTTTTTAGCTAGGATTCTAGGAATTGCAATAAGAGAGAAAATCGAATGTGCAAAAGCAGCTACAGCCATCGGGGAGATATATATGGTAGAGGCCACGTCCGTAGCGGACTGGGTCCAGTCCCGTATGAATCCCATCCAATGAATGATTACGATCATTGTTGTGAGTCTGAGAAAGGCCCATAATAACAGAAACTGGACCAGATTGGATGTGATTCACACTGGAATAGACCTGAGTCCATCCATAGCACCTGGACTTAATGTACACTGGTTGGAGTCTACACCCACTTGTAAATTTAAGCTCCGTAAGTGATGAGTCGATCAAATGTATATTAGGAATCATGAAACGCGTTTCTTATCCTACTATACTGATTTCATCTTTGTGATTAATGAAAATTTTCTTCGCCATTAAAAAAAAGGATTCATGAAAAGCGGGACTATCGTTCATACATGTCCTAACAAGTGTTTGTCAAGGTTCGAGTTGGTAGTCTCATCCATCAAAATCCGTATGACATTTCAAACCTTATCGTGCCAATCTGATATTTTTGTCCGATCGATCGATTTGCATTCACATCAAACAAGATATACACTTTTGATGATCAAATTTCACTTGAATTTGTAAGCTTGAACGTTTATTTCATGTTGAGAAATAGTTTTCGAACAGAAATGCTACTGGTACAGCAAGTTCTGTACAGACAGCGCGTACAACGCGATTTTGGGTCCGTCTCGGGTCCAACAAAGATAATCGGAGCCGCTCATTTTGTTCAAAATATTTTGTTTTAGGTCCCCGTAAAAAATTAGCTCCAACCGATATCGTTAAGGGCGTTTACGAAACATCCAATTTTGCTTTAGAATTTAAGCTTGCAAAATTGGACATTTCGTAAACGCCCTTAACTATATCGGTTGGAGCTAATTTTTTAAAGGGACCTAAAACAAAATGTTTTGAACAAAATGAGCGGTTCCGATTATTTTTGTTGGACCCGAGATGGACCCAAAAGCGCGCTGTCTGTACACAACTTGCTGTACCAGTAGCAAAGCTCGTTTTCGAAAGGAAGAAAAGTCTAAATTGGGGAGAGTTTTAGTTGCAACCAAACACCAAGTAGTTGAACCAATATGGCTGCGCAATTTGACAGGCAGAGAGAGCAGCCTTAATTAATTTTCTTTCTAGGATTTAGACAGTCAAAGTGATCAAAATTCATACACGACATTGACCAATCCTAAAGGATTAAGAAAGAAATGAAAGCTTGATTTGTCTACTAAAATGGTAGCCAAAAATGATGTTTTCAATATTACAGTATTTGATAATCGGGAGTCCAGACTAACTTGCAGTACACTCCTCAACTAAATTATTTCAAAACTCTGAAGACGATGACCTTGTCGCATGTTTATGCCCAGAATCAACTTAATGCTTCATCCTAAGATAGCATCATGCAGTGTGTTTGGTGGGCATGACCGTGTCTAGAACACCATTCATTGTTTATATGAAAAGATGGAAAAAAGAAAAAAAGCCCACATAAAATCGATTGTCTGCTAACAGGATCGGACCGGACCGAACCATATTGTTTGTTTTATTACGGTACTCCACTGGTTTTTATTTATTGACTTGAATTGTTCACATTCACTACAACACGAAACGCCTATTGCGAGGAAATATGGCGAGGAAACTAGATTTCGTCACTAAAAGTACACAATCTGCGAGGAAATTCAATTTCGTCGCTATTTCTAGCGAGGAAATAAATTTCCTCGCCAAAAGGTATTTTTTAGCGAGGAAATCTGTTTTTCCTCGCTAAATATAACATTTTGGTGAGAAAATATTTCATCACCTTTTTTAGCAGTCATTATTAATTATGTTCATGTATTTGTAATATCACGATGGTAAGAGATAATCAACTACATAGTTCAATATCATTATCAAATTTATTAAAATAAAAAAATGATAAAACGGGAAAAAATAGTTTCCTCGCCCATTGCGTTGAATTGATGAAATGAAATATATGTTTCTCACTAATTATATGAATTCACTTTTTCTCAAATAAAATTAATTATTAACGATGTAAGTTTGTTCAAATTGCAATAAAATTTATTGTTTGAATAAAAACATTTTAAGGACATGCTAAAAAAAGTTCATCCCATAGTTATAAACCCAAAAAAAAGACCGGACATAGGGATTATAAGTTTGTGGATGAATGATATGCATTTCATAAAAAGAATGGTAACTATGGATTGCATTTCCTAGAGATAACTGATTATTAATTCATACAAAAAAATTAATGAAAAGCTAAACAAAAGATAAAGTACTTAATAATCGATGCAGTGATGTTGTATTAAAAAATATCTCAAAATTAGATCGTCACTAATCTACTTTCAAAATATGTAAGGTTAACCCCATTTAAAAATAAACATAACAAAGTATCATTGTGAAATATAGTTGAGTTAAGATTGTTATGGACGCACGTATACGCAGTAAGAACAAATTCACCCACCAAAAAACAATGTTGTATTTGCAAAAAATTAAAGTGCTCAAACTAATTTAGGCACTACAAAAGGTTACTAAACTTGAAGAGAATTAAAATTAAGTATAAAATAAACAAATTTAGAAAGGTATAAAGATTTATTAAAGATATATAAGAAAATATTAAATTATTAAAAATATTCATTAAAAGAGAATAATATTAAAGATTTAAAAAAAAAGTTTAAAGAAACACTACAAACAGACTAAAATTAGAGAGAAATGTTTAAAAAACAAATTTAGAGAGGTGAGAAGATGTCCAAAAGGTATATATATAAAAGAAGGCGAAGGTTTGAACTGGAAAGGAAGTTGGTGTGATGGATGGAGCAAATGCCTCCGCAGAGGAGGACACGGTTCGAGTTCGCGCGGAAGCAAGGAGCTGGGAATTGTATTGTTTTTAGTTTAAGAGTTTTAGCGAGGAAAAATTTCCTCGCCTAAACTATAATTGGCGACGAAAAAATTCCTCGCCTATTTTGTAAACCTGGCATTAGTTTAGCGAGGAAAAAATTCCTCGCTAATTGTGTCAGAATAGGTGAGGAAATTTTTTTTTCCTCGCAAATACTTTTTACGACAACGTTTAGGCGAGGAATTTTTTCCTCGCAAATACATTTTGCGAGGAAATCAGGTGCTTTGGCGAGGAAACTAAATCCTCGCTATAGGTCTTTCGTGTTGTAGTGATTATTGGCCCGGGTCGATAGACAATCGATCAATGAAAAAATCTGCTTGATCCATGCTCTTTGAAAATAGATCATTAATTGTTGGAATAACTGCTGTAAAACAAGAACGGATTACCTCGATATCTGTTATTGAAATACGGAATACCAAATTGAAGAACAACGGCTGGGTTGAGTCGCGGACTAGGTCGCTTTTTTTAAGACATTGTTTTTTTCTGTGTTGAAACCATTTCCGAAATGCTGTATTTATAGGTGTAGTAGGAAACGTTTCAGAATTTTAGCAAAAACGCGCACCCAATTAACTAATTTCCACACCCATTTTCCTGAGCACAAGAGACCTCTCCTTGGATCCTCATTTACAAACTCACTAGTGTGAAAAGTCATTTAAAGTAGATAGAAGTTTTGTGACTAGCCAATGTGGGACTAAAGAAAAACTCAATATTTTACAAATACACACCAAAGTTCCAACATTAATCTTATTCCATATTTTGTCCAAAAAAAAAAAATCTTATTCCATACAAATGTGATGCGGTAATATACTAGCAGTAGGTACTGAAAAAAATAATGCTTCGTAAGCATCTCCAACGTCCAACGGATGCCTTCAAATCCTACACGGAGTAGAAACGGTAACTCTTGACATCCTCTTTTGATCCAATCTGGATGTCAAATGGAGTGTCAACCCGAACATGAATTTGGCTCCACACCATTTGCTTCAAATTCAAAAAGTAGGTGTTTTATACTTTAAAATACTAAGAATTCGACATCGAATTATCGAAGATACCATATTTTATTAAAGGCTTACGTGTCATTTTAACATCTCTAAATTTGTGATGGCCCCCATGAAAGGAACAGACAAGTTTTTTCTCAGGTACTACAAGTTAAAACGGTTTCTTTCATGAGCCCCAAAGGTAAAACTTAGGACCCACCAATCTTACTGAAATTACCAACTTTTTGACTATTGATAAACCCTCATGGTTTTTTCTTTAAAATTGAGAAACAGTCCTACAGTCAGACTACTAGATGAACGCGACTGTACAACTCAAACTTCGGGGAGAGTTAACTACAGCACACCAGCCGCGGCCCCAGATCAAAGAGATTACTCCCTAAGTCTGGCGTTCGCTTTTACCATTAGTGCAACCCCGGATGTGTGATAAACCCTTATGTTACCTGCCAGTATTAAAAAAAACAGCTAAAACCCTCGTCATGAACCATGATATGAAAAATGAAAATTTCAATTCCACTAGTCTTTGTCCGTATAGGGAGTCACCACAAGATATGATTGTCTTAATAGAAAGGTGTCAATGTCCTTTTTTTTAATTACCAGTATTGTACACATTAATAAGGGGTTAGCGGGAGAATTAGTTAGTCAGTCAACATGTAATTCAGAAGCTGCTCATAGCCCTCGACCACAAACGGCAAACGCCTTTACCCCAAACAGCAAACGCCTTTAACAAGGCTTGAACCCTGACCTCTTTCAAGAGGGCCAGAAGATAACCGTTAAATTACGAACCTTTTGATTGTCAATGTCCTTTTTATCATGATAGGAAAAAGGTCTTAGCAGCTGGCCTCCTACTTTTTTCCCCTACCCTTTATTCCTAGCTGTTTTGTAACTTTTTTCAGTATTTTTATTTTTCATAATTTTTTGTTGTAATTGTTAAAATTACCCATTCGTCTCAACAAGACTAATCTGCAAAAATAGAAAAATGTAGATTGAAGTTGAAAAGGAATCATGTAAGACACTTTAGACAAAAAAAAATTCATTTGGTTGGTATTTTTTCGTCTTTCGTGATCTTTTTTTTAAAAAAAATTTGGTCATAATTTTTTGCTTTTTAGATTACTCTTGTCAAGACAAATGATTAAGGGAAATGATTTTACCACACCCTTTTTTGTTAACGCCACACCCTGCAAGTGTATTTTTGCATTAAAAATACACTTGCAGGGTGTGGCATTAACAAAAAAGGGTGTGGCAAAATCACTGGCCATGATTAATCCAAAAAATGGAACGATAATGTAATAATAAAGATTCAAAAAGACAAACAAAATATCAAAACTGAAAAGACAAAAAGTTAGGGAGAATGAGAGATAGATCATGAAGGAACGACTAGCCATAACACATTACTTTCGGCTGATTAATGCATGAATAAATTGCCATATCCTTTTTCTATAAGTGAAAAAGCAACGATCATTATGACTCTAGGAAGGATCATCAATCTTTTCTTGGAAAAAATATCAATGAACTATTGGAGATATTAACGGGCAATTAATTTCGCATTCTCATATAACCTGGTGTTCAGATTAGATTACGTAAATCTCAACTGATTTAGGTTCCGTAATTAACCATCGGACAAATTTACAGTGGTCCAAAGAGCTTTTTTGCTGGTAGTGAGGTTCAACCTGCAAATCTTTATACGCTCATCTGATTGTCTAAGTTCCCGACTCAGATTTTTTATGCGTGAGAAAAAAATCCGCAGAAAAGTCAATATTTGCCATACCAAGCATCGGATTCTCATTATTAGAAATTTCAAGCTTTTTATCAAGTAGCCGAAAACACCACTACTTGTGTTCACTTTGTGTGGGGGGGATTCTCTTTGGTTGAAAAGGAACTGGACTATTCTGTTGAGACGTTTTGGGTCTTTTTTGTCTTTTCAACTCACGTTACTAGAGCTTTCTCCGGCGGTTCTTGGCGAAGTACCTAACCATCTAACGCAAACACGCCGATAATCTCGAAGTTGCAACAGACAGGTTTCTCAGCTTCTACGAATATCTGGAATCTAAAATCTGTAGCAGAACTTGAAGCTAAAATCTAAAATTTGTATCCACAGCTATCGCAAACACACCCAAATTTATCGGATGAGTTGATGATTATTTAAGAAACGTTGATGTGCACCCCTCAATTCCTAATCCCATCAGCTGATGCGAAAAGGCAAACAAAATTGTCAAAAGTTGAGCCCATACAATATCCAAAAAGATGCAAATTTAAAATTCTTCTGCCTCATTGTCTTTCAGTAAAGACAAAGATGTCGATATTGAGATGCACTTATTCACGGAGCTGCTGTAAACAGACGGTTCATGGAGCTGCGCGATTTTGGCCGTCCGTTTCGGCTGGATGATCCGGATTTAAATGAAACTTTTCCAGAAAAGAGTTTAGCTCTTCTCCGGAAAAGTTTCATTAACATCTGGACCGTCCAAAACACTTGCGATTTACCTTCGTAAATAACTGTTCACAAAAACCCTCCGTTAAAAAATTTCTTGTCGATAATTCGTATGTTGTCATCCTTTGGGGCCATTTTCTTTGACTTCCTCATGCCCAACGTGACAAGGAACTTGGGTAGAACCTCAGACATCAATATGCTACGTACTACAATTAATGTAAGGGATTATGTAGAGTGTTCGAGAAAGGATTTTGTGAAACAGTGACAGGCGCTGACGTACAGTTATCGTCGACTCATTCATGTTCGGCCTCGTGTGTTCTAAACTGGCCAAAATCGTTTCATGAAGTACTTTCTATAGAAAATTTCCATCCCACCCTCTAGGCCCTTTTACTTTTTTTAGAGTTTAGATTTTCATTTGAGTGTGTCAGTTTAGACTTTAGAGAGACAATTGCATGATTGAAATATGCTCCATCGAAATCTTTAGTGCCTATCTTGTAGAGAGAGGGGGGAGAGACGTGATGAGAAGAAAGTATGGGACAGTTCCGTTAATTTCAGAATGAAAGGAGAGAGAGAGAGAGAAGACAGAGGAAAAAATACTAAGAACTTGAGGACACATATATATGTATTACATGTGTGTCTATATATATATATATAGAGAGAGAGAGAGAGAGAGAGAGAGCTCACGGGGGTGTGCTCACACATGGATTTGTAGCTGTACACATTTGATGTTAAAATTTTGATAAAGATGCACTAATCTTTGTTAGGGTGAGTTGGGACAAGCTTTGTAGGTATTTTTTTCCCCTTCTTTTTTGGTCCCTTTTTTTTCGTTTTATTTGAACTCTTTTTTCAACTTCGATATATGTTTTTATACTCTATTGATAACGGAAAATACTATGTGAAAATTATACCCAAATCTCGTAAAGATTAATTGAGAGAAAACAATCAAGAAAGCCGTGCGAAAAAAAGTCCCTAAAAAGTTTGTGCGAACTCGCCCTTCATTTGCTTGTGTGTTGTTTACTTTCATATTCATTTGATTAGCATATGATTAAGAAGTACTCCGTAGTTAAGAAGCATTATGTAGTATTAGTATGTGCTTAAAAGTGGGAGGGAGGAATGTGAGTAATAAAGTGAGGGAATCCCACATCGGGGAGAAGGGAAACAAGCGAGGCGAAGAGATTAGTATAAGAGGAGAGAGAGGAGGAGTGAGAGAGTCATGATCCTTCAGGCAGTCTTAAGGGGATGTGATGAGTGGTCAGCTCTCGCAATAGAAAAAGATGCGAGAAGGGTGTCACAGCCCAAGCCTGGTTACGACAACCATGGGCACTCTCATCTTGAACCAATCTGATCCCCCTCTTTCTCTCTTGAAGGATAAACTCCCCCCACCCCCCACAAAACAATTTCAAAATTTTTCAATAGGGTTGCTAACCAAGCAGCAGCAGCAGCTTGAGGCTTGGCTCTCTAAAGTGTAGCTTGGGTTGTGACTCGTTTTACGGCCCTATATTTTTCCCCCTTGGCTTACTCATTTTTATGCCTTATGTTGGGCTGGCTGTCTAAGTCAACCTAAGGTGTAGCTTGGGTTGACTTGTTTAATGGCCTTATGTTGCCTTTGGGGCTCCCTCGTTAAAAAATCGGGCTTGGCTCTCTAAGGCGTAGCTTGGGTAGACTCGTTTTTATGCCTTATGTTGCCAAAAATATACTGTGGATGATTTGATTTTTCAAATGCCTAGAGTAGTGGGTAAAAATTAAATGAGAAAAGTTTACTTGATTTTTTTCGACCACTTCCGATCCCTGTTTCGAGCATGGATTTAGTACTAAAAATTCTGTGATGAAAATCAGAGCGGTTCTGAGGTATAAAAATTTCGGGTTACGAGCATGGATTTAGTCGAAAAATTCTGTGATGAAAATTAGGGCAGTTTTGAGGTATAAAAATTCTGGGTTTCACTAAGAATTCTGGGATGAAAATTGGGGTGGTTTTGAGGTATAAAAATTTTGGGTTTCAAGAACACGAGAAGTGAAATCTTGATTCCGTCCTGCACTGTTGTCATTCCCATCTGGTATATTCCGTTGATAGTGCTTAATTTTGTGCAAACCTCCATTCCAATTTTAAGGACATGTTTAAAAGAGAGAACTCCTATTAGTTAATCGGATGAGATCACCAGACCTATATCCTTCTCAAATGACAACTAGCAAAGAGGAAATCCTTCAAGATAGGAGTCATGTTTGCTTGGTAACTTTGGCTATTTTTTTGATAGTGGATGAAGAGAGAAATAGAGTAATGATTGGAGAGAGGGATAATGAGTGGAGAGAGATAGAAAGAGAAATGAAATTAATAATTGGAGAAATAAGATAATGATTGGAGAAAGATATATGATAATTATTGGAAAACAAAGTTAATTTGGACCCACCCATATACTAGCATATATCTCGAAGATCTGCAACTAAAAGCTACAAGTCTCGAATAAGCCAAGACGTTACTAACGAAAGATCAACGCGGTTGTGTCTGGAGTTATTAGATGCATGTTACTAACGAAAGATCAACGCGGTTGTGTCCGGAGTCATTAGATGCATGTAGCTCCAAATGCATCGACTGGCTCCGAACGCAATTAGAACACAATTAGCCCGTTTATATGTTTTAAATTATGATGTTAGCATTGATCTTGCAAGAGGACCACATCCAAAACAAGGACTGTAAAGAACAAAACCAGCAAAAAGATGCTTATGAATATTGAACTTCATTCTTTCCAGCACATCCTCCCTTTTCCCCCCATTTCCAACAAAACTTTCAACACTAAATATCAATACGATCAAACATATGACCATACATAAATATGCATATATATCATATATATACGTTATATAAATATGACAAAAGAACCTAAAAAAATTAAGTTAATGAAGCGAAAATTCTCGGGACGAAATGCAACGAAGGATCTCAAAATGGTGTACCTAACCCATCCATTACATCCAAAACGCTACTAGACTTCGGACGATCCAACCGCTTGGTTGGAGAATTCCCAGTGCTTCTGCTCACATCCCAAACTTTGCTCCCACCCTTCCCAAATGGAAATTCCTGGCTTTTGCTGATGCCAGGAACCAACCTTCTCCTGCCCATTACCTGTTCCAACAAATTTTTATCCTCTGGGGACAATTGGACACTACTGGTTTTTGGAGGCTGCAAATTGACTCCCGGGCGATTCGGAGATTTAACGGGAAATATTCTGATTCCGTTATCTCTCTTTCTTACTACACTGATTAGACGGTGAAGCCATATGGCCAATTCAAGGATGCACATATCTGTTTTTTGCTTTTCTGCGTGATAAAGCGTTTGGAGGCGGATTACTGTAGTTTGTGTTGCCCCCTTCTTGCTAAATTCAGTACTGTAATAAAAGAAATAACCGGTTATTAATCTCACAATTTTTTTTTGTCAAAAGAAAGAAAATAAATTATTTACGGAAATTATTATAACAAAAACCACGAGCACGATAAGAGGTAAATGACTAACCCGGTGTTTGCCCACTCTCCAACCCACCCAAAACCTTGATGCACTCTGTTTGGAAGTGCCAGGAGAAAAAAAACATGAAAGATCGTGAAAATCCATTTTAAGAGCCAGTAAAGATTAAGACAGAAAATATTGCTTGTTTTCATATGCCAGCATAAGTAAAGCAGAAAGATGAGAAAAACCCAGTTGGCACTCCGATTTACCGTACTTTGAAGTACTAGTAGCCACTGGAACAAGCCATTGGAGTGTTTTCTCCATTTCAGCTTTGATTTGAGGAATTGTGAGCTGCACAAAGACAATGTTGAAGTGCTTAGGAAACAGATGGAAATAGAAAGACTTCTTGCATAGATTTCGGGATAAGGAAAACTAAGGGCCCGTATGTTTCAGCCGGATATGTGCATAGATTGGGCTATATATCCAACGTGGCTACATATTTGGTATTTGGTTAAAATATTTATGGTCTAAATTTCTTGCATCGGAAATATAATCCCACAACGTGAGGATTATACAATAACATGGGGTGGGGGTATTATTAATCCCACCACTTTAAGTCTGATAGGATTACATATATGGGATAAAGGATCATATACTACTCCACTATTAGTCTGCTAAAAGAAGGGCCAGTCATACTCAAGCCAGATTGCACAAACAAAATTCATTTGAAATCAGTATTCCAGATAAGAACATACCTCTTCATTGACATCAACAGGTTGACAACGAGTACGTAAAGCAATCTTGACACTGTTTGGCAGCCCATGATATAATTGGTCTCTCATATTAGGAGGAAGGGAGGTAGGCCGAGATACCTTGTATCAAGTAGATTAACTTGCCATTAGAAAATCATGAAGAATTGGTTATGCTATGCCAATCATATGGTGAAAAAAACCAGGACTGCAAATTAAATTGAACTTACAATGTTGTCTATCTGATTGATCACATTAGCATAGTGCAGAGCAAGACCAGCTGCGCCAAGTCTTTCAGGTTTGTTAACAGGCTCTTTGCCCACCGGTGGCAAACCTGCATGAATTGATAGAGTAGCGAATAATGGAAAATAAATAGTAAACACATTTCCATGACCAACTACAACATAAACAAAGGAAAAGAAAATCGCAGTCTCAAACCTTGAGTGTTAGTTGAGAAATCATAACAGTGTGTATCCTAGACTAACAACCATTAAGGATTGGAAACACATAAAGTCATAAACACCGTTTGACCAACCATGGTGATTAAAGTGGAATTCAAATGCTTCTAGCCTGAACTGGCCTGGCATTCAGTTACCCTATAGGTCATAGCACTAATTAGGTGCCTAAAGGCTGAAGCCTAAATTTATTCTTTCATCTGTCTTTAAGTTCATATGCGATCCTACCAAGCTATTAAATGCCGTATGCAGATATATGTGACAGAGATTCATGGTCGCTTTGTTGTGCTATCTAGTCCATACCATTATCTCCAAATGCTTCCAAGATCTCCTGATGTATGAAGGTGACGATATCAACAAGCTTCTCCACGACCTACAAAACTAATATGAGTTAAACAGGCTTTTACACGCTTAAATGGAAAATAAAACCCATTGAGTGTCAACATCAAGACAGACTAAATGCATTCAGTTACATTTGTCTCCTATGGAAGGAGTAAGTACAAGATCAAAAGTGTACACAGACATCGCCATCCGCAACTAGAAAGGCAGCAGAATATGAGTTTGAGAGATGAAAGGACCATATATCAAAAATTGACAGGAAAAAAAAAAAAAACTCCAACTTCTAAAGCAAAATGCATCAATAACAATGATTGAAATAAGCTAAGTATTTCCAAAATTTTCACCATCCGTAAATAAAAGTATTGTTCAACCACGTACCTCCTCCAAGCTCTTAGCCCACAGAGATTTCTTTTTCAAGCTCCTTACAAGTTTTTTTTGATGTTTTAGCTCACTTTGTAACATCGTGACACTCTCTCCTACAATAACAGTGCAATGCGGGTTAATGAGGACAATCTATCTTCTAGTATCAGATATCACAATCCTAGTGCTAAAATCGACAGCACAGATCTGTAAATATCCACAGAAGATTGACATACATTAAATGAAACTCATTTAGTTAGGAAGGGAACAACAACAGTTGATCGTAAGGTAAGCAGGAGCCAAGCGCAGTAGGTACTATTAAATGAAATACTAAATCACCCCTAAAATCTGAATGTTGGAAAGAACGAAGAACAACTGTGTCCCATTTCACACCCATGTCCTCGTGAATAGACTTGGATTTAAAACTTACACAGTAGGCATCATCATTGAAATAAAAACCAACCACGTCTCTACAGACTCTATACTTAATCCCATTAAAAAGTAGAAACTCTGCAAACTACCAGATCTGATCAAAATACAATTCACAATTTTATATAAATGAAACGTCCAACTTGATTGGGGAAAACAAAAGGAGAAACAGTACTTCTGATCTTGATAAAGATAGGTTCCTGAAGCAAAATATTTTACCAGTTCTAGTTAAACAAAAGGCTTCAAAGAGCAATACGGCCCTTTATTGGAGGCCTTGATTCTCAACCTCCAACTAATAACACCAGTTAGCTTTTTGCATTTCACTGCTAACACAGGCAAACTTGAATAAAGTTGCAAAATGAAAATGATAACCATCTCTTATAAAGACACATCCGAGGAGACACAGTAAACATGGCCTCCTTTCATAATCGTGTTGAGTCTGTCGACACATAAAGGAACACTAGAGCCAGTTTGAGAAGAAAAAAATTTTGCAAAACAAATCCACTGATGAAACAAATTTAAACCTTCAATAAAACAAATAGAGGAATAGGAGAATATTCCGCTGTGTAGTACATACATCATGTCTGCATGTATCACACATTTCTTTCCCCAGTTATTATTGCGCCTCCGATTCATTCGGCAACCATAAAAGGCTCTCAATAGAAAGAAGAAAATAAGATAACATTTCACCTCCCAAATTCCTTTACTATCTAAGCACGGTTAAATCAGAGCAAAAGATAAACCATTTCTAACCTTTACGAGGGAGATGTAAGGACTCCAGTTCTTCAATCTTCCTCCGATAATCTTGCTCAAATCTGTCCAAGGAATTCAGCTCATGGTATAATTCCTGCACATGACATAGGAGTTAGCTTCATAAATATATCAAGTGTGAAAGTAAAAAGTGAGCCCAATAAGTTGCAGCACTCATTAGTCAAAGAATCAAAGCAAAAAATTATTATGTATGAGATATCATTTAAAATAAGTCAACTTACAGAAGTATGTTGAGCCAAGCTAGTCAATTCTTGCATTGTCATTTCTGCCTCTTCTCTTTGTTGCTTTTGGGTTGCTTGATCTAATTCTAATCTAAGAAATAACAAATGTGTCAAGGAATTCCCATCAAAAGCTAGTAAACAACAGCAAATTCACTGTTGTAAATTATAAAGGTTATAAAGCATCTTGCTTACCTTGAGAAAAAACGGCCCATGTTGTGCCATTGTGGATCTTTACATAGATCTCCAAATCTAACTACTTCCCGGGAAAAAACATCAAATTCCTCCCTACAAAATTCAATGAAAATGAAAAAACATAAGATGATGTAAAATGCTGCGAAAGACGCTATTGCATGGCGCACCAAGGAAGTAAAGCAAGGGCAAAGCACTTCAAAACAGACCAGAAAAAAAGGGGAATTGAAGAATAAAAGGGAATCACAGGTGAAGCATTTTATCAATAAACCAGAATACCTTTTGTCTGCAGCGGCAATACTTAGCAACTCTTTCATGTCTGAAGAAACTAACTGCTGCACTCCTTCTGACTTTAAAACATCATTTTTCAGGAACTGGACATTCTCTTCAGATAAAGATTGCACCAAATTTGCACCTTTGGAGATTGTATTAGCAATTTCAAAGGCCAATATGGATATTCTATTCCCTCTTGAAGCCATGCCAGAGATAAACCCACTGTTGGAATTCAAATTTGACACGCTACTTCCTAGAGTGTCTAGAACTTCCACTGCCCTGTCCAGGCCCACAATTCCAGCTCTTCCCAAGAATGAGCTCACCTGAGGCACCTATAAAACCAGAGGCACAAAGGATATCACAATGCAACAAGTTACATTTCGGAATTATGAGCAATTGCCAAAATTTCACCATATGAAGAGCTTATGACTGTCTTGATACAGACACTGAAAAGTAATGAGTTGACTATCAGATGCCAGCAGAGGAAAGGGCTCCAAAAACATGAACTATTCAGTTGACACAGGCTTAGACAATAAAATTGTTTACTAGCAGTAAGGACCACAGATTTGACCATATCCAATTTACATTCAAGCAACTGTACTCCCGTCTAAGGCAGACAATCACAATAACATTCTAAGAATGTATTTGCTGCAGCTTAGCTCAGAAGTTATCAGCCCTTGTACAATGTCCTAAGATGGTGATAGCATGATGCCCTATCGAATTGAGAGAATATAATACATCTGACTCCTCTCATTTGTTAGGGTTAACGATAGTTTAAACATTTAAAAGATCAAAGGTAACTGTTCAATCAGCATGCCTTGCTTGGTCTACATGAACAATGTAAAATTTTAAACTACTGTTCCATAATCTCAAAGCAAAGGCAAGAGACGAAGCATGTAAACTATGTCAGGCTACGGCAAACTAATCTGATTTTCACTACCATCGTCCTTAGTCCTTACACATGTGCAGAAATGATCTCTTTGTGGGGTCCCAGGGTTGAGTCCTGCATTTCTACTTCTGAAACACTATCTCCCAAGATTCACTGTAGCTTCTGGTTGTTGTAGCTGGGTCAAAGTGCTTTAGTACTCAGCCAGTCTATGTTTCCCTACATTAACATAAGATCCCAAAAATACCAGATAAGCACCATCTGTATTGGGCTGATCCAATGTCCTGATTTGGGTCATTCAACATTGTTACTAGGTAGTATATTTATTCAGCGGTAGTCTCCCCTTTCCAAGACATGCTTTAGTCAGGCGAAGGGAACTTCTGCATGGCTGACCTCTTTACATGAGTTACACTGTTCGTGACCTGCTTTTGATCAGTTCTCATCTGGTGCATGTTTACTCATTGTTACTGGCCAATGAAAATCATCGCAAACAATATTCCATCCCAAATATATTGGGGACTCAAATACCAGAGAGAAACATTGACATTCTTCTGGGATCGAAATGCAGAACATATGAAGTCTAAACAAATAGACAAGTTCCCTAGTTCCTTCCAATATCCTCTCATTGCTCTTATCTCACCATATTGAGGGCACCTGATGCCTAAACATTCTTCTATTTCTGCAAAACAATAATGCTCCAATTTCACCGCCTCTTATTCGCTATTGATTAATGGAGTATGCAATTATCCTCGTTTTTCTTGCACTGATGTCACTACAACTTGAAACTCAAAAAGGTTTTTGCAACTAGAGTCTCCATTTCATATTATCTCGTACCATCTTCATCCTCCCTCCCATATTTGCTTTGAAACTAGGAAGAAAAGACACCTGTTTGCACTTGTTATCAGCAAATCGGGTGACAACATTCCAATGCCTTTAACTTATCCAGCAACTGGAGGCCACAGTGGCGCTGCTTTACAGGGCTGCCTCGGTACCAAAAGAATTGGGAACCAAATTTAACCAGATTAAACACGAGTTCTTTCATATACAATTTTTTTCTGCCTGATTAACGCCTACACAGAAATCAACAATTTGCCTACAAATAAGATGCATATACATGGAGAAGAAAATACCTTGGTTGTCCCGGTCCTAGCAGGTGTTGATGGCTTGAGTTCACGGGAAATGGAGAACTGAAGCTCGCCTGAATCATAAAGATTCGATTTCTTCTCGAAAACGTCTTCATCGGGGTAAGAAGGATAAGAATCATCATCCTTCTTATGCTTTCCACCAAAGCTCCCGATCGACTTGAGCTTCCCTGAAAACCCCGAACTCTTCACCTCTCGGTACTCATCTTTCGGCTTCACCGTCCCACCTGAGCACACCCCTCCCATTGTGCTTCCAACCAAGTGCTACTTCAAACCCTCACGAAAATTATACCTAACAACGAATTCAAACAGGAATTTATTAGCTGCTGAAACACATACTCATGAATTGTATAATCCAAGTGTATCCTTGCAGTTTCTTTGTAAGTCGTAACTAAACAGGAGGTAATAAAACCTAGAAAAAAGAAGATATCAAAACAATTGAAACAGGAATCCACTTGATTGCACGAAAACACCAAAATCGTAGAATATTCTTTGATTGACTTTGTAACCAAATTCTACTTCAAACCCTCACAAACTATAAAAAATAAAAAAAATAAAAACGAATTCAAACCGGAATTAATATCACCACTGAAACAAAAAATCATAGATAGTACAATCAAAATGTATCCTTCCATTTTCTTTGTATCTAAACAGGAGGTGATAAAACCTAGAAAAGAAGCTTTCAAAACAATTGAAACGTAAGTTAACTGTATTTTTATAACTCAAGTGTCCAGGCAAGCTTATGTGCACCTCAACTAACCAATCCAACTGTACGGTCTTATCCAAATGCCCACTAGCAGGGCTCAATTAAGCATCACAACAATTGAGCAATCCTACCGTCCTGTCCGTCCACTAGCGAGGCTCTATTAAAGCATCAAAACAATTGTGCCCCTCAACCAACCAATCCTACCGTCAGGGCCTATCCTACTGCCCACTAACAGGGCTCAATAAGCATCAGAACAATTAACCAATCCTACCATCCACCAGCGAGGCTCGATTGAAGCATCAAAACAATTGTGCCCCTCAACCAACCAATCCTACCGTCAAGCGGGGGGGGGGGGGGGGGGGGGGGGGGGGGGGGCCTCAATTAAGCATTAGAACAATTGACCAATCATACCGTCCACTGGCGAGGCTCGATTAAAGCATCAAAACAATTGAAACAGGAATTCACTTGTTTTTTATAACTCATGTGTCCGGCCAACTTACGTGCACGTCAACTAATCTCTAGGACCAATCCCATCCTCCACTAGCGGATGCTCAATTAAAGCCAAGGCAAAACCCCATACAACTAGCCCCAAACAAGTTGATAGCACACTTGCGAGGTTTCGAAACAATTGAAACGCGACTAATATTTGGGACCACTCCCACCCTCCAGTAGCTGAGGCTCAATTAAAGCCCCGTATGACTGGCCCCAAATGAGTTGATAGCCCTTGTGAGAATTCGAACTTGTGCGTCTGGCAAACACTTAATCTCAGGCCTTGGCCACAAGACCGGAATTCATTTGGAAATTACGAAAAAATGGGTGTAATCTTCTTCAATAATTTTGTTAGTAAGCAAAAAGATTGGGAAGGAAATCTATTTAGATAACGGAAGCAGCTACCTCTGATAACGAAATTCAGCACAGCGACGTACGATTGATTCTAGAGCAGCGCAAACAGGAAACAAAACAAAAGAAACGAAGGAAATTCTAATCTAAATCTGAAGGGATTGATTGTAGGTTCCGAGAATGTGGAAATGATTGAAGAGGAAAAACAGAGAGAGAGAGATTTGACTAAGTAAATAGTAAAATGAAATACCGCGTTATGTGATGAGCATGATCAATCTCGTGTGGATTGACGGAATTGAATTGAATTGAATTTCGATGAGAGAGAGAGAGAGAGGGACGACGCCCCAAAGTGGCTACTGAACGAACACGGGGTGTGGTATTGGAGCAGAAACGCTTTGACTATTTCCTCTCTCTCTCTCTCTCTCGTTCTAGATTTTCTTTTGGGTTGGGTGCATAAAAGTCACGACTGGGATGAAAATGTGAGAGCGGGGTATTATATATATATATATATATATATGAGATAAAGGAGAAATTTTTGGGTGCCGGGACCAGCCGGGTGGGTACCACATGGGCGTTGGTGCCCGAGCAGTTCATTCGGACCGTCAAAAAGTGTGTTGAACGGGTAATATTGAAACACTTTCTCTCCTTTCACCCTGCCACTCTCTCTCCTCTTTCTCCTTCTAAATCCGGGACTGGGGGACTGTGCTGTGTAGCTTCGTGCTGCACAGTGTGATGCGCAGCCTCCGGCGAGGCCTTGCCGGCATCGATCCGACGATCGGACACGTTCACCGCGTAGAGCTTGTCAAGTACTACAAGTGTACCAAAAATCAACTTGATCAAATATTGTTAAGTGTCTCATCAGAATACATATAATTTGAAGAGAAAATGAATCCTAGTGGATATGAAACACTGGATCAAAACCACTGAATCCATTTTTTTCAAATTATATGTGTTCCGATAAGACACTTAACGATATTTGATCGAGCTGATTTTTGGTGCTCATGTAGAAATTAACGAGCTCTATGCGGTGAACGTCTCCGATCGTCGGACCGATACTGGCAAGGCCTCGTCGGATCCTGCCCATCACGCTGTGCAGCACGAAGCTGCACAACACAGTCCCCCAGTCCCTAAATCCGAGCCGTCCAAAACCGAAATGGACTGCCCTATTGCGCCGAACGGGCACCACGTGATACCCACCCGATACTCAAAAATTTCTCATTTAGACTGTGTTTTTGTAAATTTAGAAATCTGAAATTTATTTCGATATTTTTTATTTTTCGTAATTTTTTTTTAGCTTATCATCGTAATTTTGAATTTAATTATTTATCTCGACAAGACAAATTCAGAAAAATATAAAACTGTGGGCGGAAGTTGGAAAAATCAATTTGCTTCCCGTCATAATCTGTGGGCCAGCACGATTTTAACAAACATTTTGGTTGGGTTTACTGATTTGCATTTAATGTGGGAACACTTAGTTTGACTTTTTGAATCTCGTCTTTTTCTATACTCACCTTTCATGTTTCTCTCGAAGATTAATTACTCCAAAGGAGAAATCAAAATGTGTGGTCGCATAATGCTCATGCACAATTGTGGAAATTATCAAAATTCGCGACAGCGAGGATTGGGAGCAGGAACGTATAGCAAGACTGAAAGATCTTACTTGAGCGTAGGGTTGTAAACAAATCGAACTTTGTCAAGCTCTAACTCGACTCGTTTATCAAACCCGTCAAAAGTTTGAGCCTCTGTCATTTACTAAACGAGCCTCTTTAATTGAGCCGAGTTTACCTTACAAGCCGAGATTTTGGTCGAACAACCAAGCTCCGAAAACTTGTTTACTAAGGCCATGTTCAGTTGCACGGAAAATGATGGGAAAGAACGAGAAAGTCAACTTTCCTACGATTTTCTGTGTGTTCAGTTACCAGGAAAGTTGTAGGACTCACAGCCTCAACTTTCCTAGAAGGAAACATTTTCCAACAAAATAGGTATTGCCAAAAGGAAGAAATTCTTATTTTCCTACAAAATTTCTTGTCAACAGAACACATACAGAAAAAATAAATTTTATTTTCCTTTTACTTCACTTTTTCTGAGAACCAATTTCTCACACAACATTCTCGATAACTGAACGAAACTTAAACGAGCCGAAAACTCAAACTCGACTCGTTTACTAAACAAGTTGAGCCAAGCTCGCGAAGTGTTCGGTTCGTTTACAGCCCTACTCGAGCGCAATTACAGGTGAAGCAAGCTAGAAGAGCGCAATTGCGACTTGTCGGGGTCGTCGACCAGAACTAGGGGGAGATTCTCAATCTTGTGTTTTACACATGGAGGAGTTTGGCTTTGAATTGAAAAGTTCCACTTTGGGGATTTTAATAATGCGACAAAAAGTCGTTGCGGGTTTTTGTCAGGCGGTCGTGCCGTGAGATTGTTCTTTGCGTACGTGGTCAGTTCTTGTTGGCTGCACCGTGGCATACCAATCTTTTTCGTAGACAATCTAGGCGCCGACCCAGAAAGCCCAACCAAACATTTAACATTCACACCATTTGATATTTGGATATTCTCTTTTTTTGATCGGCGAAATATTATTGATATCTCGATAAGGGTACGTCGAGAAAAACGAAAAGGAAAAAACACCCACAACATAATATTGGGATATCCATAATATTGATACACGATGCAAGATGTTAGATCCAAGGGAAAAAAATCGTTGAAAAGATGCCATAAAAATGGCAAAACAAAAAACAAGAAAGTTCCAAGCTTTGTGCGATGACGTCGAGCTTAGTCGTAAGTTTAATGTATTTATTTTATTGCAAGTTTAATATGTTTTCGTTTGATTTTACAAGTTGTAGCAATTGTTTTTAGTTATCGTACAATCGCTTATATAATATTAAATTCCTACGTCTCTCTCTAGATGTTTCAAAAATGGAAGTTAGACTATATAGTAATTGACTCGGTCCACGCGTGAACGACGGGGTGAAATGATCGCCCAAAGCTCAGACAAGGTGGCAAAGCTTTGGACTTTACGGAATCTTTGTTTTGCGCTTTATTATCACCATCCTGTATTTGAATATGACTCTCCTCAAATTTGTGAAGTTTACAAGGGGACAACAGGTAAGAAATCAGCTCCAATATATTATTAGAGCATGTGCAGCTAGCAACCTAGCAAAACAAGCCTTTTAGTCAATTAAAAATAATAATTATCTAGGAAAAAACAAGAAACACAACTCTCCAGCAGCTCAACAAAAGTCTAGGTAAAATACATCTAGCTACAGTGCCTCTCTAGAATTGTTGAGGCACCGTTCAACGTATTCATTATTTTATCAATTTTCCTCCAATAATCTAGCTACCCCCTTCCTTTGTTTTATCTAGGGCTGTAAATGAACTGAGCCGTTCGTGAACTGTTCGAGGCTCGACTCGGTAAAGGCTCGTTCGAGTTCGATTTGTCTACTAAATGAACCGAATATGAACGCAGCAGTATTCGGCTCGATTAGGCTCGCGAACCTGGAGTATATGTGTATCATGAGGATTTTATATAGTTATATAATGAAAATTTTAAAACTTGTACAAGTCTAAACGTTTACAATTACTGAAAATTTACTTATGTATATGTTTTTATCATTTTATATGTATATGAACATATTTATGTACATAATGAAAATTTTATTTGTAGTTTTAAACCTGTATGAGAGCATAAAAATATGATATTATTGGATCGTTAAAGCTCGTGAACAAGCTCGAGTTTGACCCAAACTTGGGCAAGCTCGGTTCGAGTTTGGCTCGTCATAATTTTCATTGAGTTCGGCTCGAGCTCGAGTTCGCTAAAAAACTTAATGAACGAATATGAACATTCTAATATTCGGCTCGATTCGGCTCGTTTACAGCCCTAGTTTTATCTGGTGACAAAGAAAAAACAAATAAAAAAAAGAGGAGAGAGAAAATAATACTATTTTTTTAGGATGCTATTTATAATGAAGAGTATTTTTTTTTAGACGGCAAAAATTTATTACTAGAGTACATCAAGTGGGGGAGAGGGGAGTTAGAAAATGGACCGAGGCCCAAACACCTGAGAGGCATAGCCCGGAAACACGGGTCAAGCCCAAAAACACGGGCCAAGCCCGAACACCTGAGGGCAAAAACATCCTAAGGGCCTCAATAACCCAGATACAAACATATAAAGTTCAAAGCAAAAATCAGCCCATACCCAAAAAGCAATCTCATTGACAACATAGGCCATGTCCCAGCCAAAAGGCCCAAAACCTACCCAAACCCTAATAGGCAGCCACCGCCCACCATGCCAACAGGCACCACCACCACCCATCACCATCGGGCGCCATAAAACAACCATGATGACTTACCACCAAAACGCCGCTGTCAAGCTCCAAAACACTTGACGGTGAGTATTGTTGTAGGTGTAGAAAGGACAGATGGCTAAGGTTCCGTTCCGCTAAAGGAAATAAGTACGAAGTGATTATTTATTGAATTAAAGATGATGTATTGTAAGAGAATGATGACCTGTCTTGTAAAACGGAAAATAAATATTTAAAAATGAAAACCTTGGTGGGAGAGGGCCTAATTAGCCATTGTTGTACTTGTACATGCCCCTAGAATGTCTGCATATTATAGCTAGCTTCCATAGTTTTGAACTCTCTTTTTTTTCGGTCAAACGGAAATTCAGTTTTGAACTATTTGTTCGATAATAAAGAAGACAACTTGCTGTTAATGCTTTAGCTAAGTCTGCAGTAGCTTCTTCTTGCTTGTGCTTTGTGGCGATCCCCTCAATTTTGGTTGAACTTTTTTATTATGTGAATGTGATGTAATAGATAGTACTATAAATGGCAAATATGTGGTGATAAAATAATTAAACTTACACATAGTAAATAAAAGACTGAATTATATATCATGTCAATGACATGGAAGATGATACTTGTAGAAAATATATCAATGTACAAATTTCAGTTTGAAAATATTGATGAACAAATACTTAATTATTTATCCCTTAATAGCACACGCGGGCATATCTTTAAAAGTTATCAATGTATTTTTATAAACCTTTTCTTGGATACTTTTAAGAATACTTGTGTAAAAGTCATAATTTTTTACTTTTTCGATTCCTCTCATCGAAACGAACTAATATTACATAAATATTTGGCGCAAAACTAACAAACGCCAAAAAAATTTATATAAACACAAAACAAAAAAGTTGTAGTCTACAACTTGTAGTTCAACTCCTTTAGTGTTAGTTCATACATTAGGACTCCCACAAAGTGATCGGTGAAATTGATCCCCCGAATTATGCGAGGAGCGCGTAAGCTGGTCGGACATCTGAGTTATATAGAAAAAAAATCACGGGGTTAGTAAAGATTGTGGCAATCTTGCCTTGCCATTGGATTAATAATGTCAGCCCAAACAGGGCCGGGATTTGCATTGTCATGGGATTCTAAATAATTTGGCCAAACTGGGCCGGTTCGTTCTGTGCATCCCAGGCCAAATTTGGCCCATGTAGCTTTCGGTTGTAAATGAGGCCCCATTAAAAGAAAAAAAAAAAGAGCTACTTCCTGGCCGGTCCTGTCTGGGTGAAGAATAGCCCACTAGGTCCTGCCCAAAGAGCCCATAGTCCAGTAGGTCCTCTTCATTATTTTGTTGACAAAAATACCCCTCGCAAAAAAGAGGCGATTTGAGAGAGACGATCCAGCCACCACGACACCACCACCACCACGACACCACCACCACCACGACCCCGCCACCACCGCCACCACAACCACCACTCCGCCACCACCACCACCACAACGCTGCCGCCACCACCACCACAACGCTGCCGCCGCCACCACCACTACGTCACCACCACCACCATGCCACCACCGTCGTCGCCGCTCCACCACCACCACCACTACCTCCACCACCACCACCACCCCGCCGCCACCACCGCCACCACTACGTCACCACCACCACCATGCCGCCGCCATCGCCACCACCACCACAGCACCACCACCACCACTCCGCCACCACCACTCCACCACCACCACAACTACCACCACCACCACGTCGCCGCCACCACCACGACGCCACCACCCCCACCGCCACCATCACCACCACAACGCTGCCACCGCCACGCCACCATAGCCGTCGCCACCACCACCACTCCACCACCACAATTAACAGTGTTAATTTTCGTCTAAATTCACACCCAATTAACAGTGTTAATATCAGGATTAACAGTGTTAATCCGCCACGATTAACAATGTTAATTTTCGTCTAAATTCACATCCCAATTAACAGTGTTAATACCCGGATTAACACTGTTAATTGTGGTGGTGGCGGCGGCGGCGGCATGGTGGTGGTGGTGGCGGCGGCATGATGGCGGCGGCGGTGGTGGTAGTGGTGGTGTAGGAGGTTATATGGGTTCATTTATTTTTAAATGTGGGTAAAAATGTAAAATACACTCCACAGGATCTATTAGGAATTGCACTCTATAGAAAAAGGATCTAGTGGGCTATGAAATTGAAAAATAGGACCGGCCCAGAATTAACTCAAAAAAAAACTCGCGTTCATTATTACATTCTTTTCAATTTGACGAAATTAAGCCAAAATATTTACCAATAATCAGAGTTCCATAATATCTGATCATCACATTTTGTGAATTGATATATTTTTCTCAATAGAAGCCTATAAAATTAAAAAGTTTCAACTATCTTAGTGAGTTTGAAATAGACCGAGAAAACAAGGTTCCTTCAATTTTGAGAGGACGTGATACCTAGATTTTCGCCTTCCTGATATGCATGAAACAACACAAAATTTCGTTCGTTATCTTTATTTCATTTTTCTTTATACCATATCTTCCTTATCAAGCAAAAAATTAGTAAAAAGGAAGTATGGAAACCAAGAAATTTCTGTATATATCCATAAAAAGTTTTGAATTCTTGTTTGCAATTTTGCCTACTTGACAAATCTTTTTGACAGTGCATCTACTGACAATTATATCCCTAAAATTTTGAGCATTAGATGGAAATGAGATGGTCTGTTGTGTCATCCAAATGATCCCTTGAAGCCCAAAAACTTTGATCCAGACCCTTCAGTTTAAAATTCAAGTTGGTCGAATATCAATAGCTTACAATTGAACCAAATTATCTCGATATGTAGTATTTACTAAATCATATTTGATGTTCATTTACTCAAAACAAATGTAATTCACTTACCCAATTACTGATGTTCGCTCAACTTTATTTTTTACGGTGCTATTTCACGCAAAAGGCAGTCCAAGGGAGGTGTAGTAAACTTACTACACCATTTTAGTGTAACTCACTCGAGAAATAACTCTTCACATGTTACATTAGCAATTACAGTACTTATGATTGGCGAATTAATCAATTTTTTTGACAGGGTGAATCCCTCGAAGTCAAAAGAGTGGTAAAAAAACTTAGGATTTGAAGAACCTCTTATCCAACACGTGCAAGTGGCTTTTCAACTTGCAACATAAGCATCAAATCTATAGCTAGTACAGAAATTTGCTACCTTCATTTAAAAATGCTCTAACGATAGCCAAATCATGGCATGTAGTTGGCGTCACTGCATTGTGTTCAGTCGCATCATTTCGGATTAATGGGCCGACACAATAAATGGGAGACTTATGTGGGCAACATGCCCCGAAAAATACCCCGCGCGAGAGCACAGGAGTATTTTGGGCGGATCGACGAGCGCATATCAAACAGAACGCTCAATTTAGAGTCGTCACTTGGGTTTGAAGGTCCGCCACCTAAGGAATCGAACTTGAAACGCTTGCTACGCTGTTTAATTTGAAAAGGTGAATGCATCAGTCCGTCATAATCATATATGGGTTTAGGAGTCAGGTTACGAGAGGAGAAGGGTTTTAAGGCACCCCTCTCACTTAATCTGGAGATCGGTCTTTACTTGAGCATTTGTGAAACATTTGTGATTCTGTTTGATTAGTCAATTCTTTAGCCATTTAGGGGCGGGGAACAGTTTAATGGGGATTAAAGTTGTAACATGTTTGCAGGATGTGATTGATAGTATGGATGAGAAAGCAGTAAATGGGATAAAGACCAAGTTCTGTTTATTAGAGCAAACCCAGTGCCCTATTCCAAATTTGACATGCGCAAGAAGGAACTTGCCTGCACTGATCAAAGCCACTGCATGCAGTTCTAAACTGCGTGCGCCAATATACAACACGCACGCGCAGGTTTGCTTTTCTCACAACCTCTGTTTTTACCCCCTTCTGGGCTCTGGAAGGATCAGTGCACACCCATGACCAAACCAAGCAGTTTAGAGTAATTACACTACACAGTTTTAAAGGCTGAAAAGCCTAACAAATGAACAAAACATCCCATAAACAGTGTGGAGACAAAATAGTGGCCCAAGGCCAAGTCACCCATGCAAGAGCAACGCACTGAAAAATCACCGGAACAAGAACATCTGCGCGCGCCTATCCAGGCTATTTTCCAGTACTTGTTCTCACATGACTGAGGCTCTTGGACATGTCTAGATATACCCCAGTTGGTGTTCCAACAGAACATAAATGAGTATTGAACTACAAGCTAGCAATTTTAATATAGGAAAGCAGTAAACTGGTTTTACATGCTCACAGTGATGATCTAAAAGAAAACAATATAAAAGAACAAGGTCTCTGTCCCCACGCAGATATGCGTGCACAGCTAACGAGTAATGTGCGCGCAGCTAAGAACCGACGCACGCAGGTCCCTTTCACACGATTTTTGAACCTTGCTAGCCTTAGGGTCAGGACTAGTATTAATTACCAGCTTTGACCCTGTCAGCCCCCCTCAGGGATCAAAATAGAGTAATACAAATGTGTTATACCTTTGGTTTTAGGTTTGAAAGAGTGATTGAACTTAAGCTTGAGGATTGCGTTTGAAAGATGGTTGTGTGTTGGATGGTTGGGTTTGTAATCTTTTTTTTCTAACCCTTTGGAAGAAAGAGTGAGGGGGGTATTTATAGGGCAAACAACCTTCATTAATGGAAAACGTTCCATTAATGGAAACCTTCTAAAAACCTTCCATTAATGAAAACCCTCCATAAATGGAAACTATTCTATTAATGGGAGCCTTCCAGAATGGAAAGTAAAAGGTCGGCCGCAACTTTAACCAACACGCGTGAGTCGTGGATCTAGGCGCGCTAGTCAAAGTTGGTTGACTGACAGATGGTAAACAAACCAACGTGTGCAAAAAGGAAACCTGCGCGGACCAGAAAGCTTCTGGTTAGGATTGGTTAGGTTCAAAAAGGGTATGAAATACTCGAAACTCAACTACTCGACATTCCCGGGGTATTCTTGATCCGTTTCATCATTGGAAAAACAAAAAACCAAAAATAAAGTAACCAATTGGGAGATCCAGATTAGGGTGTTTACAACTTAGCAAAAAATCCATCATATTTACATTTTTTGAGCTCAAGGATAAGCACTTCTTGCAATCAAACATAAGAACAAATATGCCTATGAAAATGCTTAAAACTCTAGGTTATCCTATGAAAGTGCCTAAAACCCTAGGGTATCCTATATATGAAAATACCTAAAATCCAAGGGTACCCTATGAAAGTGCTTAAACCACTAAAATCATATAATAGGAAAGTACACCCTAAAACCCTATGAGAGTGCCTAAACATATTTTGGCCTTATGGCTAAAAAATTCAAAAAGTTGGAGAACCTTCACTGAAAACTATTTTGTAGGTGTCCTCCCTCTAAATGAAAGCTATTTTACCGTCCATATGCCTAATTTTTCCCACAATAAAATTGTATAGTTATTTGTATTCTTATCGAGTTTCACGGATCTAACAAGTATTCCTCTTGTTTGATTTTTGAGCTACTCCATCATGTAGTACATTTAACCCCCCTTAACTAACACCTATTAGCACTTTACCCCCTTTAACTATAAAACTCAACACTTAACCCCCTTTTAACTATGTAAATCCCAAATGCGTTAGACGCCGTTAACAAAATATGTTCAATTCCCATATTGCCCTCAATCAGCAATACGCATTGTCCAAAGCCATTGAATCTTCTTTTTTCCTCAACAAAACCTAGAATTTTCTACTCATAAATTGAACCCACAAATCCAAACTTGAAATATAAGAATCAAACAACTAGCACACAAACTCAGATTAAAAACCCACCAATCAAATTCACAAAGCAACAAATCATATAATACACAAACCAATTTGCGATTATCCACAAACCTCACCGGAAATCCCCAAATGCTGAGCTTCGCCATAAACCCACCACCAATCAAACCACCGCTGACCTCACAACCATTTCACCTTAACCTCTTTCCAGCCCCACGCCGCCGCCAATTCACCTCTTTCCAGCCCACCGCCACCGCCGATTCACCTCATATTTCCTACCACTATCTCTCCTCCGCTGACCTCACAGTCGATTCACCTCATATTTCTTACCCAAATGGAAGCTTCATTGCTGTAGATTTCAGCTTCTTCACAGCTGATCTCAGGGCATTCACAACTTGGGTCTTGAAAAACCTGTCATGCCCAGGTTGAACCAGAAGCAGAAAGATCCCTAGTGTGAACCCCTTGTTCTCAAATATTTGTATCTTATTGCAACAAATTGAAGCATTATCGAGGGCACCAGATAAGGCTGGCCACAAAATCGAAGAGTTCGGTCGAGACCCTCCAGAGAAACCTAGGTTGGTTCCCCGAAGTGGTCCAGTTCGGTTGAGACCCTCCAGATCCCGACGACGCAAGATTTGATGGACGGCGGTGAAGATGAATCGAAGCTCCATCGATGGTAGCGACAGAGTTGCCGTCGCGAAGTGACTCCGCTGAGTCAGCTTTTGACAGAGTTGTCGTCGCAAAGTGTTCTGATTTCCATGAGAGAGAAAGAGAGAGAGTAGCCGGGCTTGTGGAGAGAGAATGGAAGGCTTTCGATTTCCATCAAAGTGAGCTCGAATTTTGGTCGATCTGGTGTAGGGCAGGAAAGGCTGTGACGTTGTCTAGATGTGCAGTATAGGGATGGGTACGGCTTGGCTTGGCTGGGTTTAGGGAGAGACATGTTTGTAGAGTTGGAAGAGGGGAGGGCAATAAAGTCCAAAAATTTAAAATGGGAGGGCATGTGACTTGCACATGACTTTTGCCATCCAATTTTAACAGAATGTAAACAGAAAAAGAATTTTCATTAGTTAGAGGGGGTTAAGTACCAAAAATAATAGTTAGAATGGGTAAAGTATCTTCGAACCATAGTTAGACAGAGTTAACTGTAGTTTACCCTTTAAAAAATTTGAGTGGTTTTTCGAATATTTTAGTGAAATTAAACCGATCCAGTCCAAAATTGACACCCTACTTTTTCAGCCAACTGTCAACAGGCAGTCCGTCGGCAGTCCCTCCGTTAAAATCGTGAAACTCCAGCGCGATAAATCTCAAATCAAAACCCCACCATACCATAAATAAATACTTCCGTACGTCCCATTTTCCCTCTTTTTTCGTTAGTCGTGTTATATTCTTTAGACGCTTATATTTACCAATTTATAATATTTTTTATAATTTTAAAAAATTTGTATTATAGATATAATCGAGAATTATCAAACAAGATTCATATTAGATATTTTTGGAGATTATTTAAAAGATATAAACGATTGAAAACTGACACGAACTTTAAAAAAGAACAAAAAAATTGAGACGGTGGGAGTAAAAAAAAAACACAAACAAACAAACAAAATTACCCCACTAAAAATAAATGCCACCACAAGATCCCTGCCAACGTGACCCTCACCCTCTCCTATAACATCCCCCACCACCAAAGAAATTATTTAGTGTACTAGGAACACCAAATAATGTTTCGTTTGTGTCCAAACCCAAGTCAATAATACGGGTGCGGGAGCGAGAGCGTAAAGGGCGATTGTGAAAGTGTCTTTGAAAAAAATCTCGAATTACTCCCTCCGTCCCATTTTCATTGTCCATTTTTGTTTTTTGAAAAAAATCCCGAATTAAACGTTGAAAGAATGGCACGAAAAACGAAAATGGACAATGAAAATGGGACGGAGGGTGTACTAAAATCCGGGATAACGAGGATTGAAAACGCAAGTATAATGCGAAGATCGAAATTCACCTCACATTGTTTTGAAATTCAATTTATGTGCTTAATTTTGGACCCTACACCAATTAAGGCACACCACATGGTGGCGACAAGAAGCACTGAATAATTTTTCCCCACCACCCCCTTCCCTCCCCCACTCCGTGAACGGTTATGGCGCACTTAAAATAAACACTCCGACTCTCCCTCCCTCCCTCACGTCCTCCCCCCTTCCCCCCCTCTCTCTCTCTCTCTCTACAACTCCCTCTCTCTCTCTCCATTTCCCTCTCTCTCTATATTCTCATCCCATTCCTATACATACACAATCTCCATCTGAATCTCAAGCGCCCAGAACAACAACAAATTAACGATGAGAGAGATCCTCCACATCCAAGGCGGCCAATGCGGGAACCAAATCGGGTCCAAGTTCTGGGAGGTCATCTGCGGCGAGCACGGCATCGAGCCCGACGGCCGGTACAAGTCCCTCGACGCCGACCACACGTCGGAACTCCAGCTGGAGCGGATCAACGTGTACTACAACGAGGCGTCCAATGGGCGGTACGTGCCTCGGGCCGTGCTCATGGATCTCGAGCCGGGCACCATGGACAGCATCAGATCCGGCCCGTACGGGAAGATCTTCCGTCCCGATAACTTTGTGTTTGGGCAGTCCGGAGCGGGGAATAATTGGGCCAAGGGGCACTATACAGAGGGCGCGGAGTTGATCGACTCGGTGCTTGATGTTGTCAGGAAGGAGGCCGAGAATTGTGATTGCTTGCAAGGTGATTTTTGTTATTTTCTTCGTTTCATCATCACTTACGTATGTTTGTATGTATGTATGGATGGATGTAAGTATGTGTGAGCATATGAAATTCATGGAGATGTGGATAATCGTGTGTTTATGTATTGTTAATGAGATGAACGTTTCGATCATCAAAATGATGGAACCTATATGCTAATGAGACAAATTGGTTTTAAAATGGGGGTGTGAATAGACTTCCCATGATTGATTTGTTGTTGGTGTCAAAAATGGATATAAACATTTGTATATATGGCTGTATGCATCTAGCCATGTAGCTTGTGTAAGAAATGTACGGAGATGTAGATATTTTTCTGTCTATGTAGTTAGACATGTACGTGATGGATTATGTGGAGATATGTATGCCATGTATGGATATATATTTAGGTTTGCGTTCACATGTACTGATGTACATTCTGATTAATATGCTCATTATTATCATCTCTGTCACTCGGTTGGTTCTATTTCGTTAATGGAATTAATTAATATTTTGGAGGATACGAGTTCTCTGTTAGGCTAGTTTATGCATTAAAATATTAAGGTCATTATTGGTATGATAACAAGATTCTGAGTCTATAGAGGGTTTCCCATTCATGGAATTGAAATCTTGCCGGATCATGTGTTTTCTGTTTGATTCAAGTTACCTTTTTAAATGCACTGCAATTTACTGGTGGTTGTCAATTTCGAGATGTATGTCATGGACTCATGGCTTCTTTTACCTCGACTTCATTGCATATTTATGGATTCGATTCCTCTCTATCCATGTTATACATGCCTATGCGTATATGTGTGTATCTACGCAATGTATGGACTATTGATATTTATGTTTGTTTTTGTGAGTCCGTGATGCATTTAATTAACTAGCGCCTTGCCCGTGCCTGAAATACTCTGATGATACTGGCCTAGACACGAGTTATCAAAAGAAATAGTTCGATTGTAATACCGATTTGATTAAGACGCTAAACTTCAAGAAGCATTTTGTTTCTGGAATTATAAATTTTGGCAAGGATCATGTGATTTCATTGGATTCTACTTACCATTTTAGCAGATCTCTTGTGGTTGTCAAGATCTGAGTCTGTATCATGCCTTCTTTTACCCTTGATTTAAGCCTATGTACGGTTGAAATCTCTCTCTCCCTTCCACGTTCCATCCTCTCTGTCAATTAATAATTATCATACTCTTGTTGCCATGTCCCACGACCGGACCACGTATGCTGATAGAATTTTGTATTCAGTCCTATTTATTTCTTTGTCAGATGGATAATTCAGTCCTTGGACTTCAATGATAATTAACTAATTAAGGAATCTTTTTTATTCATTTATTTCGGTCAATGTTTTGAACTGGAAGCTAGACTGGTGCATTATCATCATTGATTAGCAGTTGGAATAATGGTTTATTTTTAAGCCTAGAGCGATGATATGCAATGCTGTCTCTAGTTTCTACCCCTTTGCCCACTTTTCAATCTTTTTAATGTACTAGACTTCACTGTTTTGAAGGGATAATTATTGGGTGCTTTTGAAGCAGCATCACATGGTGCCCCAACCCTTCAAAACCATACATTCACGTGGAGTCGAGGACTAATTTATGCTTCTCACATGAATATGTGGTGGTGGGGAAGTGCTGGGGCAACACGTATACGTGTTGCCTCAAGATCACAAATAATTACTTGTTTCCCTGTTGCAGCACTTTGCTGGAATCCATCTCAAACTGCTCTGTATACCAAAGCTGCAATTAATAGCTGATGGCACCATCTGTACTTATATTGGCAGTCCCTTGTTGGTATGTTAAATATATATCGATAAGGTCGAGCCCTGTTATGGTCCCCGCCAGTTTAGCCTTGACGCTCGTTTTGTGTTTCATTACATGTGACATATTAAAATCATGCATTAAGGTTTTGATCATTATAATACCATATTTATAATTGTCTAATGGTCTAGAAGTTTCTCTATGGCATGCAGCGACCTTATGCAGTTATGCTGCGAGCAATGTTACTTGGATGTCTTTCCGTACATAGTTGTTCCTCCTTTTATTGACTATCTTACTGTAGATATTGGATATGGTTGATGTGGTTCAGAAGGAGATGTGTTCGCTTGGACATTTTCAATGGTCCTGCGATGTTCATGAGTAGAACAATACAGGTTTAATCAATATGCATAGATACAGAGTTGCAATTCTAGACATGGGAAAGGGAAGCCGAGCTTTTATGTTTACATCTTGTTAAATTGCCTAATGTCTGTTGTACATGGCCAGGTTTCCAGGTATGTCACTCGCTTGGAGGAGGCACCGGTTCGGGCATGGGAACCCTGTTGATCTCAAAGATAAGGGAGGAATACCCAGACAGAATGATGCTCACATTCTCTGTTTTCCCTTCACCAAAGGTTTCCGACACGGTTGTTGAACCCTACAATGCCACCCTCTCGGTGCACCAGTTGGTAGAGAATGCTGATGAATGCATGGTCCTTGACAATGAGGCACTCTATGATATTTGTTTCAGGACATTAAAGCTCAGCAATCCAAGCTGTGAGTACTCTCTTGTGTATACTCAATACTGGCATAGAAAAAACTCAAAAACCTAAACGCTATTTGAAGTAGAAAAATATACCTAACCAAACTACTTTAGTGTTTGATTTCTCACTCTCTCCCAACTGCTTGAAATTTGATTGCGGGAAATCAGTAGTTTGGTTTCTGAGATTTTCTTAAGTCACCACACAACACACCTTGTTAAATTCCATTCACCCCAAGTATGCAGACTCTTCATTTCTAAGTGGGATTTCTAAATGTCCCAATTCCCAGATTGTTGGTTTTATTGGAAAGCCAGTGTTTTGAATTGTTTTTGTTTTTCAAAACTATGCTTATTGATGGCTATAAACATATTCATCCCAATACAGTTCAGCTTGAATATTCTTGAAATTATAGCACGTCTCCTTAAGAAGTTCGAGTTTTCAAAAGACTTGAGAAAATATGGGTTGAAGAGAGTGTACAACTGTCACCAACCCAGAGCATGCTAAGAAACTTATTTCTTGCATTTTCTCCTTGCAGTTGGGGATCTTAACCACTTGATCTCTTCAACCATGAGTGGGGTAACTTGCTGCCTTCGATTCCCCGGCCAGCTGAACTCTGACCTCCGAAAGCTAGCAGTGAACCTAATCCCATTCCCACGTCTTCACTTCTTCATGGTGGGATTCGCACCCCTCACTTCCCGTAGGTCCCAGCAGTATGCCTCCCTCTCTGTCCCAGAACTGACTCAGCAAATGTGGGACTCCAAGAACATGATGTGCGCTGCTGACCCCCGCCACGGCCGCTACCTCACTGCCTCCGCCATGTTCCGTGGGAAAATGAGCACCAAAGAAGTCGACGAGCAAATGATCAACGTCCAGAACAAGAACTCGTCCTACTTTGTGGAGTGGATCCCGAACAACGTGAAGTCGAGCGTTTGTGATATCCCCCCTATCGGGATGAAAATGGCATCGACGTTTGTGGGCAACTCGACCTCAATTCAAGAGATGTTCAGGAGGGTGAGCGAGCAGTTCACTGCTATGTTCAGGCGCAAGGCGTTTCTGCACTGGTACACCGGGGAAGGGATGGATGAGATGGAGTTTACCGAGGCCGAGAGTAACATGAATGATTTGGTGGCGGAGTATCAGCAGTATCAGGATGCTACGGCAGAGGACGAGGGAGAGTACGAGGAGGGTATGGAAGAGAATTATGAGGCGTGAGAGCTGCAACAATGGAATTTGGTTTCCTAAGTTTTTGCTTTATCTACTACTCTACTAGTACTGCTATCATCTGGGTTTCATACTTTTTCCTCTGTTGGTTTGGGTTCTGTTCCATTTTCAGCTTTTCCTGTCAAAGACTCAAAACATGTGGCTTTCTCGTTGTTTTAATTTCCCTATTGGCGATTTGGATGTCATTGTTTGTTTCTATTAGTTCATTTGGTGATATTCTTGTTCCTGTTCCTGTAGAAATTCCTTCTATTTTGTCAACTGGTCCTTTCCCGCAAGTGAACATAGCTCCTCATGTTTCTTTCCTACTGAGCATTTTGTATGAAGGATGCGAGAAAACAACGGTCCGTTTGGAACTTGTGGAAAAGAAAGGAAAGAAAAAGAAAATAGTTAAGGAAAAGCGTGAGGAGAATATATTGTGTGCTCGAAACAAGATGAACCCGGGTCACTACCTGGGAAAATTATTTCGTCACTCTCTCTTCTAGTTTTTCTTTACTCTTTATGTTATTCTTTTCCTTTATCAGTTTCTAGTTTTCTATTTACTAGTACTCCTAACATTTTTGTCAAAAACATTTTCCCTCATTTTCTTTCGTTTGCAAAGTAAATTAACGTCGAAAATACTCCTCCGAGACTTGCTTTAGGATTTTGAGAATTTTCCTCTTTCTTCCTTTTCGGGAATTGATTTTCATACTCTCTTTTTAGCCATCCGCACTTCTTCTTTTTTGTCTTTATCTACTTGAATTTACTATCTTGCCCTTTATTCAATACATCTTTTCACACATTTAAAGACAATATTGTTAATTTATGTGGATAAAAACAAAAAAAAAATGTGAGTGACTAAAAGACGGGTGTGAAAATCATTTTCCTTTTTCTTTTTAACTTTCAACAGAGATTCTAAAGGCACAACTCAACTCATGTGCATCCCAAGTTTGGCAACCGGTTAAAGGCTTTGTCATGTGGTTTGGTTCATTTTGGTAAGTTTTGTCAGATTAGAATGGAAATGATTAAACTTGGCTACTGATTTTTTTGTTAACGCCACTTCAGTGGTCCAGCAAGTGTATTTTTGCACCAAAAATATATTTGTAGGGAAGCGGCGTTAATAAAAAAGAGAGTGACAAAATCATTTCCCTTAAACTTTGTTAAATGAGAGGGGAAAAAAAAGATTCCCTACTTAAATAAAAGATTTTTTTGTCATTTATTAATCCTAATTTATTCTATTCTAAGTGATTTGGAGAGGGGAATGGGTACTTATGAAAATCGAATGCTGGTCATGTGCGCGGTCGAGTCTATTTAGTGGCCTAGCTGTAGGGTTGTTTCTCTGTTACCGAAAAAAATATCTAAATTTTAAGTATCTTCTAATACTATTTAAATTACGCCTACATAGAATAATAAAATATGCGAAGCACGCAAGAACACAATTACGCGGAGGCAGAATTATTAGAGGAAAAGGTGATCTATTCAAAGAGAAAAAATCAATTTCAGTGGAAAAACTAATAATTAAACGTACGGAACTAATACAAAGAAAGGAATTTAGTGAGAAAATACCCAAGTGAAAACTGAAAATTGATGAAAACATGAGTATTTTTCATGAGAGACACTGCTAAACTAGGAGTATAGTATAGGGCTATATTTATATTTGGAGAGATAGGCATCAGAGTCATGGAAGTATGAGGAACGAACATCGCTCGCCCTTAATTAACGAGCTTCTCATCATCCGAAATTAGCCTCATCACTTGCACAAACATCAAACACTAGTAGTACTATAAAATTGAGGAGAGAGAGAGAGAGAGAGAGAGAGAGAGATTAGAATAGTACGGAGTAGTAGTTACTTTGACTGGGTTGAGTGGCGTAATCCCAAGTGGGTTTGGGAAGAAGAGAGCTTCTCTTCGCTTTTATAATCGGAAAATTTGCAGCTGCGTCTCAAACCCTATTTCCGATGGACGCTCAGGATTGATTGATCTGTGACTGTCTATGACAAATATGGGGAAACAAAAAGGAATATCGGGAGTGTCAGAATCCTATTGGTTGCCCCTCTTTTTTACTCCCTTCCATTCCATTCCATTCACTCGCATAAAAGAGTCACATGTGAACGTAAGGATAAATTTTTGGTGGGTAACACGTCACTTGGCTGACGTGGTGTCCGAGCGGATACATTCGATCCGTCTAAAAATGTATTGAACGGTCCATATTGAAACACTCTTTCTCCTCTCTCCTCCACACTCTCTCTCCAAATTTGAGCCGTCCAAAACCGAAATGAACGGCCCGAATGCACCGAGCGGGTACCACGTGATATCCGTTTGGCACTGAAAATTTTCTCGAAAGGAAGATACGGATCTAGGAGGGGATTTGCCAGTCTCGCACAATGCCAAGGGCATAAACGTCACAGCAGGAACAAAACAAGTTGATCCAACATCGATAAAAGTTTGATCGAAACCTATTTTCCTAAAGAGAATTAAGGGGGTCAGAGTTTAACTTCTTTATTTCTCTTTTGGCTAATATGATTCACTGAAAGGATATCGATGTTCGATGAACTCAATTTACTTGCCTAGACCTTAAACACATCAAAACTTACAAATTGAACTGATTAGATCGTCAAATGAACCCGTGATCGTTCCGTTTTGACGTCACATGTGGGATCGCATGAGGAAACATCTCATGAGAGAGGATCTCTTTATCCAGAGTCTTTGGAGTGGAATTCTTACTACGAAGTACGAACTTGACTAACCCAAGGGGGTCGAGTGATTTCCACCATAAATTATGCACCAATTTCTATGAATGGTCTTTCTCATTGCCAGATGCTGGAGATAGCTACAACGCATACAAAAAATTGTACTCCTTTTCGCTAGAGTAATTTGCTAATGATTTTTTTTATAACTCAAGTCTTCGGGTCATCTTACGAGTACCTTGACTAATTCTGAAGGTCCAATCCTACAATTCATTTGCGGAGAGCCTAATTAGAGCCTAAATAAATAGTAATTAATAAAAAATAAAAACCTTAGCGGAACATAGCCTAAGTTATTACCGCAAGCGGATGTTACTCCATCCATGTAATTAACATGTGACCTCCATTATAGACACAGTGAGCCCCAATATGCAATGGATTTTCACCCTTCAAAATTGCACCAACATTACTCAAGCTCAAAAAGGTTTGAAAACATCCAAACTGTAACAATTGGGTCTAATCAGTGTCTCCACATAGCTTTTCCAACACATGTTTGATACCCAAATCAAGGTGATTGTTTGTCTAGGCTCATCATAAAATCAAGTTTCACAAGACAAAAATGGCCCATAATACTACCGCAATAGAAAGACAAAAATGACCCTCTAGGAGATGGGTTCATCAACTAATAAATGCCCGAGTGGTTTGATAACACCACAAATAATAATACAATAAGACGACACATCTAATTACATAGAGAATATGTTTTTTAATAACTGACGTGTCCTTACGGTCACCTCGACTAATTATTGGAGCCCAATTCCAATTCCACCATTATGGAAGTGGCCCAATACCAAAGATCAGAAAAATGATAAGCATATCCAACGTTATCTGCACTTGAGTGATTTGATTGAGACAAAAGACCCCTTCATCTCTTTCATTTTAATCATCCTTCTCCTCCTTGCTTCTGAAGCCCTGGCTTTATTATCATCTAGTTCTACTACTACTAGACCTCTGCTACGATCCAACGGTTGCGAAGAGCCCACACCAAAAGTCTCCCCCGAAGCTGATGTGTTGAGGTCAGGAATGCAGAGTGGGCCCATTACCTTGACCTCACCTGATCCAGATCCAGACCCATGTGACAAAAATGGAGAGATTTGGCCATATGGGTGTTGCCGAGAATTCTCAATTGTTTGTGATCCGTACGCCGTCTGATCCACATTGGACGGCTGCTGTTGGAGAATGTAATAATAATCTTGATTCCCGACCCTGTTGAATTCCCTTAATTCGATCCCAAATTTCTTGCACGTCTCCAGCTGTAAACAGCAAAAAACCAGAGATAAGGGACCAGCACAGGAAAAAATGCAGAAAAATGAAATCAAAAAATATGAGAGAGAATATCGAGATTATACCTCTCGTTTCTTGGCTTTCAAGTCCAAATTAATGGCCCTTAGCTTGTTGTAGTAACTCTTCACAGCCTCAATCTCCTGCTTGGAAACAAGAGAAATTAAACTTGCGAATTTGCAGTCTAATCTGTTCAAAATCATTTAAAACAAAATGACAAGTGGGTAATTTGATGGACGAGAAACAGAGTGCTCTTTAAAACTGGGTAGTGAAAATTGTTTCCAAGGTACAAAAGTAGAAGATAACGAATTGATAGAGACATTGAAGGGGAATTAAAGTTTAATTGCCAAAAAAAGGGGAATTAAAGTTTAATTGCCAAAAAAAGGGAAATTAAAGAAAAGCCAAACAAAACTATAATAAGATATTTACAAACTCACCCCTTTTAGCAATTCTCTGCGCTGAGTTAATTCCTCTATGATCTCCAAGCGTTCCTCTCTTGTCTGCAAAATCACAATATGAATATTTAAATTTATGAATAATTATCAATCTAAATTAAAAAACAGGTATCCATCAAAAACAGGAGACATTAAATGGAGAACAAAATCCAGACCAGAAAAATAAAAACCCATTACAGAAAATTCTAAAAATTCAAGACATTGAAGTTAAACGGCGAACAAAACGTTTGGGTAAAAAAAAACTCCGAAAAAATAGAAACCCATATCAGAAAACACTTGAAAAAAATAAAAATAAATAACCCATCAAAAGAAAACAAGAGATTAATTGAAAATATAAACAGGAAAGACCAAACTAAACGAAACCCAGAAAACAGGGAAACACGGAAATACCGTTCTCGATGACGGTTTCTTGAGAGAGAGTTTCGATTTCTCATCAGACTCGCTCGGAGAGAAAGAGAACGGCGTCGTGGGACTTAAGGCTTCGACCTTGACTTTGGGTCTTTTCTCATTCTCTCGCTCTTCCTTGGGTCTTTTCTCTTCTTCTTGCGAAGGGCTCGAATCGATTGCAGATCTCTTTCTTTTGCCGCCCCATATGGCGTGAAATTGAGACGGGAATTCGCGTTGGATTAGGTTGGGAATATCGAGTAGTACTTGGGAGACTTCTATTTCTTTAGGACCGAAAAGGGTTGGGAGATAGCTCTCTGTTTTGCTTCTACTGCTACTCGTGCTCTGTTCCATTGTTTTCTCTGATACTGATTGAAGCTTTCTTGATTGGTTTCAGTCAAGTAAAAAACCTAGACAGAGAGGAAGAGAGAGAGAGAGAGAGAGAGAAAAGAAAAGGGTTTGATTTTAGAGAGTTTAGAGAGAGAGAGAGAGAGAGAGACGGGGATGGGCGTGTTGCTTGGAACAGGGCAGAGAGGTTGCTAATAAGGAAAATCAATGGAGGGGTGAGTGTGGCTGTGCCACGTGTCGATAAACTAAGGATGGAGGTTTGGTTTAGGGTTTATGCCAGATGATATGACATGTGTATCGTCACTATTGGGTGTGAGTTGGAATGGCGTGTCCATTTTGGTAATTTTGGGGCTTCAAAAATTAGGAAATTAATATATTAATTAATTGTCTGATTTTGTGAAGATATTGTTTTCACTTTTTTTTTTCCGCCCCGTTGGATTGGATGTATATATCGCATTGCTTACTTGCTGTCCAAGTAAATAAACATATATGGCGTAACAGCAAAAAAAAAAAAAATTACAAGGCGTATGTATAATTGTATATATCATTTTTTTTAATCTAGAAAAACTGAAATACTTCCTATATGTCTCAAAAATGTTTTCCCGCTCCGCAAGACGAGCACTTAAATAAAATACATTCTTTTAAGAAACAATTCAAACTTTTTTATTAGGAATAAACTTGAACTCGAGCTCGGGAACAATTTTAGAAACAAACTTGAACATGGCACGGCTCAGCTCGTGCACTGCTCTTCTAATGTGTCTCTCCCATGAAAACGATAATTCCGTCAAATCTTCTAACGACCTGTTCCGCCAAAGTTTTTACTATTTTTTAAGTACTTATTTTCTGGTTTACGAGACATGTTATTCTTTTACGATATATTACATTTAATTCATAAAATAAGTACTTAAACGGGGGCCTAAATTGCCTCACAAAAAATACTAAAAACTTAACGCATTTTACCCTCTTGTTTTTACTAATAAAAAAATTTCAGCATTTTACCATTTCATTTTTACTAACAAAAAAGTTGTCAACAATTTTTCTTTTTTTGCTACGGTAACTCTACTCACAAACCCATAAAACAACTTATTCACTACCGAAAACAACTTGAAATTTCTCAATAACTTATTCACTACCGAAAACACCTAACAACTTCTCAACCATAAATAAAAATTTACAAATTTTTCACTACCGAAAACACCTCACAATGAAAATTTCTCCTTCAATTACAACCATCTCATAATCCAAACCCCAAAGAAAGTACCAATAAAGCTACAATGATTGAAAAGACCAAGCTGAAAAAATCAGGCCAAATGTATCCACAGCTTTTCCAATACATGATAAAATCAACTGTATATAGATCATGTCATTATGAGACAAAAATGTCAATAATGGCCCATAATCACCGCACAATATAAAGACAAACGGTGTGGTTGGACTCAAGGCTTCAACCTTGACTCTGGGTCTTTTCTCCGTTTCTCTCTCTCTCTCTCTCTCTCTCTCTCTCTCTCTCTCTCCTCTTCTTCTTCTTCTTCTTCTTCTTCTTCTTGTGGAGGGCTCAAGTCGATTGCAGATCTCTTCCTTTTCCCACCCCATATGACGTGAAATTGAGATGGGAATTCCCGTCGGTTTAAGTGCATGACATCACTTTGTAGTGGAATCCACACAATTTCAACCAATAAGAAGGATGGTCAACAAAATTACACTCAACAAAGACGTTGCCAATGCCAATAAGGAAAATCAATGGGGTGAGAGTGTGGCTGTGTGATGATAAAAAAAAGAGTGTGGTTGTGCCACGTGTCGAGAGAGTAAAGACGGACGTATGTTTAGGGTTCAAGCCAAGGGTTATGTGAGGTGTAAATATAAGATTTATTTAATCGCGTGTCCATTTAAGTAATTTACAGGCTTCAAGATAGGAAATGAGGATAATTAATTGTGAGGATATGGTTTTCACTTCTTTGGCTGTATATATTAGTACTAGTTACTTGGTGTTCAAGGAAGTAATAAGCATTTATGCGTAACAGAAAAAAAAAGAAAAAAAGAAAAAAGTTTTAGAAAGTGTATGTATAACTCTGAGTTAAAAAAGAAGGAGGGTATATGTATAACTGTATATATTCCTTAGAAAAACTCAAATATGTGTTGGGCAATGGTTTTTGCCCCATACTTTATAGGTAATGAAGTTTTTTCTATATTATCAATGATTCGGATCCTCTTTGGTCCAACATTTAGATTGGACGAAATAGTTCACATCGCGACTATCTATTTTGCTACAATGAATGGTTGAAATTTGTTCAAAAACTCTTCCATAAAAGAGTTAACTTTTCCATGAAAGAATTTTTGGACAAATACGAACCATTGATTATACCAATGGACGGTCACGATGTGGACTGTCTTGTGTGGTCCAAACTTTTGGACTGAAGTGGATCCGGATCCTATCTCAAATTTAGAAAATACCACTCCATTTTATGAGTTTTGATGCATTTCAAATTTTTATGGTTTGTGGTAGTTTAGGGGCTATCTAAGTGAGTTCATTGCTACAAAAGGGGAAAACCATACTCACAAATTTAAGTGATTTTTTTTTAACTTTGACTGCTCATGAACAATTCTGTGCCGACAATATAAAAAAGTATACAAGAAAAAATTAAATTATATGTAAAAAAAAAATTAATGCATTTTTCGAGTTTGGGAGGTTCGCTTGAACCACCTCAACACCATGTGGAGCTGCCCCTACTTTCGTAACCAATTACAGATCCATACTCCAAGAGATGGGCGGTCAGCCGTCATGAGGAAGGGCAGCAAATGTGCCGACTTACACGCTAGAGACGCCAAATCCCATTGCTGCTCTTTTTTCATTTATCCGTCTATTCCTAATTGTATTAAACTCCAATTGATGAAGGACATGAGGGGTGTTTCTTATCCCCGAACTTTGTACTCATAATTTAATTTAAGCTTCCCGTTTAACCCCCCCCCCCCCCCCAAAAAAAAAACTACTGGCTACTGCCAACCTGTTTGGTTATGTGTCTAGATTTAGACAAAAATATAAGAAAATAAGCTATGATAACCAAACGGACCCTCAAAATGCACACCAACATTGGCATAAACTGACGAAAATTTAGCCAAATCAGAGAAGAGTTCAATTCACCATCCAAACATAAGAAATCCAGCACAGATCAGTTATCCAAGTACAATGGAATGATAAGATGAGCTTGTGCTGTTAATAACTGTTCTTTTTTTACTAAACTAAGCAACTTTCTGTCTCTTGGTCACTTTCGTTGACAAAACAAAGTCGTCGTCCGATCCATCTTCAGAACAACTATCATCCTCAATCTTGCGTTTCTTGGTCTGCTTCGACGCGACTTTGGAATCTGGCGTCTTCTTCTTTTTCTGTGAAGAAACAGGGGAGGACAACGTTTCCTTCTTCGCTGTAACAGACTTGGAGGTTTTGTTCACGGTGACGACAGTTTTCATTGGCGAACCAAGCTTTTGCAGCTGATTCTTCTTCTGTTTCTTCTCAAAAACTTTCTTTGCCACCTCCTCGGGAAGCAAACCACACTCCATCAACCTGCATTAACATTAACACCAGTGAATTTTACTCAGATTCGTATTGCAAGCAAATTTAGTGAATTCTGGTACCTCACAAACTTTGCTAAGATAGAATTTACGTGAGAATAGTTGACTTTATATATCAAAACTGTTAAAACTACGTGGAGTGGACCGGAATGCGGGTCGGGCACTTGGGTTGCCGACGGGCCCAACCGTGGAAAGCCCAATCAAACTCGACAGCCAACACCCATTGGCGACCAGACGGGTTGCCCGGCCCGGGGACTTCACAGGCTGGCCAAGGTGTCGGGTGGGGTCTTGGAGACCACGTGTAATAGCGTGGCACTCGACAATCGTCATGCACGACATCAAACCTAGAGGCGGTTACTTGTGACGTTACATGGGGCACGTGCTCGTCACGAGCTACCTTGGAGGCCAAGGCAAGTAACTCCCTATATATATAAGGTACAGTCCAAACTCTAAAAGAGGTACGCCATCCTTACTCTATGCTCTGTACTTCCCTTCCTTCAACTGGGATTTAGCCATTGGAGTGCCTACCGGTCGACTCCAGCCGACTAGGCACTAATGTGGTTTCCTGTTTTGCAGAGCTAGGTTGGGAAGAAGGAGCTCAGTCCACATCTGACCCGAAGAGAACCACGAGAGGAGATCCAACTAGAACACCACCCCACACTACTGTGGTTTCCTGTTTTGCAGAGCTAGGTTGGGAAGAAGGAGCTCAGTCCACATCTGACCCGAAGAGAACCACGAGAGGAGATCCAACTAGAACACCACCCCACACTACTGTGGTTTCCTGTTTTGCAGAGCTAGGTTGGGAAGAAGGAGCTCAGTCCACATCTGACCCGAAGAGATCCACGAGAGGAGATCCAACTAGAACACCACCCCACACTACGGTCTAACGAGTCCAAGATTCACGAATGGTTTCAGATACCGAATTAAACACGCATCTATGAACAAGAAACTAATTGATTGTCCACTAGAGCATCTATGTAGCTGCAGCACCTCAAATAAACATAAGCATGAACAAGAAACTAAATTCAATCAAAGAAAAGACTATTCAAAATATGTCCTAAATGGCTAAATCATTGGAGATGCACTAAGAGGATGCAGGTGTCCAATGGCTTCTTAAAGACATGGCTGGAAGATCAAGTGAAATAAGTTTAGAGGGGAGAGAGAAAGATAAAACATTTTTTTACGACAATTACTTCTACTTCTCCACAAACACAAGGTACTAGGTTACTGAAAAGTGGACCAAACTCACCTCTTCAGATGTTTGGAACAAATACAGACTATGATCACAAGTCTTGCCTCTAGCTGAACAAAATGGCTATCATAGGCAATAGAACAGATGACAACAAATTTGACTCTTATCATTTCAAGCTAGATACTTAAGATGTTGTTTGTCTTTTTCTCCACATAACATGAGCTGCTAAGAAGCAGAGACATAAGTTCCGATATAGATACGGCATGGTACAGAGTCACTACAGACCCAACAATAAGGTAATTTTGAAAGATCAGCACATTATATAGCAGAGAGCAACAAAGACCGATATGACACCTGCTTAGATATCTGCATTCCTATATGAACTTGGTTCAAAGATCCCACCCTGCCAGAATGGTGTAGGTTAAATATACATCACAAAGTAAGGTGATCACCTCGTGCACACTGCACAGGAGTACAGGACAGAACATGCCCCACCGAAAGCAGGCATTAGCATGAGATATGCAACTCTCTCACTCATGCGGCCGTTATAAGTAATAGACGTGAATTATGTAAGGTAATAAGGAGGCATTGTACTCTTTGGTTAAGTGGAACGAAAAGACATAACTAACAAAGGGTTCTGACCAACGTTGGCCAGTCACACAAAATACAAGAGCCGCTCCATGCCAAGAAAAAGAACCATTTCAATGCCAATAACCGCAGACGGTGCATGCTCTTGGCAGGATTTGAATCCCTAATTCCATGCAGTTGACATTAAAGAGTTTAAAACTCTCCTCCTAACTCGACAACAGTGCCTTAACAACCATAAGCAGCTCAAATTGGAAAAAAAGTAAATAAATAGTAAAGGATTCATCATATTTGAAATTGGCATTACATACAAAAATACTAAAAAGTAATAGTAGAAAATGGGATGTTCGATAATAGCAACGCCAAAAGGTCAGGAGAATAAAATTATTGAAATGTGTTCTCCTAACAGTAGATAGATCTTTGGTCTATAATAAACCTCCAGCCAAAGAAAACAAAAAAATATACAGTTGGATACAAAGTCTGAGAGCAAAGGGCAGCACTCAAACGATGAAGTCCTCCGATGCGGTAATATCTCAACAAAACATCCCATATCTACTGCAGTATAATCTAATGGATAATCCACAAAATAAAGCGAGGTCGCTATGACGAAAGTCCTCAATGCACTTGATCAATAGTGCTGTTCTATCTTTGAGTAGAAACTGAAAACCACCAAATAACTGCTATGGTCAAGACAGCAGTTTGAAAAGACAGACTTTAGAGGTCCAAAATTTATGAGATTTTTACGTGCCTCTATAGGAATTACAACATCCAGTCATTTATATTGCAAGGTGAAATATGTGAAACCAAGCATGCCTTCCACCACACTACTTGTGTTTCTCTTGATTGATGTCACAGAAATCAACTACACCAGAAAGCAGCCACTTTTTGGTGGCAACAATCAGGAATCTTCCGAACAGAGTTTTTGGGAATTCTCATCCCTAAGTGTTGATGGGTTTCATGTAGTTTGTAATAGGTTTCAGTTGTATAGCTTCTGATCATTGTGGGTTTATTCCCGTTGTTGATTTGGTTGGTTGGTTTTAATATGATCGATTTACCCAAAAAAAAAAACAATCAGGAATCTTGGAACACAACAATCTGAAAATGGTGTTCAGTGTTTAGGTTTCATGACCAGAACACAACAGCAATCGATTACTCCTACATTTTATCTCTTAGAGGCTAGCTTAATATGGCATAGTCGATTTTGAGACTTAATTGCTTGGTTTCTGACTTTCTCTAATGCAGTAAAAAAAACCTAGGTAACATGGCACAGAAAGGCTTTGGATGGTGAATAGCCAATTCTGATAAAATCAAGTCAAGTAAAATACTTCAGTCATGATATTGCAACATTTAGTGTGGAGTATTCAACCCGTGAGGGAAACTTACAACGTTACAGAGTAGCCACTAAAACAACTTTTGATCCTGATATTCTCACATCAGAATGTCCTTTCTGTTGCCTGACTCTGCCTTTAGGCTTTCATCTCATACTAAAAATGCCTCCAGCTGACATTACCTTGGTTGGTTTTACAATGAGCCAGCATATACGACTATTATGGCACTAAAGATAACACATTATCCAACATCTAACAGAAACATGACTGAAAATTCAAACAACCCGAATGTTCAATATTGAAGTCAGGGTAGTTCACATCTTGCATCAAACACAGAATTACCATAGGGTTGAGTACCAAATATCAAAACACAGAAGCAAAACAATCCAAAAGGGTCTTAGTTTGTAAAAGTTTGTAATATGTGCAGATTAAATTTAAGAAGGAAAACATTGAAGTTCCTTACCAGAAAGCTGCCATTTCGCTACCAGGCATTTGCTCATACAAAGTTTCGTAGAAAATCCTCAGTGGGTCTCTCTGAAAATCAACATTGCAATAAGTTACCAACAGTAATCCCACAACTTACTGCAAATATAAGCACCTAAGCAAGCAAGCAAGCATGGAAACATACTTCCTCGGGAGGGTCTCGCTTCTGACCAGGCAAATCATAAACCTTCTTTTCCCTTTTCTTAGCATTCTCAGCTTCTTTGCCCCCATTTTTCTTTTCCTCCTCCTCCTTCTTTACCTTGTTCTTTTTCTGCACCATAAACCCACATAAGCCAAGACATCAATAACAAAAAAAAAACTCATCATTTAGTAACTAAACTGGCAATCAATAATCTCACCAAAAAGTGAGAAACAAAAATAGACCATTAAAACCTATATTTTCTCTTCATTTCTCGTCCTTTCTCACCATTTTACACATCTTTTCCACCCCTTTGGATTGTGAGAAAGGATGTGATAAGAAAGTGGAGCCCTTTCTTATCAAATTTCACCAAAATGTTACTCCATTTTTGTACTTTTCTCTCAATTTCTCACCAAAGTACTCAATCCAAATGAGCGATTAGGCAAGAAAATCTGACCCTTTCTTTTCTTTTCTTTCCTAAACGAATCCCTCAATCCAAAGGGACCATTGATAGGATTTCGCCTTCTTTTTTTCTTTCTCAACCTTTCTAAGAAAAACAACAGCAGGTAAGCATTACAAACCTTGTCAACCTCGTTGGGTTTCTTCTTAGAAATGGGTTTCTCGTCATCGCTGTCGTAATCCTCTTCTTTCTTCGCTTGGGTTTTCTTGGTGGACCCCGATTTGGGAGTCGTCGCATTGTTGGGTTTCTTCTTAGCTTCTTCTTTCTTCACTTTGGGAGTATTCGCACTGTTGGGTTTCTTCTTAGCAATGGGTTTTTCTGAACCACCATCGTTGTCGTTAACTGGTTCGTTCTTCACTTTGGCTTCTTCCTTCGATTTGGGATTATTCTTCCCATTGTTGGGTTTCGCATCGTTTTCTTCCACCTCTTTCTTCACCGGCTTCGAGTCTTCAGAAGGCATGTTTGGGTGCACAGATGTCTGATGAAGGTGGGAAAATTGAAAGGTAACAACAGTGAAGTGGAGAGATTTGGAGAGGCAATTCGCGGTGGTTTTGTGGCGCTGTTTTCCCCTCTTCTTCGCTTTCTCACTGAAGATGAAAAGAAAGTAATCCGGGTTTCGGTTCCGGGTATGGAAACCCGCAACTCCTTCCGTTTGCTTCTACGTAGGGCTACAAACGAGCCGAGCTCGAGCTCTGACTTATTTACTGAACGAGCTAAAAATTTGAACTTAAACTCAGTTTGAGCCTTAACGAGCTGAGTGTAGTCATTTACTAAATAAACTTTTTTAATCGAGTTGAGCCTCTCTTAACGAGCCAAACTTTTGTCAAACTAGCTGAAAACTCGAGTTCGAGCTCGAGCCCCGCTCATTTACTAAACGAGTCGAACGAGCTAAGCCAAGTTAAGCTCGCGAGCTGTTAAGTTCATTTGCAAGTTGCAACCCTACTTCTACGCATTGGCCCGGGACTAGGGCTAAATAAAGCCCATCCTTATATATACTCCCGAGAATAAATTAGTCAATTAATGTGGAAATTGAGATTTATTTTCTGTGTGTTTAGTAATCTTTTCAGTTTTTAGTTTTTAAGAAGGAAAATGATTTTGCCAAACCATTTTTTGATAATGCCACACCCTGCAAGTGTATTTTTGCACTAAAAAATACACTTACAGGGTATGGCATTATCAAAAAAGGGTGTGGCAAAATCACTACCCTTTAAGAAACTAGAAATAGAAATAGGTTTATGTTTTCATAAAAACAAAAACAAGAAACATATTTGGTAATATTTGTGTTTCTCAAAAAAAAAGGGGGAAAACAGCTTTTTGTAGTTTCCATAGTTTACAAAAACTCTAAAAAAGTTTATGAAAAACAAAAAAGTAGAAACTTGTTACCAAACAAGTTTTCTTCATTAATTTTTAAAATAGTAAAAACAAAAATAAAAAACTGAAAAACAAAAAGGTTACCAAACGCCAAGTAAGTGATTTTCTAGAATGGTAAAAGATTTGCGTTGTACATATTGACAAGAATAAACAAATATTGATGAAAATCAATGAAACTATTTAAAAATTCATATACAGCAAATCAGAAAAATTTATCTACTTCGTCTCTAGTGAACATTCTATAAATTTTTACCTTCTAATTTCATGAAGTCAAGAAAAATTCATTTACAATAAATCAAAAGATTTATCTATCTAAGGTTCGCCAATACTTTTACGCTGACTTTCCACTCCAATGAACCGAATTATTATTTTTTGATACGTCGGAAATTCAATGAACCACATTATAAACCATTATAAACCATTGTTTACTTTCTTTCCCAAATCTTATCATATCATTTTGATACTTTTTGCCACATGGTTTCCAAATAAATATATATTTTTTCATAACTTGAACGGCTGACATTCAATCACCAAATGTGAATATATTATGGAACCAAACCTTAACGTGTTACTAAATACACCACCATGGAATTAAACATACATAAATACACCTCATATGCCAACCAATCACATAGAATTTTGAAATGCATCAATCCACACCGTGGTATCAACACTCAACACACTGAACCAGTTCTAAGCAAAAATCTCTTCAACTCCTTTGGCCTTCTCCACTTCTTGCTCCTCCAAGACCTTCTCTTTGGCCAGTTTCTTCAACCTTGCAAGCTCAAGATCCTTGCTCATCTTCTTCTTATACATCTCCATGAATGTCATTGGCCCGTCGAGAACTGGCTTCTCTCCCTCCCTGATCTTCAAAGGGTACACTGTTGCCTCAGGAGCTGGATTCTGGAACGTGGCGATTGATAGTCGGCTGTGATTGGAGTTCACCACTGCTTGGTGATCCGCGTTCTTGAACCTCCCGTTGCTTAGATACTGCAAAGATCACAACGCATAATCATCAAATTCCGAACATTCGTGCATTTAGTACTTGGGAGAAAAAGAAAGCTCAATATAGCGTCCAAGAAGCATTGGAGATGCTACTTCCTCTTACATTTTACAAGGAAAAGATATTGGCCTTGTTTGTTTAGCATATTTACTTTGTTTTAACTTTATTTTTCAATCATTGCCCTATATATTTCTCCAATCATTACCATATTTCTCTAATTATTAATTTCATTTATCTCTCTATCTCTATCCACTCATTACCCAATTCTCCAATCATTACCCTATTTCTCTCTCCACCCACTACCAAAACTAAAATACCCAAATGTGCTAAACGAACGAGGCCACTATCTCTGGGATGTCATGCTTTGAAAGAGATACAATAACAGAACGCTACTCAATTGACACTTAAATCACATACAAAACAACCCAAGAAATAACGACAACTGATAATAAGTTCTTGAATTCGGCAAGATTTGACCTCTTGATCTCATTGTAAAAAATGTTTTAAGTGTGATGAAAAGATATCTAACCAATGCTATACTACTTCCTCTTACAATAGAGATGCCAAATTCTAGAAATCCGGGCGCCAATGCTATTTTGACAAAACTACCATTATTTCTTGTCAACCATTGATCTCTCACATGAAAAATGGTATTTCAAAATCGCGCCTAATTGGCCCTAAGATTTGGCTATTCTGACTATTGCCACTTCAATGGAGATAAACATTGTTACAATATTACTAGACTAGAAAAGAGCATTGTAGCCAAGTTTAAGAAAGGAAAAATAATTGAAGTTGTTACTCACATGACCATGGTCGCCCAAATTGACAACAAAAGCCCCTTCAACGGGCTGAACCGTGATCCAAGTCTTTCCACCATCTCTAGTGGCCTGGAGCCCACCAACCTGGTCCTGAAGCAACAGGGTTATGGTACCCGGATCCGTGTGTCGCTTGAGGCCGAGAGTGAGGTCGGGTTGTGGGCATTTCGGGTAGAAATTGACCACCACTTTCTGGTCCATATCAACACAGGCATTTGTTAGTGCCTCAGTCTCAAGGCCCATAGCCTCAGATAAAACCCCCAGCAACTTACAGGCCAGACCCATTAAGTTCTCACTGTAGGACTCCGTAACGGCCTTCCAACCGTCTGGCTTGTCGGGCCATCTCGAGTAGTCTCGGGCCCGGATCGGGTATGAGAAGTAGGTCACTATTTCCCTCCAGTCTTGCACTGCTTCCCCCTGCGTATAATGATTGAGATTATTGGATATAAAGCCCCAAAATATTGAGCCAAAGAGCCTATCAAAATGTACAATCAAACGGGAGTTTAAGGGGTTGTTCGGCTAAATAAATCAAATGGTTTATTTTTTTGTCTTTATTCAATTTTTTTTTTCATATTTGTTAGTTTTCCGTCAACTTTTTGTGGATTATTGCTTCGTCATGACAAGAGGAATATAAAAAGTATAAAATTATGATCAAAACTCAAATTATTTTGAATAAAAACGAAAAAATTGGCTTATTTTATTTGTCTTTATTCAAAAAAATTAGATTTCGATCGTAATTTTTACTTTTTAGATTTCTCTCGCCATGAAGAATCAATAATCCACAAAAAGTTGACGATAAACTAACAAATGAGAATTTTTTTTGAATAAGGACAAAAAAATAAGACATTTGGCTTATTTAGCTAAACAATTATTTTAATTCCAAGTGTTGGGTAAATTACACCATTGGACCTCGCTGTTACAGTTAGAGTTCACTCTGGACCCTCAAGTTCCAATATGGTTGCGTGGACCTCCTACTTCATTCCAATTACAAGTGACCCATTCTTGAGGATATTTTAGATTTACATTCAGGTCTCCACTGTACATATCTATCTAATAAAACAGAAGAGTTGTCCTATGAGGCACCATTTGTCCTAGGTGGCACTCACCATGCACATGCACACACGTTCACACACGTCGGCACACATATTCACTATTCACAAATAAAAAATGTGTTTAAAAAATTAAGTGCTCAATTTTTCAATCCGGTTGAACCGGTGCGTAGTGTCGTAGACATGGGCAAACACTAGTTTTTAATAAATCAGGAAGTTCGGATCAGCTAACACAAACATCACCTAATTATTGAAACTCCCACAAGAATCTTATTTAAAGCCGGTGCAAAATCGTGAATGACTTCACAAAATTTCAAGCGTAATGAGGGAGCAAATCTTTAAAGGGAGTTTTTCCTAAATGAGTTACTAACAAAGGCAGTTGGTCTATTCAACGTTTAAGCAATTGCTTTTGATGCTTTTTTATTGGAGGTTATGAGATTGCCGACGAGAGAAATCAGAAACGTATAAAAGTATGAATTGAGATTTAGAAGAAATCACGAAAGACAAGGCGAAAGACATTACAATTGTCTCTCTACATCCTTATTAGACTTCTTTTGTTTATTTGAGAATTTTCGTGCTTTCTCGTCACAATTTTAATTCTTTAAAATATCTAATGCTAGGACAAATAATTAATGTAGCAAAGAATTAAAATAAATTCAAAAAAATAAACTGAACAAAAATACCGACACCAAAGTTGTAAAAAAATGTATTCAATCTTTCGAATCTTGACCATCCATTCAACTTAGGGTTGTCATTAGGGTGTATTTCCGTTTACGAATTAGGATTTATTGGAAACAACTTGAGTATTACCATTAATCTGTAATCTGTAGTTTAGTGAAAATGCACCCCGAATGTTTGTAACAAAAAAAATTCAACCATTTTTTTGTCACACTTTATAAATCAACGGGGTTAACGGAACGTTAGTATGTTAGTTAACATGGGTTCAGAAGCTGTTCATAATAGTGAACCCCAAACCCCTGCCCCTCGTGGAGCTCGAACTCAGACCTCCACGGGAGGGCATGACACAACCAAATTCACCCAGCTTGGTTTCTCATTCAATCTAAAGTCTCCCCATCATAACCTTCCATTCAACCAGGGTTGTCATCTCAGAATGTTAGGCGTGAACGGTCAAAATAGGTAAAAAAACAGCCACTAATATCCACTCATTTACTATTCCTCGCCAAACGCCGAATTCAATGAAAAAGACGTTACCTGAAGATGACTGGACACGATGAACCCACCCTTCTTCCCGCCGGACATATCGAACCGGAGCTTCTCCTCCGGCGGCAGCGCAAAGAACTCGCGGGCCAGCCCCGTCATCTCGGAAATCAGGCCCGCATCCACGCCGTGATCCACCACCTGGAATACCCCCCAGTCCTCGCACGCCTCCACGATCTTCCGGCAAATCTCCGACCGCCGGCCCTCAACCTCGTCGATCCCGGCGAGCGATATCACCGGGATCTCGCTGCTGAACTCGTTGTACGCCACCTTCGGGCGCTCGTCCTCGTCCCTCACGAACTTCGTCTGAAGGGTCTTTTCCTCTGCTAGTGCAGTCAGCGTGGTGGTCGTTGGCGCCATTTCTCTCTCTCTCTCTCTCTACAGTTTTAATTGGGGTTTAGAGAGAGATTGCATGGTGTGGGGTATTTGTAGGATGCGGCCGGGGGGAGGGAAGGGGAGATGGTGTGGTGCAGTGCTTTCATGTGGGTACTCAACAACCACTCGTTGCAACTACCCCTCCCTCCACCGTATGGGCAATGTTTTCTCACACTACAAAGTGATTGAAAACATATAATCGGTTCGGTACAGTTTACGCACATTTCAACTAATTATTTCTATCGCCCATTTTGCGGGCGTCTTCATGAAAATAAGAGCAAAGTTCTGTACGGAGTGGGCCTGAAAGAGTTGATTGCAAGTGAGTGATTTCAAATGCCATCTTAAAAAAAGAAGTAAATTTCTAAGTTGCAAGACTTGATCACTGTATCAACATATGAATATCAAGGAGAAGATTATTGAGAGTCGTTCAATGTATGTGGGTCCCAATCCAATGTGCATCCTTTGTGGCCAAAAATGGAATTGGGTTTGGTAGAAATAGATCTGAGAGAGTCTTCGGCTTGTATCGGCTACCTATCCCATGTCACGCGAGGGAAGCCAATTAATCTTTCAACCGACAGCCACGTGCGTTGAATGAAAGATGATGCATGGAGTAGATGTTATGCTAATAATGGGGCCCGTGGGGGTATCAATATCATACGTGCGAGTAGATGACACACGAGAAAGCCTCCAGTTTTTAGATTCAACCAGGTTGGAGAGCGACAACATGCATGCTTGTTGGGTCGATCCGAAACGTCTATTACTATTTAGCTGAGATGCGATTTGAACCGTCCATTATTGAGCATGGACAGTCCGGATCAACCCAACATGCTTGTTGTCCCCTTGAAGACAGCAAGCACCCCCCCAATTTCTACGTGGTGCCTAGCTCCTCTCATTACCACACACGATTGGCACGGGGGAGAGGAGTCTAATGCACACCACATGGCGGTTCACTTCGGATTTGCAGAATCATTTCTTCTCTATCTAGCTCTCTCCGCTTATTACTTCCAAAAACTTTTATCAAGCAATCCGTGTCTTCTATGTATCGTTCCAATTATCTGATCAGTAAGTGGGCACTTGTCTCTCTCTCTCTCCCTTTTTTCGGTCACTGATTTTGACACAAGTAATATTAATGAAGTTCTAAAAACTCAACTCACTTTTTACACTGTAGCATGCTTCCATCTTTTATACTCCACTTTTGCATTTTTCAGACTTTTAAAAAGTCTATTTGTTTGAGAGAGAGAAAAGATTTATATATAATTCTGTAAGGTTATGTTTAGATTTACATAATTCTGTAAGATATGTATAATTGTCGAATTAGGGAGGGAGATTAGGGGTCTTGGGAACATGTTGCTAAACATGTTTTCTTTGGATACATTAGTCCAGAGTTTGTTGCAAATTGAAGAGGCTCATTTAGGAACAAGAAAGTACCTATGATCAAAACTCATCCGTATGTTTCCATTTGGTATTCATCTGGTGAAGAAAACAAGGCCACTCTCCCGTTGGCCTCTCTGCTCCCGCTCTTGATCATTACTCTACGCTCCCGCTCTCAATTCAAATTCTGACGAATTTTAGTAATCTTCAGATATTTTGAAAAGCGCTTTCCCGCTCTCGCTCAAATTCACTCATGTGCATTACGTGACTCCGGAAACGGACACGATAATCACCTTTTTGGATATGGCGGCTAATTTCCTCAGTGGCTGGTTGTGGCTACAACTCTAGAGCTGGAGACTCGAGAAACCCTCAATTCGTGATTCGAATAGACAGAAGCAAACTCCCAATCTTGTCGTCCAGCAGGTGGCCATTGCTGACGATAATTGCAGTGGTCAGGTGAGGGTTTGGGTTTGGGTTTGGCTGTGACTGGCAAAACAATACATTGCTCCTGGGACACTATCACTGGGTGCCCTAGACACATTGATGTGACAATATTAGGCAGTCTTTGCCCCAACAAAGAACTAGCCTTGTAGTATATATTATAACGAGTCTAGTATGTAATCTAATATTGTGATAGTCTACTAATTCAAAAGCTTCAAGAAAAATAACCTAATACTACTAGTTTTCAATGGCCTAAGCAGCTGCCTGCTGCAACTGCAGCACACAACCGCCGACAATTCAACATTTTAAAATCAGCATTTTACTACTTTTGTTAGAAGTTGCATGTTAAACATGAGATAAAATTCAATTCCAATCCCTCAATGAGTAGACGAATCAAGTCATAAACAATAATGAAGACAGTTTAAGGAAAACATACAAGAGGCAAGGTGGATGGCACTAAACTGCCAGAGCCTGCTGTTGGGCGTGCCACCCGACAACATCTTTGTATGCCAAGTTGCCTCCAAAAATATCCAAAGCACTACCGACAGTAACATCGACGCGCTCCATCCCTGCAGCTTTTATCATCTCTAAATCGGACATCACTGTGACACCACCAGCATAAGTCACCGGAATCTGACAAGCCAACCGCAGTGAATCAACAATATGAAAAATCATAAACCAGCCTAGTTACTTCCAAGAGAGGTATCTTCACAAAAATTAGAGGCTATTGGGTGCTTCTGCATGCTATAAATTTAAGGATTTAACAAGTATCCAGCATCATGTCGACGGGGCCTTTAAACCTATAGCTTGCAGTGAAATATAAGATCCACAAGCTTCTACCCGCAACAACATACCAAAAGAGGAAAAGGGAACAAACTGTAAAGAAAAGCAGAAGAAGAACACAAGAAAACCTTCAGCAACAGTTGCACGGTGGGTAGAAGACCAGATGTAAATAACATATGCCTTTTTTGTAGGCAGCTCATGCAAAAAATCATTACATTTGAATGACTATAAGCAGTCTACTGTGAATAGATACGTGCAGAGCAGATGCATAATCAGTTAACCATGTCATCATCCATGTAAGGCGGGTAATAAAAACATGATCTTTGGTTTTTCTTCAATTGGCTTCCAGGGGGTGTCCCCGAGAAGGTGATAGAGCTTATGCATTGCTGGACTGAAATGATTGGGGACAGGGTAGAAGGAAGAGCTGGAAAGTTGATCAATCTTGTTTGATGTGCATCATTTTGGCAGGGTTTGAAATCTATTTTAGAATTGGAACCCAAAAGGGAGAGGATTTTTGTGATCTCAATTAGGGTTGATGTTAGCCACTTGTAGCATCAAAGATGTAGTTCAAAGATATTTTTGACATTTAGTTATCTTATTTTGTTCCATTTTATTTGGACCATGTTTATGGTTTATTTTGACCTATAATGTGGGGGAGAAGTCCACATATTTTGTTATGTTCTTGGACCAATATATAAGATAAGACAAAATAGATTAAATTAAACATGTCTATCATACAATGGTCGATGCAGTAGCTAGGAGGAGTCATATGGTTACAATAGATGGTAAAAGTACGGGGGAAGGGTAGACCAAAATTGACTTTAGACTTAGAGGTTCTAGTTCGAAATAAGCTAAGCTTTTTAAAAATCACGAAACATGATACCCTCGATCGTGCTAAATGGAGAAAACTGTCTCGCGTAGCTGATCTCAATTGATTATAAATTAACGCTTGGTTTGCTTTGGACCAATATAAAGGTGAAACATAGCAGGGGATCAGTAGGGCTACTTGATGTTCCCAATAAAAACCCATCCTGCAGTTTCGTTTGAAAACTATATGAATATATAACCCTTGCTGCTGGTTCTTCTCTCCTCTTTCTCTCCCCTCGCTGGATTTTCTGCTTCTCTACTGGTGCTTCACTGTTGCATCTCAACGTTCTGTTCTCTATATATCTTCAAGTATTTCTCTGCCACCTTTCTGCTCTTCTCCATTTCAGTCTCTCTGCAGATTTCATCGCTTGAGTTCCTTTCTTCTTCTCCCCACTGGATCCTTCTCCATTCTGAATTAAGTTCATTCATGTGGCTTGTTATCTACTACACATACTGCGACATCTGAGGATCTTGATTGACTTATTTGTGTCCATTTGGTTGAGGTATGCTGGTTGGATTTTCTGTTTTTGACGCTTATTTAGTGAAATTCTCCATTACAGTCATCATAATTCATGACTGGAAACCTAGGGCTGCATTAATCATGTTCTTGGATAGCTTTCCATAAAGTTTTCTCACTCATCATAATAAAAATTAGTAATACTAACAAAGAGTGCTGATGTATAAGTTCAGCCTCCCTACTTGATGAGATAAACTAGATGAAACACAGCTAGGAACCCCTTTTGACACGCCACCTTTTCTAATTGACAAGGTGGAGTGTAAGAAGTAAAATGTGAAGGGTGAATGTCAACTCTCAATTTCTTTTTGCCAGAAAGTAGATAAGAAATTAAGAAGTACGAAAAAACAAAAAGTTGATAGCCTCCGAGGAAAATGACATGTAGAAACATAAAGACATGGACAAGATAATGTGTTACATACAGGTGAATGGCTGCCAAGCAATGTCACGAGCTCTTCATCAATTCCCAGCCTGTACGAATAAATTAGAATCACTTAGTGAAAATTAAAAAAGCCATAACATCAGATTACAAGGTTTTCGAAAGGGTCCACTCGCTGAAATGGTAACTTAGCTATTTCAATACCACGGTAGCAAAAGTGAACTTTTTCAGTTTCTGCAATAATGATAATCAATTATATGTTCTATTAAGTGACCAAACTGAATTATGATGGATTTGGACACTTCTAGAGTTTTTAAGGAGTCTAAAAATTAAATCTGCTTGGTATCAAACATGTTCAATCCAACCAAAACGTCATGCAATTTACGCACGAGATACCTAACTTAATCAGATGTGTGAAAGTGTTGGAACAAAACGGCAATGCTAACTAGCAAGGGGAGAATTTTCAAGGATGTCTTCTTGAGTGGCTTTTCCATATCCAGCAGGTCTGTAGCCTTGTGCACGGGATGGTTTCCTTTCTGCTATCTAGTTGACTTCAACAATGAACTTCTTTTACTCAGCATTGAAATAGATAAGCCCTTTTCTTTAAATGCACTCTGTTAGAATATTGTCAGGCTTATGTTAGTCCCACATTGACTAATTGAGTCATTGTAATGAGTATCCCATAATATAAATAAAGTGTGTGTGTGTTAGGGTTATTTAACACCCTATACACTTTTGATGATACCAAACAACATGGTATCAGAGCTAAACCGTGATCCTAAACCCACACCACTACAGCCGTAACCCTTTTCACCGCTGCCGTACGTCATCCTCACCATGACCCGTCAACCAAACCTTCTGAAACCCTAAATCTACCTCTTTTCCACCATTGTCACCCACAATATACCCAAAACCGAGCCCTTTACCACTACCAGTTTGAAACCCTAACTGGTCTTGCACTCTCTTGACCAAAAACGAAGCCACCCATCCCATTACCTGGAAACCTTCTTCGAACCCGAAACCCAATCCCCGGAAACCTTCAAAACCACCCAGCCCTCGTACATCACCAACAACCAACGAAACTCCTCACCCAGTGCCCGGCGACCATCGTCGGCCATAACCCAGTCACTGGCGACCCTCGCCGGCCCTTCATCAGTCTCCGGCGATCACCTTCCAGCCTTGCCGCCCACCGGCGCCCATTCTCCAGTCTTGCCGTCCACCGGAATGTGCTTTCCCAAACTGTAACGGTGGAAAATGATAAAGGATGATGTAGCTGAACTTGTCAAACACAAATTGGAGATTATAAAGAAAACCTTATTTCAATTCTTTGAGAATTAATATATGTCATATTTGATTTCCATATATCTGTTGAGAGAAAAGAGCACATCAAGATCACCTTGTTGATGATCTCGATAGAATAACAATATCCTGATGTGGATTATGTGTTCCTAGTGATCTTATGAAAAAATAGACCAAAGGAAAACACTTCCTTTTTCATGACAAAGCACCCAAATGTCCTCTAATGGTATTAGGTACTATTCCATTTGTAAGTATTCTAGGTACTAATTTTGTTGTCACATTAGCAAAATCAAACAAATGCAACACAGAATCAAATCTTGAGAGGTATAAGGCCAAACAGTAAGCACAATAAGAGAATGGGAACTGAATGAAGAAGATTAACTTGAGAAAACAAAAACCCGCCTCGACAAAGAGTGGAATTCATGATGGTTTGAAATAATGAATTAAAGCATCAATGTCCCATCCTACCAGATCAATGATTTTTTCTTAAAAATGAACCAACTTGAAAACAAAACATTTTGTGGACATCAACACATAACGCACATACAGAAGTTGCGACGTCAACGCATAACGCACATACAAAAGTTGCAACAAGAAAGAACAAAAGACAGTTGTACAACTTACTTTTTCCCTTCAACGTCAACACCATGGACAAGAAACTCGTCAGCGTACGTTGCAAGAAAATCCATTATCTTCTCATCAAGAAATACATCAGTAAATTTCTGCCACCTGTCAGTGACAATTGCATATTTTCCTTCCTGCATGTCACAGTACTTATAAGAATTAGTAGGAGAGAAGAAGAAAAGAGGCAATAGAGAACTTTCACACAGTTTTCAGACTGGTCTTCATTCTTATCAACATGTCAGTATCATATCGTCCACCCCTTTTAAAAGCTCCTTTCTTTCCTCTGATTTCATAGCCATGGTTAATGCACCACCATGAATGAGCAGCACAGGACTTAAAAGAACAAGGGAATTCATACACAAGATATCAGTGCTACAAATCCGTTCCGCTCAATAACTAGTAGAGAAAGGGTGGGTTACAATGTCATGTTCCCAATTGAAACGAAACATCACTAGATTCTTAGTACAACATAGATTCAATTAAAACATCTTGAGAACAAATACTTGATAGCACTTTAACTTAGGCCATCTCCAATCCGTACTCTATTTCTTCATCTGATTTGGAAGGAAACTTGGTTAAAAGCTCTATCTGAATGAAGCACTCCAATCCTTTCTCTTTTCCCCATTGAATCTTCTTGAAAAGATACCCACATTATCCCGAAAACCAAATTATATGAAAGAAAATCATCTCCAGACATTAATCTTTTAAAGATTTCATCAGCTATGATTTCAAATTAAAGCAATAACAGATATGATAAAGGATCCTGTTCATCCTTGATTTGCTGAGGGGTTTGGTTCTCCCTTGATTTGATACAAGTTCGATGAAAGGATTGGAGCTATTTTTACCAATGTCTCATTAACGTTGAATTTCATTAAGGTTTGGAGATGCCCATACAATGTACATAATAGAAACCACTGTAAAGGAACGAAATACAGTCGGCGCCTCTTCCCAAATCTCGACAGTACATAGTATCTAACATCAAAAACATCCCTACCTTCTTTCTGCAGCTTAGATCCAACACGAGCCTCTGTTTTCCAACAACACGGGCAAGTTCTTTAAGCCTCTGAAGTTCCATTTGGCCATTATTGAATACATACTGCAACCAGAAAGAAAAAAGCTCTCAACACAGATAGTTGAGCTAGATGGTTTATTACTATAGGATCACACAAATCTAGAAGATACTCAGTGTCAGTATAACTGGTTATCAAAAAATAACATAAATAGTAGTTGGTTTGATAACTGCAGGCCTTACTAACGGTCCTCAACAACTCACTAGGGAAAAAATTACATGGCATCCTATGTCAAAAGACTTTTCGGATTAGCGCACAGGAACAAGCAGCATCTTAATTGAGAATCTAGAAGTAGTCTGAGTTATAACGAATCAGATTGCTGGACTTATACGAAATTTCACAAATATCCAAAAATATGGGGGGGAGTGTGAGCGTGGATCGAGGATAGATAGGGGAACAAGGATGACAATTAACTTGTGAATATTCTGATTATACGTCACATAACAGAGTCACAGACTGAAGCACATGCCTATGTAAATATGGCCTGAGCTACTTTTGACGAACTTGAAAAAAAGCAAAAACTGAAAACATACTGATGTGATAATGACATGGCTGGCTCCTCCTTCAATGTAACTCAAAGCATTGTCTGGATTGATCCCACCTCCAACATGTAAACCACCTGGATGTTATCAGTCCTCGCAGCAAGTTGAGCAGAGGAAGTCTATAAGTTTAAACATAGAACTTTGGGTGATTCGAAAGAACACATGGTACTTATATAACACCTGCCTCATAGACTACAAGAAGGTTAACCGTCGCTTACCAAATGGATTAACTAATACTAGATGGTATTGGTATATGTCTCAACAAATATGTACAAGCACACATCTATACGGGCCTATATAAATTGCAAATAAGGTGCATTATGACTACATATGCACTCTGACGATTAAGAAGAGCAGAAGGAAGGTGAAGATCACGGTAAACAAAACTAAAAGAATTCACTTCAAGGGTGACGATATATACCAAGCCAAATACAATCACATAATTGGGAATCCCCAATAAGTTAAGAATCTCGGTTACTATGTACCTTTTTCAAACAAGTATTGCTTACAGGACATGCAGAGGTAATAATTTCTAGGAACATTCCAATGTTCCACTCTGTACTTCTTATAACCAACTTTTTGATAGATGTTCTTTCAATGGAAACTGTGAAAATAACCAAGATGCATATGGTTGTAACTCTCCACCATTTAGATATGAATTCACAACAAAATAGTTCGCTTACTCAATGAGTAAGACACCTTCTTGTGTGTAGCTTTATTTTATTCCAAATGCCATGCATAACTTAGATAGAATATATAACAAGACTATGCAATGTAAAGAACGATACTAATGAAGAAAGTAATAGTTGTCTACCAGGATAAGCATGCAGTGCTTCCATGGCAGCAGATTTGCTAAAAGGATCAGCTCCAATCATGATGACATGACCACCTGTAAGCCCATCTTCTTTGTATATGTTTGCATACTCTGCGGCTGACTTATCTGATTCAAAATTGGTTACTGGAGTGGAACTACCCTCCTTCAAATCCTGAATGGTAGACCCCACAATTTGCTTAACTTTCCCCTGAAAATAAACTCTCTGTTAATGACCAAAAAAACAAACAAACCCTCTTCTAAGTGCCTTGCGATTCAAAAATAAAATGAAAAAATCAAACCCATCAATCAAAACTGTAGGTCCCTAGCATAGATTGTAACACGGAAGCCAATCATTGATCAACTACCATTGGATAATCCAAATCACAGTTTGAAGGTGACAAAGATAGAAAAGGTTTTTGGTCCTCCTTAGCATTACACTCCATGCAATGCGTCCAACAAACATTAAAGCAAAAATGGGAAACCCACCCAAGCAACAAAGGTTTACTGAATCATGCAGAAAGTTGTTCATTAAAGTTTAAACCACTACTAGCTAAAAAGAGTTTCAGAAGTGATACAAGAAATAACCATATCAGGAGGGAGAGGGATTGGAAATCCCTGGCTTATTACCAAACACAAAGGTTCACTCAATGTAGTGATACATAAATTAACTTTCTAAGCTGAACTTATGTATCCAGAGTTGAGCAGAATGTAGTGTCCTATAACTGATTTCTACAGTGTCTAGTTTTGGTTAAATACATTGTGCTTTGTCAAAAATCATGCCACCTCTTAGTGGGAGCCAAATGGTAACCCTCAAAATTTATTTTAAAAGCATGAGATTTTGTGCAAGTTTCACGCTTCTAAAAATAGTTGCAGCCATTACATCACAATCTAGGTTCACTCCATGAAGTGAATCTACCAGTACATAAGTTCTAAGGTCAACTGAAGTATCTAGACTCTAGAGTTGATGAGAATGTCTTGTCATAGACCTGGTTTATTTAGAGTGTCAAGCTTGTGTTAAACACATTGTGCTCCATTGAATGCGATGAGTCGAGTGGTAACCATCAAAAATCCATTTTAAAACCATGAGATTTGTTGCAAGGTTCACGCTTCTAAAAATCAGTTGCAGCCATTACCTAAAGCCAATACATGACAATTTACTGATTCCTCCAGAAGGACAACCAAGTGGAAAAGCCAATTGACATTGACATGTGTTGCAGCTTTGGTGACCTGCAACCTTATCAAAACCCCAAGAATCAGCGAGTAATTGTGCATGGCCAAACATTCAGCTTGTGAAATTAAAAGGTCATCAAGAGAAATTCCAAACTTTGTTATTTAACATCCTAAGTCTCTGGAAAATAATATACCTAGCTTAAGTCTACTAAACTTATTCTTAAGTCAATAGATAGCAAATCTTTAACAAATGTTCCAAGAATTATGGAACTTAGTAAATCTTGCTAGGATACTTACATTTGACTGATTCTTTTCGCCCTGCTTAAACAGGTTCACATTTCCATGTCTACATTAAACCCACTGGTTAAAAGGTAGGAATTTAATATGATGGAAAGGGATGTCAATATGTCATGATACATATGGTAAATAAAGGGGGGAAAGGCTCAAACACAAATAGCTATGAAAACACAAATCGGAACACAAAGAGATATGAAAACACGAATGGTACTTGTGAAGAAGTCCAACCTGGTGTATGTCAATGCAAGGGCGGAACTGAACTCCACATTGGATGCACAGTCCACGACGAGGCCCTGCACGAAGCATAAAACAAAATGCTTCAACAAGATATAAACATACATATCTAGATGCACCAATGAAGCAAACGAAATGGAAGCAGGCATACTGGAGATAGATGAAGCTACAGTCCCCAGATACTTTTGATGATTGTTGTTGTTATTGCCGTTGTAGATTGCAGAAAACGAACTGAGGCCTGATGAGGTCGTGGTGGCTCGGAGGCTGTGAACTCTCATTCTAGGTCAACAATCCCGAACTGCTCGTTGTGATTGCAATTTGGCAGACAAGACTACAAAGTACAAAGCATTAGTTAGGGCTTTATATGAAGGCTCGGACTTGGGCAACCCGCTCTTGACCCGGAATCTACACCAAGGCCAATATTTTTCAGTTTTCGGGTCTATTTTCGAATCACATATAATTCCTTTATCTGGTGGCTCTTAAACTAATGAATTCATCTTCTATGTCCTAAATAACATTTTGCGTGAAAATTAATGAAAGACGGAGCTAGAGGCCTTTTGAAAACATCCCAAACTACTAAGATTCGTGAGAGCGAGGACTAAGAGCCGGAGCATAGAGCGAGAATTGAGAGTGGGTGCGGAGGGTTGGAACTGGAGGATTCTGTGACCTATATTTTGTCCTCAGAGTGAGGACTATATTTCAGCTTATGACTTCTAATAGGAGACTACCGTGTAAATGGATAATGTAGAAAGAGTAGCTTGACAGCTGAAAAGACATTTCACAGGTTGGAAACCTAGGTCATTAAACCAAGTACTCATCAGCGTAAATTTGGACAACCTACACATGCAAATGGAGCTCATAACTTGTAAAGACATAATGTAGAGATCCATAACTTCTCCCTTAGCACTTCCAATTGTTCTTCTTCCCATGCAAATGGAGCTCTTCTGAATTTCAGTTCTTGATTTGCTTATTGTGACATAAAATTCACCCACTCTCCCGTGTAGAAATCAAAGTTCCGGAAAATCTAACTTGATTGGATTTTCACCGAGCCATTTATCTTCCCTAAATTTAGTTTGGAAACCTGACTGAGAGCAAGTCTACCCGTTGGTGCAAAAATGGCATTGCCGAAGCCATTTTTCTGGCTAGCTACAGTGTCGTGTTGTCAAAGAAAATGTCAGGGTTGCTCCACCACTGTAATGCCATTTTGGTGTAACCACCCTTCTTCCCCTCTGTTCTAACGCTTTGAAGGTGATGGAGCAAGTATGAAAAATGCCAAATTTGCAGAACAAAGGCGAAGAGGGTTTTTAATTCTTGATGCCAAATTTCGGCTTTGGCAAGGCATTTGCCAAATCTGAATTTTGTTTGCTTATATGGAGCATATATCTTCCTACGCAGCTGAAGCTCAACCATTCTGAGGTAGTAATTAACACTTCTTGTTCAAATTATATTTGAGATCACTTTAACGCAAAGAGCTTCATTTTCATTACCAAACCTCCTCCACCACTTCTTTTTATCCCCCAGCGGAATGAGGTAAGCGGAATCGAACCACATATTTACGCGGCATCGCTGCTGTTGGTTCAATTCAACCATAAAATCACATGACCCCGAAAACAATAGGCATCTAAATTACCCATAGAAAACAACTAATAGACGACCAGCGAGAGAGAAAGAGGAGAGGGAGAGGTACCTTTTTCTTATCGGCAGCCGCCGATCGTCGCCGGAGCAGTGGCACGAAGCTTTTTAGAGAGAGAGAGAGAGTAGGGGAATTGGGTTCAGCAAACGACGTCCAGCGGAGTTCACTGAGACCTCGCGCACAGCTTGAACAGCGGAGGTTCATTTAAAACGACGTCGCCATGTTTCTTTAAGACTTCGCATTTCCAACCTGAGAAGTGTTCAGAGCTCTGGACTGAACGTGTAATTGGTAAATTGTGAACTCGTTCAGGTTTTCTTTTACGATCGAAACTGTTCAGAACGTAGAGCTTGTTGAGAAGATAAACTGAAAACAAGATCGTATCAATCGATTGCCGATTGGTTTATAATCGGAGATAATCGGAGTGAATTTATTTTTCGAAGAATAGATCCGGCCGCACCGGAGCGGCTTTACATCGCATCTTGAACTTTTGATGGGTTGGGAAACGACGTCGGACCCATTAAGCTCCGGACTGCAAAGTTTAATCGGCCCCATCGGTAAATTGTGAGCTGATTCGAGTGTACTTTTACGATCGAAACTGTTCAAGTCGTAGAACTTGTCGAGAAGATTAATCTTACTGAAGTTTGTATCAATCGAATGCCAATTCGTTTATAATCGGAGGTGATCGGAGTAAATTTATTTTTATGAAAATGGATATGATCACACTGGATCAAGCCCAGTGTTATTATGGGATCTCACGGAACCGAATCCTTCGCCATCCTCCCCGTAATCACCTTCCTCTTCCTCTCCTCCCGTTGCCGCTGCCGCCACCGCCACGCCGCCCACACTCCATCCCGCCACATTACCCACGCGCCGCCGTCTCAACCCAAATGCTGAAGATTAACTCGACCAATTACAATTGCAACAAATGCTTACAAGTAGCAAGTGATCAAATGCTAGGAGAGTGGTGTCTACAACAAGACTCGACTCAATTTATAGATTCCAAAAGATAAAATGACTGGTAACCTACTAGGAAAAGAGATCCGGTTTTCTAAAAGAAAAGTAGATGCCGCGTGATCACTGGCTCGCATCGTCACATCCTTTAACTTTACTTTTACAAAAGCAGACTCTCTATTATTGATACAAAGACATATATCCAAGAGTGGTTGAGGTCATTATTTATCTCAATTAATTGGACAGCGATTAATTCGTGCCAAAATTTTAGTGTCTACACTTCTTTCTGCAGCTTAGATCCAACACAAGCCTCCGTTTTCCAACAACATGGGCAAATTCTTTAAGCCTCTGAAGCTCCATTTGGCCATTATTGAATACATACTGCAACCAGAAAGAAAAATGCTCAAAACACAGATATTTGAGCAAGATACTACAACAAAAATTACATTTTACAGCGTTCGAAAAACGCTATTGAATGTCATAGATAGCGTTTTTGAGAACGCTGTATTAGCCGATGCTGTTAAAAGTCAAGACTTTTAATAGCGTTTTTTGAACGCTGTTTTAGATAAACTTTTAATAGCATTTTTTGAACGCTGTTTTAGATTTTAATAGCATTTTTTGCATGCTAGTTTTGAGATTCTTTTAATAGCATGTTTGTCATTGCACCACTCATTTAATATTTTTTTTTTATTACATTCAACACCAATTGTAAAATAATTATTAGAAAAATATGAATATAATCTAAAACTTCAATGTTGCCAATGTAATTAACCAAATTCATTCAATCGGGCAAGTATTCATTACACCAGCTTTCGAAACAACTCGAAAACACAAATTACATAAAAGGGTTGCAAGAATTACAATTGATTCATATAGTACCCAGGTGTCCAATGTTACCAAAGGTAGCCATAAACAAGCTAACCAACATATTACTTGAAAATTTCCTATGCTGCAAGCTTGTTGAAATTGATGCAATCTTCGAGCAATTTGGTCTCTCTTTCCTCCCAAAGCCAAGCACGTAGAATTGATGCAATCTTCTTGATTCCCTGTGGTACAAAATTTTGGATCAATAGATGGGTGTAGAATAAATAAACTCATGATTCACGAAAGTATTCAGTCTATAAAAGCACAAGCATTATTAAAGCACCCTCAAAGCAGCAAAAACAGAGTTGTTGATACATCCCAAAGCAGCACCAGAATAGGACTTATCAATAAAAAGAATAGTAAGGCAATAGGATAACAATTACAACACAAACTGATCACACCTTGTACTCCTGCTTTCACTTCAGTAAGCAAGGAATTTAGAACATTTTCAGCACTTCTCTTCTTGATTAGCAGTCCCAGACTTCTCTTAGCCCTCCCAAAGGTAGGATTTGAAAAGAGAGATAAATAGCAATCCTTCACAGAGAAAAATCAACACCTGATATATAGAAATGGTGTAAACAAACGGAAGTCGTATTTAACCAACAGGAACAACAAATGCAGGTTACAGAGATGCAAGCAAAAATGCCTTTTCATACCTTGGTAAGCACTTAAAGCAAACTGATGTAGAGAATATATATCGTATTACAAACACAAAACTAATACTATAAATTCCATAGATTATCACCTTTTCTTGCTTTACAGAAGCCCTAGCATAGTAAGATAGTGTTTCCATAATCGATTTGTAGACAGATCTTTAGAGAGAAGAGAATTAATGATAAAGATCTCCGGGGAAACTGCTTAAAAAAGATATAGATAAGAAGAATTCCTTTGCTTTCCTTTTGATTTTTCTTTTCCTTGGTAAGTCTGTCCAAACATCCATAATTCCAACACATTCTAAGGTTGTATTTGGATCAAGGATATGGGTAGGAAATGGAAAAATTTGAAGGATTTAAGAATCTAAAAAAAATAGAAAGGGGAAAAGGATAAGGTATCCTAACACAATCTATAGAAAGAAGAAAAAAGAGAGAGAGAAATTGATAAGGCATCCACTTCATGGCTGACACAATATTGCTAAGGGACATGGTCAAGAAGAGCAGAATGACTGGATTATGATATGAAAAGACCAAGAAGGAAAAGGTGACGAAAAAGCAAGTACCTTTCGTGTTTCCTTATTGACATCCGGAGCCAAGCGCAACCAAGCAAAGTACACAAGCGAGATAGTTGCTTGATTCTTCGGAAAGCCAGAAATGCTGATACATCCTTCGATATAGCCACCTGTCTTTCTTCCTGCTAGCACATCCATCAAGGTGGTCTTTCCAGCACCAATCACACCAACCAATGCAGTTAGAACACCTGGCCTAAAAGCACCACTGACATCTTGTAACAGTTGGAGACAAGCCTCCTCTATGCCACGGCTTTTCATTTCCTAATGAATAAAACCGCAATTTGTACAAGTGAGAATCTCCTTTAAAATGGTCTAAGAAACTGATTCAGAAACAAAACATAGGTCTCTGTAAACCCCAGCAGCCTAGGTTCAATGCAGTGAACTAGATTGTTGGAAAACTTAGTGGGAAACCCTTTCTTTTGTAATGCATTTCATCAACAAAAACCAATATGTAACAGTAGTCAACCTACGCCCATAACAATCTCTTTGATGAACAATGCTTATCAAATTTGCTGAAATTATGAGAAACCTCCATTTTTTGTTACGTTATGCTAGAAAAAGAAACCTCAGAATCTAGTCTCTCGGACACTAAAAGAGCTTAGAACAAGTGACTTACAGCAGGCATATCGACATAGTAATTCACATGATCAAATGCAAGTGACAAGGGCTGGAAAGGCAGCACCATTCCTCTTTTTCCAGTTGCAATGTCTTTGACATCTAAGTTGTCATTGTCTGGAGTATTTCTCACTCCCATGTTGATACCTGCAATTGTTTAGGCAATTTTAGCGACAAGTAAAGAGGAAAATTGTTACTATTTTCGTTGTAGCTCAAATGAAGCAATGGCATAGCAGTTCATGATGTGAAATTTTCCCAACTTCAGTGCTCCAAGATTTAGGAATGCGGTCCAAAGAGCCAGACACGTATCCTTCATTTGTTTTGGTAATCATTAGCAGTCATCAACATAATCCAAAATCATGTTCTTAAGTTAAGGGCTATTAAACAATGATATCCATCATATACGAGAAAACTAGTTGTTAGCAAAATGTTCGTCTAAAAACTATACTATTCATAAAATGGAGATACCGGGGAGGACCAATATGATATAAATGTCTCTTCTTTGAAATAAATCATTTTGGGAACTTAGATTGACATGTCGATCTGGTGAAGTTCTAATTCACACTCCTCGTCCTATAAACGTGTTAGACAATAAGTTCGAGTACAATATGAAGATCAATCAACTGATCAGTTGAGATCGAGGGAATTGTAATATTTAACCTTCAAAAGATGAGGCTGTAGATGCTGAACTCCTATCAGTGGACTGCTTCTTCCCATTGGAGAGTGGTTGATTCTTTTTTTTTCAGTGGCTTTAATAAGAAGAACCTTTCCAACAGTAGGTTCAGGAAACCTAGGGTCGGAATTTGGCTGCCAAAAATATATAAAATAAATTAGCTATCTAAAGCTATCAAGTTATAGAGATGACAGCATTTGAGCTAAAACAAAACGGAAGCAAATTGATTAACAATATCATAACTGAGCTTACCGTGCTCCATCTTTTATCCAGAAATTCATTCATGGCTATGGCATTCTGTCCATACATCATGGGAGAAATATAATATCCCCATCTCATCCATGGTTGAATGTCATCTGCATGTGATGATAATAATGGTTGTTACAAGGTATCATAATTATGCTACACTATATAACAGACAATTGAATAATTTTTCACCACATTTTGAAACCACATCAACTAAATCTGTTCACCTAAAAAATGAATATTATGCATAAAAGCTATAAAAAAAAAAGAAGGGAAAATACCAACCTTTGGCAACAATGAAACCACCAAAGACAAAAACCACCACCAATGCATAGGTGCCGAGAGTGCTTGCAACAACCTGTGTTCTCCCAAGGGCCACAATAAAACGGAAGAGAGATAAGGCCATCTGATGTATACCAAAGAATGCTAAAAATTGGCGGAAAAACCTGAAAAATGTAAACTTAGAACTTAGAATAGATGAGTACGTATATGTACAGAACTATAGATATAAACTTAGAACTTAGAAATCCCTCTGTTTAAAGAACACAGGAAGCCTCATACAGGACAAGTGAAGCTCAGCCATCCCATTAAACATCACGTTAATGAGACTGAAAAACAGTGCACCATAAAATTTACTCCCATCCATTAGTTGACCAGATTTCATCTCCGTTCTTAAGAAAACAGTGAAGGCGATTATTGACATAATCGTGATCTGGGTAGTCTTGAATATGTCCACAAACGAGTTGCGTTTCATCAGTAGCCACTCCCGAGTTAAACAAGCCTTGAAGAGATCCACTTTGGAAATGCTGTACTTTTTAGTTGCCAGGGCAGCAGGGTGGACCTTATTTCTGTTATAAGGAATTCCAAGCTCGTCACATAGACTCTGACCAACGTGGAAAGAGTTAAAATGGAATATGAAGCAACTTGTTGAGCTGAAAAGAATAAAGAACCTAAAGTTGTGATAGCATGGCAGGAATCAACAAAGACGAATGGATTTCTCACTACAAGAAACAACACTACTAGACTAAAGGTGATGTGTTAATGCAATTTAGATGAAAATTTTCAGCTATTGCGGCAAATCCCATTTTGCTCTTAAATGATTCCGAATCCTCCAGGAATATGAAATTACATATGGAGTGGGGATCAAACTCATGCTTCATGTTGGTAAGTGATTCCCAAAAAGTTCACTTCAAACGAAGAAAGTTCATAAAAGACAGTGGAAGACGGTATTTAGTGTCTTTAGGGTCGTCTTATCTTGACTTTTTTCAACTTCAGTCCATGTTTTATACTTATCGGATTCCTCGCATCGAGATGAATGATTAATCCTAAACCTTTTAACGGACAGCTAAACAAAAAATCCCTAAACATCATCAGCAACAATGTACCACTTGGCTATCCCTATTTGTAATTTGTACCAACCATTGGATCATGGTGACCTGAAGTCTCATTCCCATCCCTCTTCAAACTAATTCAATGAACATAAAGAAGTAAAAGAGGCCAGGAGGAAGCTTGGAATTCCTAAACTAGTGCTATGGAACGTGAATTTCAATTTGAACCTGCTACGGTATTAAGAAATCTTTGGCAACTAAAAAATCATGAAAACACCTGGATGCCTTGCTCAGTTCAAATGGATTTCAACGATTCAAGGGCCAGAATGTAGTCAAGAACTTGAGAACAAAAAGGCTTTTGAACATTAATGAACCAATAATTACCAAGTTGGTACATATGTCAAAATCATTTCATCCAAAGAAAGTTCAAAATAGTTCTTCTTCCCGCAAACTTCAGTTCTGATGAACCATCTGGAATTTATATACACCAATCTAGATCGAAATTGAACTAGCACAAGCCTTACATTCCAGTTTTTTAACAAAAATATGGACTGTTACCTTGGATTTTCTTCTAAAGATGCTGAAACAATTGTCATTACCCAAGATTATTAACAAGAATTGTGCATTCAATTTTTCCAGAACACCTGACTACCAAAAGGTAGTGAAGATAGCAAAGAGGGACTCCAACAGCCAACAAACATAATAAACAAAGAAGACAGATTCAACCCAAAACTATGTGAGTCAAACTAGGTCATGGTCTTGGCATCAACTAATGAAAATCTTAGGACGACTCTAAGATAAATCTTTCACCAAACAAAATGATGTACACAGATAGTGAATTTATTGCCTCTTAAGTACCTGCTTCTCTAATTCTTCCGCAATGTCCTCAAATAAATCTTTTGGTGTAGAACCAGATGTATTCAGTGCAACAGCCTGATATGGTGTAGAATCCTTGACCTACATTCCTTAATGAGAACAATCTTTTGTAGGAAAATGAGTGATTTTTCTAGCACAGTGAAATGGACAAGGTTAGCTACCTTCATACAATAATCCCGCCAGTGAGTTTTAGCTGTGAGTACCCCAGCAGCAACATGTTCTTCCATCATCTTACGGAACTCATCGCGGTTTTTCCTTTTGGTTCGCTTTAATTGTTCCTGAAGTTAAGGGAAGGAAAACGTTAACGACAGTGATCACTATAAAACAACGTGTCAATAATAATTTAATCTAACTACCTTCTGTATCTTTTTCTGCTCTTCTTCTTCTTCCTTCTCCAAATCACGAATATATTCCTGCCAGAACAGCCAACATAACCTTAATATTCCACAGTGACCGATCAAAAAGCATGAATATATATATATATATATAAAAGTCAACTCACCTGGAAAATTTCAAAGCGGTCAATTTTTTTCAATACGTGAGCATCTTTCATCATCTTCTAACCGATCTTGAACTTTTCTCCACTGGGTGTTCACCTGAGAATAGAAAAACTTATTAAAAGGTTCTGGACTTGTTTTTTTCATCTCCACATGAATCTCCAGAAAAAAGAAAAACGAACATTCTGAATTTATATAGGAATCAAGGTCTCACAAGTAATTACCTTGATAAATCCGCACCTTTCCTGTGTCACGACACACACACCCACACCCACACCCATACACAAACAGAGGAGAAGGAGGAAGGGGGAGATCAAGTTTTCCAGCACCTTTCTCGACAGTGTGGAACTGATCAGCGCACTTGGGCCTGAAGATCTCCTCACCGGATTTGGCGTCGCTCAGGAGAAGCTTGATCGAAACCCAATTTCTAGGGTTTCAAAGCCGACGAAGAGGAAGATCTATATTTGCGCCTCTTATTTTGGAGGAAAGACTGAAACGCTATTGTATACTTTAATGAACGCTGTAGTATTTTAGGCGCCAATTTTTCCTCCGCTTCTCATCACGGAACGCTATAATTGGTTCCCTTTAATAGCATTTCTTAAAAAACGCTATTAGATAATGCTATAATAGGTCATATTTGTTATCATAGAATCACATGTCAGTATAACTGGTTATCACAAAATAACAAAAATAATACTAGTTGGTTTGATAGTTGCAGGACTTACTGAAGGTCCTCACCAACTCCCTAGCGAAAAAATTACATAGCATCCAATGTCAAAAGACTTTTTGGATTAGCACACTGTGCAGGAACAAGCAGCATCGTAATCGAGAATCTAGAAATAGTCTGAGTTGTAACGAATCAGATTGCTGGGTTTATAGGAAATTTCACAAAAATCCAAGAATATGGGGGTCATGAGTGTGGATTGAGGATAGATAAGGGAACAAGGATGACAGTTAACTTGGAAACTATTCTGATTATACGTCACGTAAAGTCACAGACCAAACCACATGCCTATATAAGTATTGCTGAGCTACTTTTGACGAATCTTGGCAAAAGCAAAAACTGAAAACATACTGATGGGATAATGACATGGCCGGCTCCTTCAATGTGGCTCAAAGCATTTTCTAGATTGATCCCACCTCCAATATGAAAAACCGCCTGGATGTAATCGATCCTCGCGGCAAGTTCAGCAGAGGAAGTCGATAAGTTTAAACATAGAACTTTGGGTGATAGGAAAGACAACATGGGACTGATATAACACCTGCCTCTTGGACTACAAGAAGGTTAACCGTAGCTTACTGATGGATTAACTAATACCAGAAGTTATTGGTATATATCTCAAGTCTCAACATAAATGTACAAGCACACATACTCCTATACGGGCCTATATAAATTGCAAATAAGGTGCATTATCAAACTACATATGCAGTCTGATGATTAAGAAGAGCAGAAGGAAGGTGAAGATCACAGTAAAGAAAACTAAAAGAATTCACTTCATGGGTGAAACCGAAATACAAGCACATAATTGGGAATCCCCAATAAATTAAGAATCTCGGTTACTATGTACCTATGTGCTAACAAGTATTGCTTATAGGACCAGCAGAGTCCTACGAACATTCCAATGTTCCACTCTGTACTTATAACCAACTTTTTGATAGATGTTCTTTCAATGGAAACTATGAAAATAACCCAGATGCATAGGGTTCTAACTCTCCACCACTAGTTCATATTACTCATTGAGTAAGACAACTTCTTGTGTGTAGCTTTATACTTGTTGTAACTGCCATGCATAACATAGAGAGAATATATAACAAGACCACTCAATGCGAAGAATAATACATACGAAGAAAGTAGTAGTTGTCTACCAGGATAAGCATGTAGTCCCTCCATGGCTGCAGATTTGCTCAAAGGATCAGCTCCAATCATGATGACATGACCGTAAGCCCATCTTCTTTGCATATGTCTTTGTATGTTTGCATACTCTGCGGCTGACTTATCTGATTCAAAATTGGTTACTGGAGGAGAACTACCCTCCTTCAAATCCTGATTGGTAGACCCCACAATTTGCTTAACTTTCCCCTGAAAACAAACTATCTGTTAATCAGCAAAAATCAAACAACTCCTCTTTCTACCATTGGATAGTCCAAATCACAGTTCGAAAGGCGACAAAGATAGAAAAAGGTTTATGTTCCTCCTTAGCATTATACTTCATGCAATGTGAAGAAAACATGGGAAACCACTCAAGCAATTTATTGAATCATGCAGAAAGTTATTCTTTAAAGTTTAAGCCACTACCAGCTAAAAAAAAAAAATTCAGAAGTGATACAAGAAAAAACCATATTAGGAGGGAGAGAGAAAGGAATTAATTTTTGATCGGGAACCCTTGCTTATCAACAAACACAAAGGTTCACTCCATGTAGTGATACACAAACTAAATTTTCTAAGCTAAACAGATGTATCCAGAGTTGAGCAGAATGTAGCGTCATATAACTGATTTTTAGAGTGTCAAGTTTAGGTTAAATACATTGTGCTTCGTCAAATATCATGCCACCTCTAAGTGCAGGTCAAATGGTAACCCTCAAAATCTATTTTGTGTGCGTTTCATACTTCTAAAAATAGGGGCAGCCGTTACATCACAATTTAGGTTCACCCCATGAAGTGAATCAACAGTACATAAGTTTCATAATCTAAGCACAACTGAACTGAAGTATCTAGACTGTAGAGTTGATGAGAATGTCTCGTCATAGAACTGGTTTATTTAGAGTGTCAAGCTTAGTTTAAACACATTGTGCTCCGTCGAATGCCACACCACGTCCACATGGGAGTCGAGCGGTAACCATCAACAAATCCATTTTAAAACCATGGGATTAGTTGCAAGTTTCACGCTTCTAAAATCAGTTGCAGCCATTACCTAAAGCCATTACATGACAGTTTACTGATCCCTCCACAAGGACACAACTACGTGGAAAAGCCAATCGATATTGACATGTGTTGCAGCCTTGATGGTGTGCAGCCTTATCAAAAACCCAAGATTCAGCGAGTGATTGTGCATGGCCAACATTCAGCTGGTGAAATCAAAAGGTCATCAAGAGAAATTTCAAACTTTGTTATTTAACATCCTATGACTCTGGAAAATAATATACTTAGCTTACGTCTACTATATAAACTAATTATTAAATCAATAGATAGCAAATCTTTAAGAAATGTTCCGACAAACATAGAACTTACAGCCCCTTTGGATGGTGAGAAAATGATGAGATAAGAAAGGAATTGTTTCTAAACATGCTATATCAAAGACCCCCGTGCGTGCATCACGGTGCCCTTTCTCACCAAATCTCACCATTTTTTGTGAGATTGGGTGAGAGAGGAAAGGGTAATTTTGTACTTTTTCCGCCAAAATACTCAATCCAAATGAGTGATTGGGCTAGAAACAACAACCCTTTCTTCTATTTTCTCATGAGATCGCTCCATTTCGAAGGGGGTGTTAGTAAATCTTGCTAAGATTACCTTTGGCTGATTCTTTTAGCCCGCTTAAAACAGGTTCACATTGCTCTTAACCTTTACCAATAAACAGTTCAAAACTAAAGGTGCCAATTCTGAATTTTGATTGCTTATGGAGCATATATCTTTCCTACGCGGCTGAAGTTCAAGCTGAGGGAACCAGCAATTCTATCGTTCAGATCACTTCAACGCAAAGTGCTTCATTTTCATTACCGAACCTCCACAACTAAAGATGAGTTATGTTAAATGAAGTGTACCTGTTCTTATCGGCGGCCGCCCATCGTCGCCGGAGCAATAGCTCTGTTTGATAAATCTAGGGGCAAATGGGGACGACTGGTGGTTTCCGGGTTTAAGTACCCATTACGAACTCGCGCTTAAGAGACGCGAGGTACCCGAAAACGACGTCGTCAGGTGTCATTGTGACTTCGCATCTCCAACCTGAGAAGTCTTTAGAACGACGTAATTGGTAAATTGTGAGCTCATTTTGATTTATTTTTATGATCAAATCTGTTCAAAATGTAGATAGTTTTGAGAAGATAAACTGGGAAAAATATCATATCAATCGATTGCCGATTGATTTGTAATCGAAGATGATCAGTGTGAATTTTTTTCTTGGAGAATAGACTTGGCCGCACCGGAGCGGAGCTGTTTCATTGGAAAATCGCATTTTTTCTTCGAAACGACGTCGGCCCAATTAAAGATCCGGACTGCCAAGTTTAATCGGTAAATTGTGAGCTCATTCAGGTTTACTTTTACGATCGAAACTGTTCAAGTTGTGGAGCTTGTCGAGAAGATAAATCAGGTTGAAGTTCATGTCAATCGAACACCAATTAGTTTATAATCGGAGGTAATCGGGGTAAATTTATTTTTAAGAAAATAGACTTGATCACACTGTATCAAACCCAATGTTATTATGGGATCTCACGGAAAACCGAATCCTTAGCCATCCTCCTCGTAATCACCTTCCTCTTCCTCTACTCTCGTTGCCGCCTGCCGCTACCGCCACGCTGCCCACACTCCATCCCGCCACATTACCCACGCGCCGCGCCGGCTCAGCCCGAAGAGCTTTTCAATTCTGTTGCCTACCGGAAAGAGCATTTCAATCGTGTTGCCGCACAGCCGCACAGGTCATCGGCAATGAAAGCTGTGGCCGGGAGTGCTGTATATGCCTAGGAGTGACTGGGGATGGCGAGAAAGTAACGGTGTTGCCGAATTGCAGACATTGTTTTCACTCCGAGTGTGTTGGTAAGTGGCTGAGTTCGCAGGCGAGTTGCCCGCTCTGCAGGTCCCCTCTCCGAGTTGACTCCTCTGTTTAACTCTGTTGGTACTTTTACCTTTCAATTGGAGTAATTTTTATCTCTTTGGGCTTAACCAATTTTTATATTATGTTCGTACTTCAGTAGTAGTTAGTCTGGCCTTTAGTGTGTTTTTAAAAAAAATATATTCGGATGTCCGAACCAACTTGTGCGCACCTCGACTTATTTCGGGACCTTGAAGTTAATGGCCGAGCAAATCTCCAATGTCTATAAAGTTTAAAATTTTGGCATTCGTAAAATTCGAACATGCAACATATTCTTGGTAGATTAACTCCTTAAGTTGCTTTCTCACCGCTTGAGTTGACTGACCTTTAGTTGTTAAAGCACATAGAAAACTAAAAGCATCATTAAAGATGGGAAATGATTTTGCCACTCTCTTTTTTGTTAACGCCACTCCCCTGCAAGTATATTTTTGCACAAAAAATACACTTGCAGAGGAGTGGCGTTAAAAAAAAAGAGTGGCAAAATCAGCTGCCTTAAAAAAAGAAGAAGGTAAAAGCTAAAAGCAAGTAAAAACCTTAACAATGGAACATGCAATTATGTTTCCATCGTCAAGGTTCATCAAGAGGCTTGTTTTGTAGGTTAGAAAATCTCTCCAATTAATCGCATCACTTGGAACAATTATGGCTGAGGTGTATTTTTGTATTTTTCGCCTTGTTACGAGTGTTTATAGGTTTCGTTTATAACCTCAAATTAATTTTGCTGCAAATCATTCGAATCATCAAAATAAGTCTGAAACCTTCCGATGGATAGGCGACATCTAAAACTTAGGGGTTTGCTCGCTGTTAAGATTTCAAGTTCGAAATCTTCCACGTGCTATCGGCTCTAGAGGGACTAGTTCATATGGTGTTTTGTTTCGACTTTAAATAACCCTGTTTAGTGGACAATAAAATTGATTCCTCTTGAATTAATCAAAGTGTTCAAAGCTAACCCTGTTTAGTATGGGCCGCCTAGCTTGTCCTTTTTGAATGAGTGGAGTACAGCTTCGTTTCACACACAACTCCAGGACACCAGATCGTCCTCGTGAACGTAATTTACAATTCGGCCTTGCTAATCTCCGCCCGTTAGGCGAATGGTAATAAGCAAATAGTAATGAAAAACAAGTTTGGATATCAATACACATTTCTCGGATATTAACATATTTATTTCGTATATCGATATTATATTTTTTACACATTATCCTCCGCCCCATCAGGTTAGCATTTTCTCAATACTAATAATTCCCAGGTTCCTAGCTAGCCCATACTAGTTCGTGGTTTATTAGAGTACATTGTCTGTAAAGTAAGATGTCCTATATTTTAAGGACATGCATGGCCTCTCTCGAGTTGGAAATTTGAAGGGGCGATTTTCTATCCTACCGCGATTCTAAATTGATGAACATGAACTGAAATATTACTCATTTTTGACATATTCTTTGAATAGAGTCAATCGATCGAAACGGTCGAACATCGGCACTCGGCTGCCATACAATTGGACAACTTCATCTGGGCCTTTCGTTATTCCGCGTTGATAAACTTAAACCATTCATTTTGTACAAAAAGTCGTTAAGGCGAGAAAATTTGAATGATTGTATATCCGCAGTAATGCACGTTATACAAACTTATCTTGAGAATAGTAAACAACAACATTAAGAGACCTTTCAATGTGTTTAGGACAAATGTTCGTCTGGTCATGTAGTTATTGACATGTAATCAACTTGATGTTTTGCAAAGTTGGTTAGCTTGGGTCATCGACATGAGATTCGTAGAAAGATTCCAATCCTTTTCTCTTTTCCCCATTGAATCTTCTTGAAAAGATTCCCACATTATCCCGAAAACCAAATTATATGAAAGAAAATCATCTCCAGACATTAATCTTTTACAGATTTCATCAGCTATGATTGCAAATTAAAGCATTTACAGATTTGATAAAGGATCCTGTTCATCCTTGAATCGCTGAGGGGTTTGGTTCTCCCTTGATTTGATACAAGTTCGATGAAAGGATTGGAGTTATTTTTACCAATTTTCATTAACGTTGACTTTCATTAAGGTTCGGAGATGCCCATACAATATACATAATAGAAACCACTGTAAAGGAATGAAATACAGTCGGCGTCTCTTCCCAAATCTCGACAGTACATAGTATCTAACATAAAAAACATCCCTACCTTCTTTCTGCAGCTTAGATCCAACACGAGCCTCTGTTTTCCAACAACACGGGCAAGTTCTTTAAGCCACTGAAGTTCCATTTGGCCATTATTGAATACATACTGCAACCAGAAAGAAAAAAGCTCTCAACACAGATAGTTGAGCTAGATGGTTTATTACTATAGGATCACACAAATCTAGAAGAAACTCAGTGTCAGTATAACTGGTTATCAAAAAATAACATAAAATAGCAATTGGTTTGATAACTGCAGGCCTTACTAAAGGTCCTCAACAACTCCCTAGTGAAAAAATTACATGGCATCCAATGTCAAAAGACTTTTCGGATTAGAACTGTTGGAATGAGTGGCCAAATAGCCCTCCATATTTTACATACCTCATTGTTAATTATGTTTGCCTTATTTATTATTGGCTAACGTTTCTTTTTGGTTGAGCATGAAATTATCCTGTGTGTTTGCACAAGAGAAAACAATGGGTGTGATTGGCCAAGTTGGCTAAGAGTTTGATTTGGTCAAACCACTATTAGGTGTATCCCACTTAATAAGAGATGTGCATGTGCATGTGGATGGGGGTGATATGGTTATATCATGTGATGTGCTCCCTAAATAAAAGGGGTGGTTAGAGAGATATGGGTGAGTGAGATAACCCCCACTATCTAAATAATAGGGAGCAGTTTTCCCAGTAACGTTACATGGGTATATGCCTATAAAAGAAAAAAACCCAGAAGAGGGGAAATCCTATCACAACCCACGCACAAATTTTGCCCTATCTCTACATTGTTTTCTACTGTGCAAACACTTATATTTACAGATATTAGTTGAGACGGAAAGCTTGGAGATGTAGCAGCTTTTGGATTTTACAAAGAGAAGTCCCAGCCTCAATTGTTCAACACAAACAGCATCTTAATTGAGAATCTAGAAGTAGTCTGAGTTATAACGAATCAGATTGCTGGACTGATACAAAATTTCACAAATATCCAACAATATGGGGTGAGTGTGAGCGTGGATCGAGGATAGATAGGGGAACAAGGATGACAATTAACTTGTGATTATTCTGATTATACGTCACATAACAGAGTCACAGACTGAAGCACATGCCTATATAAATATGGCTGAGCTACTATTGACAAACTTGAAAAAAGCAAAAACTGAAAACATACTGATGTGATAATGACATGGCTGGCTCCTTCTTCAATGTAACTCAAAGCATTGTCTGGATTGATCCCACCTCCAACATGTAAACCGCCTGGATGTTATCAGTCCTCGCAGCAAGTCAGCAGAGGAAGTCTATAAGTTTAAACAAAGAACTTTGGGTGACTGGAAAGAACACATGGGACTGATATAACACCTGCCTCGTAGACTACAAGAAGGTTAAATACTAGATGGTATTGGTATATGTCTCAACAAAAATGTACAAGCACACATCTATACAGGCCTATATAAATTGCAAATAAGGTGCATTATGAAACTACATATGCAGTCTGACGATTAAGAAGAGCAGAAGGAAGGTGAAGATCACGGTAAACAAAACTAAAAGAATTCACTTCAAGGGTGAAGATATATACCAAACAAAATACAAGCACATAATTGGGAATCCCCAATAAGTTAAGAATCTCGGTTACTATGTACCTATGTGCAAACAAGTATTGCTTACAGGACAAGCAGAGGTAATAATTTCTAGGAACATTCCAATGTTCCATTCTGTACTTCTTATAACCAACTTTTTGATAGATGTTCTTTCAATGGAAACTATGAAAATAACCAAGATGCATATGGTTGTAACTCTCCACCATTTAGATTATGAATTCACAACAAAATAGATCGGTTACTCAATGAGTAAGACACCTTCTTGTGTATATCTTTATTATGTTCCAAATGCCATGCATAACTTAAGAGAGAATATATAACAAGACCATGCAATGCGAAGAATGATACATATGAAGAAAGTAATAGTTGTCTACCAGGATAAGCATGCAGCGCTTCCATGGCAGCAGATTTGCTCAAAGGATCAGCTCCAATCATGATGACATGACCACCTGTAAGCCCATCTTCTTTGTATATGTTTGCATACTCTGCGGCTGACTTATCTGATTCAAAATTGGTTACTGGAGTGAAACTACCCTCCTTCAAATCCTGAATGGTAGACCCCACAATTTGCTTAACTTTCCCCTGAAAATAAACTCTCTGTTAATGACGAAAAATACAAACAAACCCTCTTCTAAGTGCCTTGCGATTCAAAAATAAAATGAAAAAATCAAACCCATGAATCAAAACTGTAGGTCCCTAGCATAGATTGTAACACGGAAGCCAACCATTGATCAACTACCATTGGATAATCCAAATCACAGTTTGAAGGTGACAAAGATAGAAAAGGTTTTTGCTCCTCCTTAGCATTACACTCCATGCAATGCGTCACAAACATTAAAGCAAAAATGGGAAACCCACCCAAGCAACAAAGGTTTATTAAAGTTTAAACCACTACCAGCTAAAAAAAGTTTCAGAAGTGATACAAGAAATAACCATATCAGGTGGAAGAGGGATTGGAAACCCCTGGCTTATTAACAAACACAAAGGTCCACTCAATGCAAGTGATACATAAACTAATTTTCTAAGCTGAACTGATGTATCCAGACTTGAGCAGAACGTAGCGTCCTATAACTGATTTCTAGAGTGTCTAGTTTAGGTTAAATACATTGTGCTTCGTCAAAAATCAAGCCACCTCTTTTCTTTTCATTTTTTGGTACTCAGAATTATACATGCCACCTCTTAGTGGGAGCCAAATGGTAACCCTCAAAATTTACTTTAAAAGCATGAGATTTTGTGCAAGTTTCACGCTTCTAAAAATAGTTGCAGCCATTACATCACAATCTAGGTTCACTCCATGAAGTGAATCTACCACTACATAAGTTTCATAATCTAAGGTCAACTGAAGTATCTAGACTCTAGAGTTGATGAGAATGTCTCGTCATAGAACTGGTTTATTTAGAGTGTCAAGCTTGCGTTAAACACATTGTGAATGCGACGCCACCTCTAAGTGGGAGTCGAGTGGTAACCATCAAAAATCCATTTTAAAACCATGAGGTTTGTTGCAAGGTTCACGCTTCTAAAAATCAGTTGCAGCCATTCCTCCAGAAGGACAACCAAGTGGAATAGCCAATTGACATTGACATGTGTTGCAACCTTGGTGACCTGCAACCTTACAAAACCCCAAGAATCAGCGAGTTATTGTGCATGGCCAACATTCAGCTTGTGAAATTAAAAGGTCATCAAAAGAAATTCCAAACTTTGTTATTTAACATCCTATGTCTCTGGAAAATAATATACCTAGCTAAGTCAACTAAACTTATTACTAAATCAATAGATAGCAAATCTTTAACAAATGTTCCAAGAAACATAGAACTTAGTAAATCTTGCTAGGATACTTACCTTTGGCCGATTCTTTTCGCCCTACTTAAACAGGTTCAAATTTCCATGTCTCAATTAAACCCACTGGCTAAAAGGTAGGAATTTAATATGATGGAAACGGATGTCAATGTGTCTTGATACATATGGTAAATAAAGGGGGGAAAGTCTCAAACACAAATAGATATGAAAACACAAATTGGAACACAGAGAGATATGAAAACACGAATGGTACTTGTGAAGAAGTCCAACCTTGTGTATGTCAATGCAAGGGCGGAACCGAACTCCACATTCGATGGACAGTCCACGACGAGGCCCTGCACGAAGCATAAAACAAAATGCTTCAACAAAGATATAAACATACATATCTAGATGCACCAATGAAGCAAACGAAATGGAAGTAGGCATACTAGAGATAGATGAAGGTACAGTCCTCAGATACTTTTGATGATTGTTGTTGTTATTGCCGTTGTAGATTGCAGAAAACGAACTGAGGCCTGATGAGGATGTGGTGGTTCTGAGGCTGTGAACTCTCATTCTAGGTCAACAGTTCCCAAACTGCTTGTTGTGATCACAATTTGGAAGACCAAGACTACAAAGTACAAAGCATTAGTTAGGGCCTCATATGAAGGCTCGGACTTGGGCAACCCGCTCTTGACCCGGAATCTACAACGGGGCGAATATTTTTCAGTTTTCAGGTCTATTTTCAAATCACTTAAAATTTCTTTATCTGGCTCTTAAACTAATGATTTCATCTTCTGTCCTAAATCACATAATGTGTGTGTGAAAATGATGAAAGCAGGAGCTCTAAGCGTGCATGAAAATGATGAAAGCAGGAGCTAGAGCATGAAAGCGCCATTTGAAAACATTCCAAACTACTAAGATTCGTGAGAGCGAGGACTAAGAGCCGGAGCATAGTGCATAGAGCGAGGATTGAGAGTGGCACGGAGGGTCATACTGGAGGATTCTGTGACCTAGATTTTATCCTCAGAGGGAGGAGTCTATTTCAGCTTATGATGTCTAATAGGAGACTACCATGTAAATGGATAACGTAGAAAGAGTAGCTTGACAGCTGAAAAGACATTTCACAGGTTGGAAACCTAGATCATTAAACCAAGTACTCATCATCGTAAATTTGGACAACCTACACATGTACTCCAATATTCATGTTCTTCTCCCTTTCCCACCATCGAACTCCTCACTCTCTCGTTGGAGCCCCCTCACCTTCCCCACCTTACCAAATTATCGGCAATCAGCAATTCAATACAACTGTCTTGATTGTCAAATATGTTCTAAGTAAGAAAATCTAGCTACTACAAAATTAAAACTGCAACAACTTTCAGATGGCCTAAGTCATGACATATTATAAGAAAAGGTGACGAAATGTATCCTTGCGTTTGCAAAGCACATTTATTGGAGGAGGAAAACTTATGAAGACATAATGTAGAGACCCATAGCTTCTCCCTTAGCACTTCCAATTGTTCTTCCCATGCAAATAGAGCTCTTCTGAATTTCAGTTCTTGATTTGCTTATTGTAACATAAAATTCACCCACTCTCCCGTGTAGAAATTAAAGTTCCGGCAAATCCAAGTTGATTGGATTTTCACCCAGCCATTTATCTTCCCTAAATTTAGTTTGGAAACCTGGATTTTCACCCAGCCATTTGTCTACCCGTTGGTGCAAAAATGGCATTGCCGAAGCCATTTTTTGGCTAGCAACAATGTCGTGGTGTAAAAAAAAATAAAAAAATGTCAGGGTAGCTCCACCACTGTAATGCCATTTTGGTGTAACCACCCTTCTTCCCCTCTGTTCTAACACTTTGGAAGGTGATGGAGCAAGTTTGAAAATTGGCAAATTTGCAGAACAAAGGTGAAGAGGGTTTTTTAATTCTTGATGCCGAACTTCGGCTTTGTTGTGGCATTTGCCAATTCTGAACTTTGTTTGCTTATATGGAGCATATATCTTCCTACGCAGCTGAAGCTCAACCATTCTGAGGTAGTAATTAACACTTCTTGTTCAAATTACATTTATTTGAGATCACTTTAACGCAAAGAGCTTCATTTCCATTACCAAACCTCCTCCACCACTTCTTTTTATCCCCCAGAGGAATGAGGTAAGTGGAATCGAACCGAATATTTACGCCGCTTTGCTGCTGTTGGTTCAACCATAAAATAGGCATCTAAATTACCCATGGAAAACAACAAATAGACGACCAGAAAGAGAGAGAGAGAGGGGGGGGGGAGGTACCTTTTCCTTATCGGCGGCCGCCAATCGTCGCCGGAGCAATGGCACGAAGCTTTTTAGAGAGAGAGAGAGAGAGTAGGGGAATTGGGTTCAGCAAACGACGTCCAGCGCGGTTCACTGAGACCTCGCGCACAGCTTGAAGCCTTGAACAGGGGAGGTTCATTGAAACGACGTCGCCATGTTTCATTCATACTTCGCATCTTCAACCTCTGAAGTCTTTAGAGCTCCAGACTGAACGTGTAATCGATAAATTGTGAACTCGTTCCGCTTTAATTTTACGATCGAAACTGTTCAAAATGTAGAGCTTGTTGAGAGGATAAACTGGGAACATGATCACATCAATCGATTGCTGATTGGTTTATAATCGGAGATGATTGGCGTGAATTTGTTTTTCGGAGAATAGATCCGGCCGCACCGGAGTAACATTACATCGCATCTTGAACATGCGATGGGTATGAAAACGACGTCGGCCCCATTAAGCTCCGGACTGCGAAGTTTAATCGGTAAATTGTGAGGTCATTCAAGTATGCTTTTACGATCGAAACTGTCCAAGTTGTAGAGCTCGTCGAGAAGATAAATCTTGTTGAAGTTCATATCAATCGAATGCCAATTTGTTTATAATCGGAGGTGATCAGAGTGAATTTATTTTTATGAAAATGGATATGATCACACTGGATCAAGCCCAGTGTTATTATGGGATCTCACGGAACCGAATCCTTCGCCATCCTTCCCCGAAATCACCTTCCTCTTCCTCTCCTCCCGTTGCCGCCACCGCCACGCCGCCCACACTCCATCCCGCCACATTACCCATGCGCCGCCGTCTCAACCCGAAGGGCTCGATCCATCCGAAATTTAGTGTGTGCTTCCGCTAAACTAAATGGAATTTGCTCTGGTTTTGGATCAAAACACCAAATACCCATCTCGTTACTCTGCTGAGATTTCTTGTTATTGCGACATCTTGGGAGACAAGCCCATTAGTTGCTTTCTTGTACAGGCAAATTCATAAAGTTCTCAATTTAGACCATTGCAGGTATCCCAATTTAGACCCATATCTCTATGCTCTGTGCTTTCTAAAATCGTAGCCAAGGCAATGGCAAATCGATTAAGGAAGATCCTCCCAAATATCATAAGCTTAATCAGAGTGCCTTTGTACAGGATAGGCAGATTTCTGATAACATTTCGATAGCTCATGAAATAGTGCATTTCTTGAAGACTAGACGGCCGGAGTGGGAGAGATGGTCACGTGGCGTTGAAGTTGGACATTGCTAAAGCTTATGATCGAGTCTGAATGGAATTATTTGGGAAAAAGTGATGATGCAAATGGGCTTTGACTTGAAATGGGTAGCAGTGGATTACGAATTGTGTGTCTGACGGTTTCATATTCGGTCACAATCAATGGCCAACACTATGGGTTTATTAAACCTCAAAGGGGAATAAGGCAGGGAGACCCTCTTTCCCCGCACTTGTTCCTTCTATGTGCTGAAGGTTTCTCGAGCCTATTGAATAAGAAAGCGAGACAAGGGAAACTCAAGGGAACTAAAATTTGCCGTAATAGTCCTGCTGTATCGATATCACACCTTCTTTTTGCAGATGATTCGTTGGTTTTTTTTGCAAGGCTAAGGGAGGAATGCGAAGAAATAAAAGATGTGCTGGACACTTATAAGAAGGCGTCGGGACAGTTTGTAAATATCTAAAAATCATCCATACTTTCTAGTCACAATACTCCGGAATCGCAGAGAATCGATTGTAGAGATGTATTGGGTTTCATGAACAGTGCGGAAGGAGGAAAGTATCTGGGGATGCCATATATTATTGGGAGGTCAAAGAAAGCAGCCTTAAGTTTATTGAAGAGTGTGTGACAAACAAGATAAAGCAATGGGAAGGAAGCTTCATTAATCCGGCTGGAAGGGAGGTGCTCATCAAGTCTGTACTGTTTGCGAGGGCCAACTAATTATGCTATGGCGTGTGTTAAAATCCCGCGAGGTATGTGCAAAAAACTAAACTCCATGATTGCAAAATACTTCCGCAATATGTCCTAAGCCCAAGCTAAGCCGGCTTCTTCGTGGGCATGGCAAAGCATTTTGGTGAGTAAAGAAGTGGTGGGAAGAGGTTGGCAAGGGTGGATTGCGGATGGGCGCAGGGCTAAGATTTGGGGTGAACCGTGGCTTTATGACCCTCTCTATACCCAAGAATCTTGACCCCAAAATCCTAATGATGGCAGGTTCGAAAATGTGTTTGATCTCATCAGGAACGACCGAATGGAATGGGATGAGGCAGCAAGGAGGGATAATTTCTCCGGCTGGGATGTGGAGCAAATTCTACTGAGCAATACCGGAGTGCTCGATAGAAGGATCTGGAGGGGTACAGTAAGTGGTAAATTTTCTGTGAAATCTACATATAGAGGCACCAATGAAACCATTTTTTTTTAATCTGGCGGAGTCTCCATAATATTGTTTCAGTGAACGTGACACTAGCCCATCGACGAATCCAGGCGGATATAAATGGTATGCTCGATATGTGGTACGGACCAGGAAACTGTTTCCCATGTGTTGTTCACTTGTGATCGAGCAAGGAGATTATCGGAGTATGGCTATTATCCCCGTTTAGTTTTCGGCCTGAATTTATGAGAAAAGGCTCAATTAGGGGAAGTATGGAAGGAAGTTGGCGCTCATCTTAAAGGGGAGGAGAAATGGTATGCGTTAGGGCTGTTCGCAAGACTCGCAACTATCTGTTGGCATATTTGGATAGCGAGAAACAAGTGGATTTTCCAGCAGAAGAAGGAAATCTCATCGTCGAGGGAGACGCACAATCCGTGCATGACTAGGATGCTGCAAAGGAAAACAAGTTCTTTTCATTCAGGAAGTTCTTTCAATTCGTGTTTGTTTAATTTTGTTTCCCGTGACCGTATAGGATGGCTAATGTTTTAGCAAAATACACCCGCTCTTTGATTACTCTTACAATGGAACATGCAATTATGTTTCCGTCGACAGCGTTCATCAAGAGGCTTGTTATGTAGGTTAGAAAATCTCTCCAATTCAATCGTATCACTTTAACAATTGTGGGTGAAAGCGGGTTCTGTGCTGTCGCTTACGTGTACAAAAGTGAGCTGGAGAGGTTCGATTGGTCGATAATTAGTATCAAGGGGAAAAGAGGAATAATCTCGTGGGGTGAGGGCTGGAGCAAGAGGTACAGAAAAGACAAAGGCAACGTGTCTCCTTTGTTCTCCGCGGGGGTGAATGACGTCTGCCCTTTCTGGAATCAGATGAGTGAGGTCACCTTCTCTCCGGGGAAGAATGTTCTCCTTCCTCAGAATCAGTGCTCTCTCTCTATCTCATTTTCTAGAAAAGTCAGCCTCTGACAATCATTGGGAATGTCAGGGGTATTTATAGGGCACATGGACCTAGGTCAGGCCCATGACGGCGCTCCTATAAGACCCCAACACGTGTCCCTCCCGTACCTCCAGGTCGCGGAAGACTCGTCCTCCCGCGGAGGACTTCCGCGGGGGACCCGCACTTCCGCGACGCTACCTCCATCCCAAGCCACCAAGCCACAAGAACTTCCCCAATTCCCGCAAGAGCAAGGTCGCGACCCGCGGCGATCGTTTGCCTCCCGCGGGGTCCCTTCCGGGCCTGCCTTTTAGGCCAGAATAGGATCCCGGGGTCTTCTTCCAGTTTCTGTATCAATTCTGGCATGTCTTTCAGTTCTCCCTGGCGGGCCCGCGGGGGGGTCCCGCGGGATCTTCACTTCCGTGGACAGGTTCCGCGGGGTCTTCAGTTCCGCGGGAGTCCACCATAATGTGCTACGTGTTTCCTTTCTATTGGTCAGTCAAACGTCTTCTTGGAATAGTGTTTTGACTGAGATTAACCTCCCGCGTGGACATGGTCGCCACGTGTCCACGGTCGATAGGCTGGTCAAAAGGTCTTCCTTGATGACATGTCAATAATTTTGACCGCGCCTACATATGCCCCCCGCGCGCGTACGACAAGTGCACGTCGTCCGCGTGCGCACCATCTTCTTTGTAAATTTCCGCGGTCGTCCTCGGCTTGTCCCGCGGAGTAACGGGCGTGATAACTGCTAACGTCTCTTGGTGTACCATCATGACCCTTCGTGTGCAGACGTCATAAATGTCCCCACCGTTTGACCACTATATAAACCCTTTGTCCATTATTTCCTTTTTTTTACCAAACTCCAAATTTTCGTCGAAGTGCTGTCAATTTCTTCTCTGACTTTCGAGCGTTCGTCTTTCTTGTCTCTTTCCATCCTTCGCGGTCAACACTTTCCTCTTTCTTTCACTTCACTCATCAATGGCTGCGCGTGGTCCAATCGTCGAGATCCCAGTGCCCTCCGCGGACCAGTGGCAGAGGGCCCCATACTTGCAGTCGTCCGGGGATCCATTCTGGGCCCTTGCTGGGGCGTATCCCGTTGTAGGTCCCCCCGTGGCTGACCCTACTTTCTTCACGGCCCCTGCCGCCCTGGAGGATGCAGAGCCCGTCAATCCCTCCTCTGTGCTGCGTCTTCGTCTCGAGCGCGGGGATTTCCCCTTTGTGGAATGCCGTTTTGGAGCCCAAGCTTCCGTACCCACTGACTGGGCGGACTGGGTTGATGACGTCATTGGTAATCCCCGCTGCAAGCAGGTGCTGTTGGGTAGTGGTGCTTTCGAGGCCGTCCAACTGTCGCGGCGCCTAAGCATTCCTCGACAGGGGGCTGCCGCCAAGAACTTGGAGTTCGCGTGCTCACGCTGGAGCAGTGATTCTCACTCCTTTGCATGGGCATGGGGGGAGAGTGGACTCTCGCTCGAGGATGTACATATCCTCACCCGCTTGTCTCTACGCGGGGGCAACATCCTGGACTTCGCCAAGCTCTCGAGGGCGGACCGAGATGAGGTGGGGGCCTTGAAGGCATTTCACAAGCAGGCCCAAAACGGGCCAATCTTCACCATTCAAGGGGTCCGCAAGGATTTCGCGGCAAATGCCAAGAAGACCTCTCTCAGCAGCTGGTTGCGTTATTTCTTCAAGGATCTTCAGCCCGCGAGGACTGTCGCTCCTGGCACCGAGCGAGATTTCGTTGAGGGCCCCCAATACGGCCGGCACCTCTACATGGCGGGCTTCTTTTCTTACTTCCTCTCGTACTTCGTCCTGCCCGACTATCCTGCTGACGGCGTGTCTCAGGCGGTCTTCCCGCTGGCCGTCCTCCTCGCCCGCAGCCAACCTGTCCCCCTAGCGCCGCTGTTCCTCGGGTCGCTCTACCGCCAGCTGGACCTGGTTGCGGCTGATTATGCCAAGTCACTTGGTAGATGCGACCACATCTCGATGGCTCACTCCACCTTCTTGCTCGCGTACTTCTTCGAGCATTTTCGCACCGTCGTCCCGGAACCCTTGGCCTTTCAAGCCTCGGGGGTGCGCTCCCGCGCGGAACAGTGGCATGGGACTAGTAGCGAGGCCTCGTGGTACGAGGCATGTGATATCGAGGCAAACTTCACTCCACGCCCCTACAACATTCCTTCTCCGGGCGTCATGGGTGTGGGCCACTGCCTTCTCCCAGTCGGCTCTTCTCTCAACGCTGCGAGCGGCAACGATCCCACGGCGCGGACGGTGATCAACTCTGCGCTCATTGCCCTTCCGGGGTGGCTTCCGACTTTGTCCAGTGAGGGATCCGGGGTGGCGGTGTATCGCCCGGATCGCTTCGCGAGGCAATTAGGTTTTGACCAAGCGGTGCCCGGCCATGCTCCCGCGATGTCTTCTTTTGCGGAGTCACAGCTCCGATTCATGGCGGGAGAGCTTTCCCCAATCCTGGTGCAACTTGGGGATTTGCCCATCCCTGCCAGGGATAGGGTTTCACACTACACACAGGAGTTCCGTGCATTCTGGAGGAGGAACCTTGACTCCTTCTTGATGTTCGTCCGCGGGCAGGCCGTGGTCCCTGAGGTGCCTGAAGTCCGGACTCGGGATACCTCTCTGCGGGCCATTACTACAGTACGGGCGACTGAGTGGCGCGGACCCCGCAGTCAATGGGCCGTGATCCACGCCGAGCCTGTGAACAGGGTCTTTCCAGTGGAAGCACCTGCACCTCCTCAAGCTGCTACGGGGCGAACCCGCGCGCGGGGAACCCGCGGGAGGACACAGCCTCCGCCTCCGCCTCCTCCCCCGGCAGGGCCATCTCAATCGTCTTCCTCTCAGGCACCCGCGGCGGAGGGGCCTCGCCGTCGAAAGCGTATCCGCAATGTAAGTACCTTCCCATGTGCTTGATCATTTCCTTGCAATGCTTTTGGCTCTTCTTTCTCTTTGTTCTCTGAGACTTATCTCCTCCGTCCCGTTCCTTCCTTTTCTTTAGCAGCGGGAGCGAGATGCCAGCACCTTCGTGGCCCATGAGCCAGAGGCAGCCGCGGTAGCGGCGGTAGCGGAAGAGGCAGCGGGCGGGGCAGAAGAGGGTGCCCCAGACGCTCAACCAAAGAGACGCCGCCTCGATGGTAAGCTTCGTCCTGTTAGGATACCATTTCTGTTGCCTTGTGGCTTTCAGCCCCTGACTTGTATTTTTGCCATGATGCTTCAAGCAGTCCTGACGGAGTCCGACGAAGAGGCGAACGAGGGCGCGGGGGCAGGCGATGAGGATGAGGATGACGATGATGATGATGATGATGACGATGACCTCCCCATCAGCATTTTGCAGGCCCGAGCGTCCGCGTCCGCGAGGGACCCCGTCGCGGCGGACGTCAGTATAGTGGAGATTTCTGACTCCCCGGAGGAACAGAGGGCAACGGAGGTGATTCAACCTCGAGCGGAGCCAGTTCCTTTTCTCCATCCAAAGCCTGAATCCTCCGCGGTTATCGGAGGTATGTTGCCCGACGAGCCTTCTATTGTTGACCTCGGGGGGGATCCCAACACAGTCTCCTCCGAGTCGTATTCTTCCCCGGAGGAATCTGGCAATGTGATAGTATACTCTGCTGATCGAGATCCTTCTCCATCCCATGCAGCGGCTTCAGAGGCTCGCGAGGCTCCGCCGTCGACGGGTACTCGCGAATCTGTGGGTCAGGCCGATATCGCCGCGGATCCTCTCAACGCGGCGGCCGCACGATTGCTGAGGGAGGGAGATGAGGATAACCTCAAAGAGCTTCCTCACCTTGCCGCTGGGGGGTCTGCCGCGGGACAACCTGAGGTGGCTTCAGCTTCCACACCTTCCGGCTCCCACCAACAGTCCACTAGTGCCCGCATCCGGTCAACGGAGAGTTATCTGGGCCAGGTTGCTGGTGGTTCCCCGGGGGTTTCCAATGCCTCGTTCCTTCAAGGCCCGGGCTCAAACGCGGAGCGGGATACGGCCATGGACGCCGCCAGTCCTCATTCCCCGGCCTGCTCTACCTCGCAAACCCATTCTCCCCACCAGTCCGCGAGACGCCCGCCGACCCCGCCGGCCGAGCCTTCCGCTCAACCTTCAGACCGACAGCTGGAGGTAAACGAAGAACTTATTGGTGGCTCCACCTCCATTACTGACTCAGATTTCAATTCCTTATTTAAAGATATGGACTTCTTGCCAACTGACGATGTTTTGGGGGGACAGGGAAGCCAAGCCCTTGGGGATTACGAGCTTGATTTGAATTTGGAGATGGGCGATCAGAGGGAGGAGGTTGAGTCGAGAGAGCAGTCGCCGCCCGGGCAACCTGCTTCAGATCTGGGGAAGGGGCACATGGATACTGAGACCGCGGAGCCCATCCGCCTCTTTCCCGCGGGCTATGATGTGCCCGCGGAATACTGGCCGCTGCTGAACGCCATAGCCCGGTCTCATCCGGAGACCTTCAGCTCCTTCAACCCGCGGTCTGCCCGGCTTGGGGTGATCTACCTCAGCAGCCTCCACAACGTGCTCACTCCTTGGGGGCAGCTTCGCTACAGGGACTTCAATCCCGGGACCGAGGCTGAACTGCTGGAGGTTGCCGCAGATATGCAAGTCTTCGGGTTTGACCTGGCTTGGCTGTGCGCGCGGAGCTCTGCTCTGAGGGCCGCGGGGGAGAGGGCCGCTCTGAGGCCTGAAATCCAGGGCCTGGCTGCCCAGTTGGAGTCTACTCGCCAACAGCTGGAGTCTACTCGCCAACACTTGGCCAATCTGGAGGCCAGCTTTGCTCGAGTGCTGCAGCACGACGCGGAGCTGGCTGTTGCCTCGCTGAATCTAGCTGACCCCGACCCGGACGGGCTTGTTTTCTTGGACTGGCAGGCTTAGAAAGTGTTGCCGTTGTACTTTTTCTTTCTTTGAACACATGTACTATTTTTTTTTTTGATTGAATAAAACCTTGGGTCTTACTGAAATAAAACAGTCTTTGTGTTGATGATGTCACGATAGATGTATTTTTGCTGTGGTCCGCGAGCCATGCTCTGACTTCTTGTGACCTGTTTATCATTCTTGTTCGACAAATAGTAAGTCTGTCACTCGGGTAGGGCCACGTTCTGGCCGTTCAAGACTTAACACCATCTCTTTTTCGATAATCACTAAGTGTAAATCTCGCGGGTCATGTTCTGACCTCTCGCAACTTAGCATCATCTCTTTTTTGACAGTCGTTAATCCCGGAGGAACGAAACGGGGGCCATGTTCTGGCCACCTAAGGCTTAACATCATCTCTTTCTGACAATCACTAAGTATGAATGCTTGACCTGTCGGGTGTATTAAAATAAAGACGCGTCCCAAGCGTAGGACTCTCGACCAGTGTAGCACAATATCCGGAAGTACCGGAGTCGAACCACAGAGACGGACGGACGGTGCTGACTCAAAAGTGTTGAATTCTAGTTTAACCTGGCTCTTAGGTAGCCACCCCTTGTTCAATGAGATTGATTAACTAACTAAATTACCCAACTGAATTAATGAAATAAGAATTAAAAAAAGGAGAGTACAGCCGTGGGAACTCAGCGTCCGCAACTAGCCTAACCAATGTTTACTCGGTCCACAATTATCAATTTGTTGATTTTAGAATAGGAAAAAGTATCCCTAACAAATGCACACCACCTGTCACCAGACCCCGTGCGCATTCGAATTCCGGCGATGCCTGGGTTTGTTTGTTAGAAGAGTTTTCGTATCCCAAAATTGCTTAAACGTTTTGTTTTATTGAACCCGAGGTAAACATCGATTAGTCTAGCCACGAGGCGCCTTCGTCCCGTGGCCGCACTCTAAGAAACTACTCACTCATAATTTTAACGGACGCAACAAACATATATTTAGAACTAAACATGACTTAGCAATTGAAATAAAAATAAAATACGATACCACATATTTGCGGAAGAAGAACGGATTCAAACACCAAAGAAGATCAAGGATTAAGAACTGGAAAATCTGAAGAACTGGAATTAAAACTTGAATCTGCAATTAAAACTCAAAGAACAGCAGCCAAAAGTTAAATGAAAACGTAAGTATGGAATGTGTAACCCTAATTATGAGTTAAAAAGGGGTTTATATAGTAATCCCCTTTAACAAACAATTAAAATCCTAAAATAAATCGGAAACGGACCCTAAACGACCCAAAACGGCATCGTTTGATGGGCCTGATAAGCCCTCGGTAGCGCTACACCAAAAAGGGTGTAGCGCTACCTAACCCCTTAAGGGCGTGTTGACTTCCGTTGACCGATGCTTGCCGTTGACCCCTTAGTCTTTAGGTAGCGCTACACCCTTTTTGGTGTAGCGCTCACCAATCCTCTGATCACTTCGGGGGGCCTTGCTATGCCACTTCTGAGCGCTATACCACTTTTCTGTAGCGCTCACGAATGACTACGATGACTTCCTCGTCAATTCCACTTCAACACTTAGTCTCCGCAGCCCTTCTCGCTCTTAAGCTCCATCACGGCCTTTCCGGATACCTCTCAATCCAAACTCGGCGCAAAAACCACCTTATTTCCTGCGAAACTAACAAAAATACAAAAACAAGACAAAGCACGACATCAAGCGGAAAGTGGAATAAACCGCGCCTCTAACGCGCTAGAACGCCCTACTTAGGCGCTTATATCTATGATATTGCGCGCCTATCACACCCCCCAACTTGAAGGTTGCTAGTCCCTAGCAACGAGAAGAATAAAACAAATAAATAAAAGGATAGATCTGTTAAACCTCCGGGCGGCCCCGGTAGGACGAGTGAAATCTCGTGAGGGTTTTCAGCAGTGATCACCCACAAAACACAAAGGATTCGGACACTTCGAATGCGACTCAACCCAATCAATAACCTCTAAAAGCACTATGATGACTATCAGACAAATCAAAGACAAGATATTTCATCCATGGATAGAACTAAACAAGTGAACTTCGTACCAAACTTAGCACAAAAATTAATCCTCTCACCTACGATCGGATAGAGAATTTTCAAATGGCATGCGTGTATGGAAAAACCACATAGAGAAATTTACCAACCTCGAGAACAGTTCACATACCGTTGATAGCCCAATATTTCTTAAGCGCACTCCTTCCCTTTTTGTATTTTTCCTCTTTCTATTTTTTTCTTTTGTGTTTTTCTCATGGTCGTGCAATGCCCGGATCTCTTGGGCTTTCTAGTTGACTCTTTAGCGAGCTTTGGGTCGGTTATCCCCAAGCCAAACGGCTTTAGAGCACCAGGTTTTAAGAGACCCCTACGGACTTAATTGCTCAAGTCAAAAAGGCTTTATATTGAGATCCAAGCTAACCACATTTAATGATACTTTCACAAAGTCTATCCATCTTTTGACGCGAACAACACGGTGGGAGCATACCCCGATTGCCCGGTTACTACTCAATGGACGCCCGGATAAGCATCAACTTATTCTCTTACTTTCTTTCTTTTTTATTGGGAAAGGAGTTCCAAAAATTCCATCAAACAAGCTTATACGTACCGAAATACCAAAAATATGTGAACCAAATTCTAGACCGGTAAATACTCATGTGGCTCTGTGTGTGTGAGAGCATGTTTTCAAGTGACCAAACGCTATCCAACTATAGATGATACCGGCTAACCAAGTGCTTCTTCAACATCATGTTCACGAGCTTAAATCTATCCATAAAATCATATCGAGACTCCGACTCGCACAACAACCACTATAGTGCTAATTAAAAGCCATCAACCAAGAATAGTTGCACCCAAGTATCCAAAATCCTTAATTCTGTTTTTTTTTGTTGGTAAACAAGTACGAAGTACACCCTCCCCCCAACTTAGAACATGCTATGTCCTCAAAGCATGAAGACAATAAGAAAATAAAGAACAAGGGAGAAGAGATGGACCTACGGGTGGCAGCCAACCACCATGACCCGGCCGATGTTCGAGGAATTTGCCATTTTCGGCCTCCACGCAAACCACCAAATCCTGCAAAAGACATTAGTACTGCCCGGTCGTGGTATCCGGGCTCCCAAAACAAAACAAATAAAAAGAAGAAAAACTCCACCAAATCTTCACGCGATTAACGTGTCATACTTTTCTCCCCGTGTCAAGTGAATGAGCACGACACAGGTGGCTATACAAGACCAAAAAGCAAAATCCCAAACGGAAAAGAAAATCTTTTTGGATTTTAAATGTATGAATGTTTATGCTTTCAATTTTTCTGTTTTTTTTTTGTTTTTAGAATTTTAAAAGAAAAGAGAAAGAAACAAAAACTAAAGATTAGAATTCCGGTTCACCTATTTCATCCAGGATCGACCAAAACCTCTACAGGATCATCCGACACGTCAACAGGGTCATCCGGCTGGACCGATGATGGGAGAGCTGTAGACAATGGGGCGCCCAGCGGCTCAAGAACTGGGTCCCAAGCGGCGCCACACACATCCTCAATTGCAAACACCTCCATCAAACTCCCTAATTCTGGAGAATTTAAGAATGATGCCTCCTTGGCGATCTCCAGAAGATCCTTATACAAAATATTATCGACATGCTCTTTCACCAGCGTGTCGATCAAACTCACCTGGTACACTTCCTCATCATCCTTGACTCGGTTATCCGCATTAAACACTTTCACCTCCATTTTCAAGTCCCCAAACGACAGTTGGACTTGTCCAGTTTTGCAATTCATGACGGCACTGGAGGTGGCTAGAAAAGGGCGGCCAAGGATGATAGGAGTCTTCTCAAAGACTTCTGGAATCGGGCAAGTATCCAAGACAATAAAGTCGACTGGAAAAAGAAACTCACCCACTTGAATTAAAACATCTTCCACCATTCCCTTTGGAATTTTCACACTCTGGTCAGCCAACTGTAGCTTGACCGGTGTGGCTCTCAAATCGCCTAAGCCTAACTTCAAATATACCGAATAAGGGAGCAAATTGACACTCGCTCCTAAATCTAGTAAAGCCTTATCAAATTGTTGGCCCGCGATAGCTATAGGGATGGTGGGACAACCAGGGTCCTTGCACTTGGTGGGGATCTCAGCCTGGAGAATGGAGCTCACTTGCTCCGTCAGAAACACTTTGTCCTGACTCTTGGTTCTCCGCTTTGACATGCATAGATCCTTCAAAACCTTTGCAAACTGAGGGATTGCATCAATGGCTTCTATCAAAGAGATAGGGAACTGAACTTTCTTGAAAAGTTCGAACATCTTAAGGTTCATATTCTGCTTTGGTTTCACCGCCAGCCTTTGGGGAAATGGAGCTACTAGCACAGCTGGCGGCGTTGGAGTCGTGGGGGCTGCAGCTGCAGGCACCACCACTTCAGGAGACTCCGCCTCTTTCTCCTCCTCAGGGACACTTCCCAAATCTGGAATAACTACTGGTGCAGCTACCGGCACCAGGTGTGGCACCGATTTTTGCTTGGGAGGTAAGTCCTTGTTGATCACCTTCCCACTTCTGAGAGTGGTGATCGCCTTAGCCTCTTCCAGACTGAGATTCGAATTACTTGGGCCAGAAAAATCGCCCACATAATGAGTACCGGCGGCATTGACTTGTGGTTGAGAAGGGAACCTTCCCTTCTCTTGCTGTATTTGCCCAACTACTGCCGTCAACTGGGTCAATTGGGTCCTAATGTCACCAATGGCCTGCTTGGTCTGATCAGTAAAGCTAATCTGAGACTGCATGAGAGCCTTCATCATCTCATCAGTCTGCTTATCCCGCGGGGGATGATTAATGCCAGGGGGTGGTCCAAAAGATGAAGGACCAAACCCCTGCTGCTGCTGAGGTTGGTAACGGAACTGAGTCATTTGGCCTTGAGGAGGCCGAAACTGCTGCGGCGGAGGTAACGCAAAGGATTGAGCTTGGCCTCCACCTACGGGTCTGGAGTCCGACCACCCAAAATTGGGGTGATCCCTCCATCCCGAATTATACGTGCTAGAATAAGGATCCCAAGTCCTAACTGCATTAACCTCTTCTTGATTGAACTGACTCGCCCCCTTGGCGGCAATAAACCTAGGGCAAACGGTCGCGGTGTGCCCTTTGCATTCACACCACACGCACACTTCCTCAATTGAAACCTCATTAACTGGACGAACCTGCCTCACCTCTAGCTCTTCTAATCTCTGAGCCATTTTCTCAACCTGAGCCTGGAGTCGCTGGTCACGAATGGTAACCGGGACAACGTTGGACCCAGAAGGTCCGGATCGCTCAAAATCGGATGGTTCTAAAGCCCTCTGCCTATCAGCTAAGTCATCTTAGAAATCCCAAGCTTGGTCCGCTGTTTTGGACAAGAAATCGTCCCCTTTGCAAGAATATTCTATATGCTGGACTGACTCAGCGTTGAGACCCAGATGAAAGAAACCGATTAACTGGATTCTCTCAAAGCCATGGTGTGGCAGCCTTAGGAGCAATTCCTTGAAACGCTCCCATGCCTTGAGAAATGACTCATCCCTCTCCTGCCTAAAGCCTTGAATTTGACGCCTGAAAGTCTTAGTCTTAGCCTCAGAAAAGTACTTCCTATAAAAGGCGTCGCGCACTTGTGCCCAAGTGGTGAAAGATTGAGACTTTTGCATTCGGAACCACAGAAGCGCGCCATCTTTCAACGTCGCCTCAAACAGCTTGAGGCACGCATTCTCATATTGGGTATTAGACGCAAAGTTGCGCACCAATCCCTCGAATGTCCGCACATGCTCGCACGGATCATCGCACTCCCTCCCGTGGAAACTAGGGAGACTATTAAGGACACCGGGTTTGACTGTAAAGGCATTGCGTGCCTCTTGTGTCTCTTGGGGGAATACAATGGGTCCGAGAGGAGTAGTCCTCTCGGGATGCATGTGCTGTCTCAAGGACGGCGGATTGACTAATTGCCTATCTCCCATCTCGACGGATTCTGATTCTGACTCTAAAACTGACTGGAAAAGTGGATTACTGACACTAACTGACTCAAAAGGCAAATCTATATAAAAATCACTAACGGGAATAGACTCTGAACTAGAAGATGAAGAACTAGACAACACAGGCTGACTCGACTCCAGTTCTTTTCGAACTAAAAGATGTGTCGGGTCACGATAATAAAGAGGGTCCTGTTTAAAGGACACCTTCTTCTCTCTACCTATGGTGACTCAACTAAAAGACAAAAAAAATGAAAACTCACACTCTAGAACACACGTCGCCGTCCCCGGCAACGGCGCCAAAAATGCTTGACCTGTCGGGTGTATTAAAATAAAGACGCGTCCCAAGCGTAGGACTCTCGACCAGTGTAGCACAATATCCGGAAGTACCGGAGTCGAACCACAGAGACGGACGGACGGTGCTGACTCAAAAGTGTTGAATTCGAGTTTAACCTGGCTCTTAGGTAGCCACCCCTTGTTCAATGAGATTGATTAACTAACTAAATTACCCAACTGAATTAATGAAATAAGAATTAAAAAAAGGAGAGTACAGCCGTGGGAACTCAGCGTCCGCAACTAGCCTAACCAATGTTTACTCGGTCCACAATTATCAATTTGTTGATTTTAGAATAGGAAAAAGTATCCCTAACAAATGCACACCACCTGTCACCAGACCCCGTGCGCATTCGAATTCCGGCGATGCCTGGGTTTGTTTGTTAGAAGAGTTTTCGTATCCCAAAATTGCTTAAACGTTTTGTTTTATTGAACCCGAGGTAAACATCGATTAGTCTAGCCACGAGGCGCCTTCGTCCCGTGGCCGCACTCTAAGAAACTACTCACTCATAATTTTAACGGACGCAACAAACATATATTTAGAACTAAACATGACTTAGCAATTGAAATAAAAATAAAATACGATACCACATATTTGCGGAAGAAGAACGGATTCAAACACCAAAGAAGATCAAGGATTAAGAACTGGAAAATCTGAAGAACTGGAATTAAAACTTGAATCTGCAATTAAAACTCAAAGAACAGCAGCCAAAAGTTAAATGAAAACGTAAGTATGGAATGTGTAACCCTAATTATGAGTTAAAAAGGGGTTTATATAGTAATCCCCTTTAACAAACAATTAAAATCCTAAAATAAATCGGAAACGGACCCTAAACGACCCAAAACGGCATCGTTTGATGGGCCTGATAAGCCCTCGGTAGCGCTACACCAAAAAGGGTGTAGCGCTACCTAACCCCTTAAGGGCGTGTTGACTTCCGTTGACCGATGCTTGCCGTTGACCCCTTAGTCTTTAGGTAGCGCTACACCCTTTTTGGTGTAGCGCTCACCAATCCTCTGATCACTTCGGGGGGCCTTGCTATGCCACTTCTGAGCGCTATACCACTTTTCTGTAGCGCTCACGAATGACTACGATGACTTCCTCGTCAATTCCACTTCAACACTTAGTCTCCGCAGCCCTTCTCGCTCTTAAGCTCCATCACGGCCTTTCCGGATACCTCTCAATCCAAACTCAGCGCAAAAACCACCTTATTTCCTGCGAAACTAACAAAAATACAAAAACAAGACAAAGCACGACATCAAGCGGAAAGTGGAATAAACCGCGCCTCTAACGCGCTAGAACGCCCTACTTAGGCGCTTATATCTATGATATTGCGCGTCTATCAATGAATCTCGCGGGCCATGTTCTGGCCTCTCGCGACTTAGCATCGTCTCTTTTTGATAATCGTTAAGTTTGGAGGAATGGGTCGGGGCCATGTTCTGGCCGCTCGGGACTTAACATTATCTCTTCTCGACAATCACTAAGTATGAGTCTCGCGGGTCATGTTCTGACCTCTCGCGACTTAGTATTGTCTCTTTTGATAATCGTTAAGTTTGAAATGAAAGAATCATGAAAAGGAGTTGATAGTGCCGCGGAAATGTTCTCTCCGCGGAACCTCATCACTTTACCTCAACGTGGAAAAGAAAGTTAAACACCAGTATGAATTAGGAACAAGTGCTCATCTTTTCACTAACGATAGATCCAATCAATTTGTTACAATAGGGGAGAAAGAAATAAACTGTTCTAAAATCAAAGGGGGAAGACTGGCAGGGCAGGACAGCGACTTGCTCGCTTCCAGCGTTTTCTCTTTACGGGTAGAATTTCTTGACATACTTAGCGTTTACCGCTCCTGTCTCGAAACCATCTTCGACGCGGGCTAGGTGGTATTACCCGCTAGCGGAGGCACTGATCACCTCATAGGGTCCTTCCCATCTAGGGGTGAATTTAGGTGTTTTCATATCCCTCATTACTGCCGTGGTAGCCTTCCAAACCAACTCCCCGACTTCAAATACCCGCGGCACTACGCCCTTGTTGTAGTAGCGTGCCACGGACTCCCAGTATTTTTCGTGGGCAAGGGCCGCCGTTGCTCTTCTTTCTTCTAGGGCTTCCAGGTCTGCTTTCCTCCCTTCCGCGGAATTTTCCATCGCGAGTATCATTCGAGCGGAGGGGACACTTAGTTCTGCGGGTAAGACCGTCTCTGCTCCGTACACTAGGCTGAAGGGGCTGGCGCGTGTAGACTTCCTTTTCGAAGTACGATAAGCCCAAAGAGCTATTGGCAAGTGATCCGCCCAAGTACCCCCGCGCTCGTCCAACAGCTTGCTCAAAATCCTGATCAAGGTCTTGTTCGTTGCTTCCGCCTGCCCATTTCCCTGCGGGTAGTAAGCGCTAGAGGTACGGTGATCAACCGCGTATTCATCGAGGAGGCTTCCCACGTGGTGATTGATGAACGGAGTACCGTTATCAGAAAGGATCACCTTTGGTATGCCAAACCTGCAAATGATGTTTTCCTTGATGAATGCTGCCACCGCGTCTCCCGTAGCCTTCTTCAGCGGAACAGCCTCGACCCACTTAGTGTAAACCTCCGTGGCAGCCAAAATCCATCTGTTCTTCCGCGATGCTGGTCTAATCGGTCCGACTAGGTCCATTGCCCAAGTGTGAAAGGGATAAGGGGCGCGGATGGAATGCAACTCCACAGAGGGGGCTGAACCAAGTTCCCAAATTTCTGGCAGGCTCGGCATCTACGCACGTGTCTCTTCGAATCCTTCTCCATGGTGGGCCAAAAATACCCCAGATTAACCATCTGCTCGTAAAGCTTCCTCCACCCTTGGTGCTCGGTTCCGTGAGTCTTGGCCAGAACCTCTTCCGCCTGCTCCTTGTCTACGCACACTTGAGGCATTCCATCAAGAGTTCTTCTGAACAGTAGTCCCTTTTCCAGGAAGAAACGCCGCGCACCGCGGACGACCCTCGCGGACTCAGCTCGCTCGATGGGTAAGGCTCCTTCTCGTAAGTAATCGATGTAGACTTGTCTCCAGTCCACCTCCTGATTGTCAGTGTTTGCCATCAGGCATTCTGGCTGGGCCATGTACAGGGAACACCGAGTGCAATTCTTCGTAATCAAATCGGCCTCTTTCTTCATAGTAGGCCAGTAATAACCTTGCCTCTGAATTCTCCTGTATAGGGCTATCTCGTTGTCCGCGCAGTTGTCAATGTGGATCCTGTCCAATACTTCTTCTGCTTCCTTCGTGCCAATACATCGCGCGAGCCATCCTTGCGGGCCGCGATAATACAATTCTCCGCGTAAAACTATGAAACTCGACAGTTCCGCGGTGGACAGATGCCCTATGCTGGTGACCAACTGAATTTTAATAGATCCGCGCCAATCTTCGGTCGGCTCCGCGAAGTCCTCCACCGCGGATGGTTCAAACATCTTCACAATTTCAATGCAGGCTCTGTCTTCTTCAAATTCCGTCTTTGCCCCCAGCGTTGCGAGAGCGTCCGGGAAACGGTTCTCCGATCTGGGCTTGTGGATGATACTGACACTTTTGAAGAATTTCATCAATTTCTGCACTGTTGTTCGGTATGGTGCCAGAGTTGGTTCCTTCAGCGCGTAGATCCCTTCCGTTTGCAAAACTACCAGCTTTGAGTCTCCCGCTATCCTTAGGTGCTTGACCCCTCTCTCTTTTGCCGCTATTAGACCCAAGATTAATGCCTCGTATTCCGCTTCGTTGTTGGAGCATGGGAAATTCAATTTGTACGCCAGGTGCACTCTATCTCCTTCTTCTGTTTGCAACACTATTCCCGCGCCCCCCGATCCACTACCCGCGGCCCCATCGAAGCTGAGCGTCCAGTGCTGTTCATCTGTGCTGGCCGCGAGAGCTTCGAAACCATCTCCGGGTAGACAATCTTCAAGCGGCTCGCATTGTCCACTTGGGAACTGAGCTAGTAGGTCCGCTAGGGCCTGACATTTGATTGCTTTCGGAGTTGCGCACGAGATGTCGAACTCCGCGAGTGCTAGCAGCCAGCGGGCAACCCGTCCCGTAAGGGCGGGGCGCGACAGAAGAAATCTCACGGGGTCGCACTTAGTGATTATTTGGACGGGAAAAGATAGGAAATAGTGCCGGAGTTTCTGCGCGGTAAAGACGAGGGCCAAGCAATGTCTTTCTATGGCGGTATATCTTTCCTCTGCTCCGTGTACCTTCCTGCTGATGTAGTAAACTGGGCGCTCTGTCCCATCTACCTCTTGCACCAGTAGGGCCCCAATGGATCTCGGGGTAGAGGTCAGATAAAGGATCAGCGGCTTCCCCGCGACTGGTGCCACCATCGTCTGAGGGGAGGTCAATGCTGCTTTAATCCGCTGAAACGCCTACTGATGGTCTTCCTTCCATTCGAACTTTGCATTTCCCTTTAACAAGTCCGCGAACGGCGCCGCGATCTCCGCCATTGCGGGAATAAAACGGCGGAGGTATGATACCTTCCCTAGGAATCGTTTGAGCGTTTTCTGCGAGTGGGGCGGGGGCATTTCCGTGATAGACTTGATCTTGGCCTCGTCCGCGTCGATTCCGTGGCGATGTACCAGGAAGCCCAAGAATTTTCCCGCGGTGACTCCAAATGCGCACTTCAGCGGATTCATCTTGAAATTGAACTTTCTGCATCTCGCGAAGACAGTGGCTAAGTCTGCGAGATGGTCTTTGCGCTCCTTGGATTTCACCACCAAGTCATCCACGTAATCTTCAATTATCTTGTGCATGAGGTCATGGAAAATTGCTGTCATGACCCGCTGGTATGTTGCCCCCGCATTCTTGAGCCCAAAAGGCATGACAATGTAGTAGAAATTCCCCAATGGTGTTCGAAATGCTGTCTTCTCTGCGTCCTCCGGAGCCATTTTGATCTGGTTGTACCCGCTGAAACCGTCCATGAAAGAGAACATCTGGTGACCGGAGGTAGCATCCACCAATGTATCGATATGTGGCAGCGGGAACTCATCTTTTGGACACGCTTTGTTGAGGTCGCGGAAGTCGACACAAACTCGAATTTGGCCATTCTTCTTCTTTACAGGGACGATGTTTGCCAGCCACTCCGGGTACTGGATTGGGCGAATGAATCCTGCCTTCCGCAGCTTCTCGACTTCTTCCTTGATTTGTCCTTCCAAATCGGGGTGGTATTTCCGCTGGGATTGTTTCGCGGGCTTAGAATTCGGGAAGGTATCCAAGTGGTGCGCGACCAGCTCTGGATCCAACCCGGGCATCTCCTCATAGTGCCACGCGAACACGTTCGAATTTGCACGTAATAATGTTATCAGCTTCTCGCGGAACTCCCCGCTCAACTCCTTACTTATAAACACCGGCCTTTTGGGGCCTAACCCGTCGCCTAAATCAACTTCTTCTAGAGCCTCTTGCTGCGGCCTGGGCTGGTCTTGCATGCATTCTGGAGCAGGCTCCGGCTTGTCTATTACCTCTTCCTCTTCTGCCGCGGCACATGTACCGCCGGGGCCAGTGGTTTCATGATCTTCCGCTGCCCCGGTGGACCGTCACAAATAATACACTGTTTTACCCCCCTCCTTCGTCTTAGTTATCTTCCTGGGGGTCGCGGCGTCTGTCGCGGCAGGGTCTCTCCGGCGCGTCTCCGGCTTTTCATCTCTGATATCCTCCCATCTTGGGATCTTGACTGCGCGAGGCTTGGCGGTGATCGCCTGAGATACCTCGCCCAGCTCCGAGAAGTAGACTGCGTCTGATAGGTGTGTTTCGTTGGTATCAAATGGGTTTTCCGATGCGCGAACTGTGACCTTCTTTCCTGCCCAGATTCCTTTCAAACATTGGTGGTAGCTAGAAGGTACAACCGCGTACTTGTGCATCCAACTTCTTCCGAGAATAATCTGATAGTTCGGATCCGCGTTGATGAGATGAAATTTAGTGGCCGAGCGGATTGCCCCCACTTCTAGGTCCACCACCACGTATCCCAAGGACTGCTTCTTATCTCCTCCAAACCCCGTGATGGTTATCGGGGATTCCACGATCCTGTTGGACTGTATCCCCACCTTCTGGAATGTCGACATCGGCATTAGGTTTATGGAGGCCCCGCCATCCAAGAAGGTTCTCTTCAGCTCCATCCCGTTGACGCGGGATGTAACATACAGGGGACGGTTATGGGGGTAAGGCACCCGTCGATCCACGTCCGAGAAGGTGACCGATTTAGACTCATCGCGGATCGTCCGCGGGACTGACCCCTCCGCGGTCATGCACGTCTCCTGATGTACTTCCGCGATGTTGACAATCGCCTTGGTAATTTCCAATCTTGCCGCCGGTGTGAACCCGAAACCGTCGAAGAATGCGCGGAACTTCGCACTGTTCTGCAATGTTTTGGCCGACGCGTTGGGGTCTGGTATCACCGCGGGGGCTGGACCCTCCCCGAATTCTTCCGTTATTTCGTAGCACGAGACCATGTAGGCCCCTGCTTCATCATCTTCTCCTCCCATGTAGTAGTTGCTTTCGGCCTCATCATCATCATTGTACATGAACGGGTAGCACTCCGCCATGTTGACCTCCCCGTTGTTTCCGTGAGCTGGATAAGGCTCGTCGCGGACGTCGCGCCGTCCTATCCTTAGCTCATTCGCGTTCTGCTTCCGCTTGAACAACCTCTTCAAAGACCAACAATCGCTTGTCGGGTGCTTGGAGTGCCTGTGGTACATACAGTACCTTGGGTGCTCGCGGTCCTCCCGCGTCGGTTCATACTCCACTGGGGGGAGTGCCAACTCTCCATCCTACACCCATGCATTTACCAAGGCCCGCACTTCATCCATCGTACAGGGGAAGTCTGGCGCTGGCCCCATCTCGCGCTCTCTCCGCTTTCGTGTTCCCGCGGCCTGCAGAGTCCGCGGCACGTCCGCGACAGCCACGGTGGCGCTGGCGGCCTTGCCTTTCCATGCGTCCTTTCTTGCCGGTTTGACCACATGGCGGATGTTGTACGCCGACTCCAATAAGGCAGAGAATGTTCCCAACTTCAAATTAATGAGCAGCATCTTAAATTCGTCCATCATCCCACCGATGCAAATTTCCACCAGTTGCACTTCCTTCGCGGACTCGGTGCAATCAACCGCACGATCCTGAAACCTCCTGATGTAGTCCACCACGTCTTCTCCGCCAGCCTGCGTTTCTTTCGTCAAGCTGATCACTGTCACCTTCTCGCGGACCTGGAAGAATTTGGCGTAGAAGTTGTTCACCATTTCTTCCCAGGTGGTGATTGAGTAAGGCTCCAGGTTGACATACCAGGTATACGCGCGCGAGGTGAGGGACTTCGAGAATTCCCGTAGCTGCAAGTTATGATCGGACGCGTGGACCCCCAGAGACTCCATGAAACGGACCACGTGCTCCTGGGCACTTCCCTCCTTTCCGTCAAACTTAACAAATTTCGGCGGCGTATACCCTTCCGGGTATGGTAGCGATAGGATCGCCATAGGGTAAGGCGGGCGGATATCCGGGCTAGGGAGAGAGGGCAAGACCATCTTGGTTTTCTCCTTAGTGAGGAGGGCTTGTACGTCCGCCAGGGTGATGAACTGCCCCGCGGATGAGGCCCCAACTTCAGTAATGGCCGGCTCCTTCTTGCTCGCCTCGCTCGCCTTCTGCTGCGCTAGCAGAGCCTGGACTTCCGCCATGGTAATATATGGTCCCGCGGAGGGCGTGCTAGCACCGTCAGCGGCTGCTTCCTTCTGGCGGTCTCCAGTGGTATTTCCCGCGACGCCTCCTACAAGTATAGGGCGCAAGTGGGGAGGCACCGTTGGGGGAAACTGGGGCTGCATTGTCTGGCTAGTGCTGCCCCCCGCTTGGTTTTGTGGCGGTTCATCATTTTGACCGACCGCGGCCTTTGGGAGCGCCGCTGAGATGACCTCGGTGAGACCAGCAAAAGCCGCAAGCAGCTGTCACTGCGTCTCGAGGAACTGCCGCTGGCCGTCCTGGAGGGCCCGCAGCGCCTGCGCGGCCTTGCCCGCGCTATTGGTTTCCTCGACCTCCTCGATAACTGGCGTGCCGTCGTGTTGTGCCACCATTGCGTTACGGCATGATAGCGGCCGCTCGATGTATTCCGTGGAACGGGTACTAACCATAAACCAAAAGACACCTCCCCAGCAGAGTCGCCTAAATGTGGGTGGAAGCGGGTTCTGTGAGGTCGCTTACGTGTACAAAAGTGAGCTGGAGAGGTTCGATTGGTCGATAATCAGTACCGAGGGGAAAAGAGGAATAATCTCGTGGGGTGAGGGCCGGAGCAAGAGGTACGGAAAAGACAAAGGCAACGTGTCTCCTTTGTTCTCCGCGGGGGTGAATGACGTCTGCCTTTTTTGGAATCAGATGAGTGAGGTCACCTTCTCTCCGGGGAAGAATGTTCTCCTTCCTCAGAATCAGTGCTCTCCCTCTATCTCCTTTTCCAGAAAAGTCAGCCTCTGGCAATCATTGGGAATGTCAGGGGTATTTATAGGGCACATGGGCCTAGGTCAGGCCCAGGACGGCGCTCCTATAAGACCCCAACACGTGTCCCTCCCGTACCTCCAGGTCGCGGAAGACTCATCCTCCCGCGGAGGACTTCTGCGGGGGACCCGCACTTCCGCGACGCTACCTCCATCCCAAGCCACCAAGCCACAAGAACTTCCCCAATTCCCGCAAGAGCAAGGTCGCGACCCGCGGCGATCGTTTGCCTCCCGCGGGGTCCCTTCCGGGCCTGCCTTTTAGGCCAGAATAGGATCCCGGGGTCTTCTTCCAGTTTCTGTATCAATTCTGGCATGTCTTTCAGTTCTCCCTGGCGGGGCCCGCGGGGGGGTTCCGCAGGATCTTCACTTCCGCGGACAGGTTCCGCGGGGTCTTCAGTTCCGCGGGAGTCCACCATAATGTGCTACGTGTTTCCTTTCTATTGGTCAGTCAAACGTCTTCTTGGAATAGTGTTTTGACTGAGATTAACCTCCCGCGTGGACATGGTCGCCACGTGTCCACGGTCGATAGGCTGGTCAAAAGGTCTTCCTTGATGACATGTCAATAATTTTGACCGCGCCTACACCAGTCATATGGCAACATATGGGCTGAAATTCCTTTTGTAATGGATACTATCGTTATTGAGATTATCAGTATAAAATTCTTTTATTTGTTGTATAAACACGTTCATGGCCGGCTGATTCCGTATATGTATCATCAGAAGTCAAAAGAGCTCACATGGGAACATTTCGGTTTGTGCAAAATTATAACATATATAATTGATCAGACAGTAGTGATGATTTTTTCTCGACCAGCAAGTTCGCAGTAGTTTCCAAAGAACATATTTTAGATTTTAACACCTCTGAAGCTGCACTTTTATGTCTGTTAAAACTTTTATTGGTTCTGATCCGATCGAAGGCAAAAAAGAAAAAAAAATTAAATATTGGTCAACCTCAAGGGGTTGTTGTAGTGATTAATCAAGTTGTCTCGAGGGGGCTTACCACCCAAGGTCACAGGGACGCCCATTCATCCATGTCCTCGCCCCACAATGAAATGTGTTTATCGATTACATAACCTTGCACCCCAAGAACACTTCAATTGTGTCAGCTCCATTGGTCCCCTTCAAGGACCCAACCGATCTTGGTGATAGCTGGGCCAAAACACAAATATCATCAATTTAATTAGTAGTCTTAGAGATTGTGCCAAAATTACAGAATAACATAGATGAATAGGAAAAAAAAAATTGACGAGTACACACATGCATAATTGGCCATTCCTTGTCCTGGACACCGCATGATAAGCCGAGCTTGGTTATAGATAAGCCTGTGGAGTACCGACATTTCAAATTGCTTTCCGTATTCGTGTGAGACACTCTAGAGACACGCAACGACACCCGGAAGGCATATGGAACAAATACGGAACATGCTAAGTAACATGTCGATTAAATTTAATTATTTTAAGCGGGAAACACTTTGGCTTGTTCGGTTGGGGATTGAAATTTTGGACTCAAAATTATTACCCTACTCCAACATCCACTTATTACCCCTACCTCCAACAAATAGTTTCATTTTTATCTCTATCTCTCTCCAATAATTATACCCTATCTCCCTACCCTATTCATTACAAATTCAAATTCAAAAACCTTCAACTGAACAAGCCCTTTGGGACTTGTGTCTCAAAGTTGAACACAGATGGAAATACATATTATAAGTTTCTTTTGGGTTGGGGTTACGATATCCGAAAAATAGATGGAAAAAGTAGGAATATGAATGAAAGATCAAATAAAATCGTTGTTTGACTTGTATAATTAGAAAGGAAACAATAAAATCTGATCAATGGTAGCTAGGTACCCCAAAAGAGCACCCCAAACACAAATTTGGACCATTATTTTTCATTTTGGGGTATTTTCGGGGTACCTTTTTTGGATACATAGAATTATTGATAAAATTTTCAACCCTACAATTAATCAGTTTTGTTGGTTTTCGGTTGGAACGTTCATGTTGTAACATTTGAATATCTGTCCTTGTATATATATTTTGGTCTGTCTTCTGACGTGTCCGTATCCCTACTATTGAAATTCTCATAGTCGTGCCTCTTTGAACAAGTCTAACATAACCAGATTTCCCTTGTTGACATCATCCATCAGCCGGATTTTACTGGTTGGTATCCTCTAACGGCATTTTGCCATACATGTTTGGTAGCACGAAAGTAAACCCGTTACAAGAGAAACGTTGAACTCAAGACTTCCTAAAGTTTCATGGATATATTCCTGATCCTGAATTAACTCATACCAGAGGTATATCATTCGTTATAGTAACCCAAGGTTTCGAACATAGCCTAATTTAAATTAGCCCCAAACTGTTAAAATTATAAAATAAAATAAAAAAACACTTTGAAAAACTTGACAGATGGTGAGTTGGAGAGGAGAGGGGGGCAACGGAAAGATGCGAGTTTGGTTCCTGAAATTTTGAAAACGGCGTCGTGGTTTAGCAATCGAAAGCACTTTTCTCGGGTTGTGGGCGAGCGATTTTAAGCATAACTCGTGTTTCAGAAATGCGGTTTCACACTAATCCGCGGCCAACTGCGAAAACACACGGCCAGATGCAATAATCCTCGGCCAACTGCAAACACACGCGGCCAACTGCAAAAACACGCGGCCAGATGCAATAATCCGCAGCCAACTGCAAAAACACGCGGCCAACTGCAAAACCACGCGACCAGATGCAATAATCCGCGGCCAACTGCAAAAATCCGCGGCCAACTGCAAAAACACGTGGCCAGATGCAATAATCCGCGGCCAACTGCAAAAACACGTGGCCAGATGCAATAATCCGCGGCCAACTGCAAAAACACGCGGCCAACTACAAAAACACGCGGCTAGATGCAATAATCCGCGGCCAACTGCAAAGAACCAAAGAATGTTTCATCTTATGAGCGCTTTGTTTCTCACAACGCATCAATTGTTGTACCTTGGTGTGGTATGAAAACCATGTCTGGTTCGCTTTCGATTCCCCCTATGGGGGACGATGATTTGGCACGCTGTATCTTGGGGAATAGGCATTGTGATCAAGGCTTACTCAACAGTCTAAATTTTTCTCCTCGTGATTGTTTCCCTTTAAGTCGTGGGCTGTTTTTAGAGTCTTTTCCAAAGGGATCTGCGACTTGGCCGGAGGAGACACTTCCTGATTCAAGTCAAATGGCAGTTTCACCGCCAATGGGTAAATCGGAGTGCAAACTTTTGGCGGGTGCATGCCACAACAGTTGCAGTTCTAGTACGTGAGGCCTTGTGATTGTAACAACAGGCCATGATGGGCAACTCAGGACATATCAAAATTACGGGTTGCCTATTCGCGTCTGAAAATCCAGTGTTTTGGGTGCCCTTAGATTTTTGATACTCAGTTGTTGGATACTTTTGGGATCGCTCGAAGCAACTGGAACAGTTGTGGGTAGCTTAGTTTTGTATGGGTCTAAGTATGTATAGCAATGAAGAGGTCACAAAAGAAATCTTGTTTTGGCTTATTCTATAGATACAGATAAAGAGGTGTAATTTCATTGATTCTTCCACAAACCAGTCATATGGCAACATATGGGCTGAAATTCCTTTTGTAATGGATACTATCATTATTGAGATTATCAATATAAAATTCTTTTATTTGTTGTATAAACACGTTCATGGCCGGCTGATTCCGTATATGTATCATCAGAAGTCAAAAGAGCTCACGTGGGAACATTTCGATTTGTGCAAAATGATAACATATATAATTGATCAGACAGTAGTGATGATTCTTTCTTGACCAGTAAGTTCGCAGTAGTTTCCAAATAACATATTTTAGATTTTAACACCTCTGAAGCTGCACTTTTATGCCTGTTAAAACTTTTATTGGTTCTGATCCGATCGAAGGCAAAAAAGAAAAAAAATTTAAATATTGGTCAACCTCAAGGGGTTGTTGTAGTGATTAATCAAGTTGTCTCGAGGGGGCTTACCACCCAAGGTCACAGGGACGCCCATTCATCCATGTCCTTGCCCCACAATGAAATGTGTTTATCGATTACATAACCTTGCACCCCAAGAACACTTCAGTTGTGTCAGCTCCATTGGTCCCCTTCAAGGACCCAACCGATCTTGGTGATAGCTGGGCCAAAACACAAATATCATCAATTTAATTAGTAGTCTTAGAGATTGTGCCAAAATGACAGAATAACATAGATGAATAGGAAAAAAAAAATTGACGAGTACACACATGCATAATTGGCCATTCCTTGTCCTGGACACCGCATGATAAGCCGAGCTTGGTTATAGATAAGCCCTGTGGAGTACCGACATTTCAAATTGCTTTCCGTATTCGTGTGAGACACTCTAGAGACACGCAACGACACCTGGAAGACATATGGAACAAATACGGAACATGCTATGTAACATGTCGATTAAATTTAATTATTTTAAGCGGGAGACACTTTGGCTTGTTCGGTTGGGGATTGAGATTTTGGACTCAAAATTATTACCCTACTCCAACATCCACTTATTACCCCTATCTCCAACAACTAGTTTCATTTTTATCTCTATCTCTCTCCAATAATTATACCCTATCTCCCTACCCTATTCATTACAAATTCAAATTCAAAAACCTTCAACTGAACAAGCCCTTTGGGACTTGTGTCTCAAATTTGAACACAGATGGAAATACTACGTATTATAAGTTTCTTTTGGGTTGGGGTTACGATATCCGAAAAATAGAAGGAAAAAGTAGGAATATGAATGAAAGATCAAATAAAATCGTCGTTTGACTTGTATAATTAGAAAGGAAACAATAAAATCTGATCAATGGTAGCTAGGTACCCCAAAAGAGCACCCAAAAAACAAATTTGGACCATTATTTTTCATTTTGGGGTATTTTCGGGGTACCTTTTTTGGATACATAGAATTATTGATAAAATTTTCAACCCTACAATTAATCAGTTTTGTTGGTTTTCGGATGGAATGTTCATGTTGTAACATTTGAATATCTATCCTTGTATATATATTTTGGTCTGTCTTCTGACGTGTCCGTATCCCTACTATTGAAATTCTCATAGTCGTGCCACTTTGAACAAGTCTAACATAACCAGATTTCCCTTGTTGACATCATCCATCAACCGGATTTTACTGGTTGGTATCCTCTAACGGCATTTTGCCTTACATGTTTGGTAGCACGAAAGTAAACCCGTTACAAGAGAAACGTTGAACTCAAGACTTCCTAAAACTTCATGGATATATTCCTGATCCTGAATTAACTCATACCAGAGGTATATCATTCGTTATAGTAACCCAAGGTTTCTAACATAGCCTAATTTAAATTAGCCCCAAACTGTTAAAATTATAAAATAAAATAAAAAAACACTTTGAAAAACTTGACAGATTGTGAGTTGGAGAGGAGAGGGGGGCAACGGAAAGATGCGAGTATGGTTCCTGGAATTTTGAAAACGGCGTCGTGGTTTAGCAGTCGAAAGCACTTTTCTCGGGTTGTGGGCGAGCGATTATAAGCATAACTCGTGTTTCAGAAATGCGAGTTCACACTAATCCGCGGCCAACTGCAAAAACACACGGCCAAATGCAATAATCCTCGGCCAACTGCAAAAACACGCGGCCAGATGCAATAATCCGCGGCCAACTGCAAAAACACGCGGCCAGATGCAATAATCCGCGGCCAACTGCAAAAACACGCGGCCATATGCAATAATCCGCGGCCAACTGCACAAACACGCGGCTAACTGCAAAAACACGCGGCCAGATGCAATAATCCGCGGACAACTGCAAAAACACGCGGCCAACTGCAAAAACACACGGCCAGATGCAATAATCCGCGGCCAACTGCAATAACACGCGGCCAACTGCAAAAACACACGGCCAGATGCAATAATCCGCGGCCAACTGCAAAAACACGCGGCCATATGCAATAATCCGCGGCCAATTGCAACAACACGCGGCCAATTGCAAAAACACGCGGCCAGATGCAATAATCCGCGGCCAACTGCAACAACACGCGGCCAACTGCAAAAAAACGCGGCCAGATGCATTAATTTGCGGCCAACTACAATAATCCGCGGCCAACTGCAAAAACACGCGGCCAACTGCAAATAATCCGCGGCCAACTGCTAAGAACCAAAGAATGTTTCATCTTATGAGCGCTTTGTTTCGCACAACGCATCAATTGTTGTACGTTGGTGTGTTATGAAAACCATGTCTGGTTCGCTTTCGATTCCCCCTATGGGGGACGATGATTTGGCACGCTGTATCTTGGGGAATAGGCATTGTGATCAAGGCTTACTCAACAGTCTAAATTTTTCTCCTCGTGATTGTTTCCCTTTAAGTCGTGGGCTGTTTTTAGAGTCTTTTCCAAAGGGATCTGCGACTTGGCCGGAGGAGACACTCCTTGATTCAAGTCAAATGGCAGTTTCACCGCCAATGGATAGATCCGAGTGCAAACTTTTTGCGGGTGCATGCCACAACAGTTGCAGTTCTAGTACGTGAGGCCTTGTGATTGTAACAACAGGCCATGATGGGCGGCTCAGGACATTTCAAAATTACGGGTTGCCTATTCGCGTCTGAAAATTCAGTGTTTTGGTTGCCCTTAGATTTTTGATACTCAGTTGTTGGCTACTTTTGGGATCGCTCGAAGCAACTGGAACAGTTGTGGGTAGCTTAGTTTTGTATGGGTCTAAATATGTATAGCAATGTAGAGGTCACAAAAGAAATCTTGTTTTGTCTTATAATCTATAGATATAGATAAAGAGGTGTAATTTCATTGATTCTTCCACAAACCAGTCATATGGCAACATATGGGCTGAAATTCCTTTTGTAATGGGTACTATCGTTATTGAGATTATCAGTATAAAATTCTTTTATTTGTTGTATAAACACGTTCGTGGCCGGCTGATTCCGTATATGTATCATCAGAAGTCAAAAGAGCTCACATGGGAACATTTTGGTTTGTGCAAAATGATAACATATATAATTGATCAGACAGTAGTGATGATTCTTTCTCGACCAGCAAGTTCGCAGTAGTTTCCAAAGAACATATTTTAGATTTTAACACCTCTGAAGCTGCACTTTTATGTCTGTTTAAACTTTTATTGGTTCTGATCCGATCGAAGGCAAAAAAGAAAAAAATTTAAATATTGGTCAACCTCAAGGGGTTGTTGTAGTGATTAATCAAGTTGTCTCGAGGGGGCTTACCACCCAAGGTCACAGGGACGCCCATTCATCCATGTCCTCGCCCCACAATGAAATGTGTTTATCGATTACATAACCTTGCACCCCAAGAACACTTCAGTTGTGTCAGCTCCATTGGTCCCCTTCAAGGACCCAACCGATCTTGGTGATAGCTGGGCCAAAACACAAATATCATCAATTTAATTAGTAGTCTTAGAGATTGTGCCAAATGACAGAATAACATAGATGAATAGGAGAAAAAAAATTAACGAGTACACACATGCATAATTGGCCATTCCTTGTCCTGGACACCGCATGATAAGCCGAGCTTGGTTACAGATAAGCCCTGTGGAGTACCGACATTTTAAATTGTTTTCCGTATTCGTGTGAGACACTCTAGAGACACGCAACGACACCTGGAAGACATATGGAACAAATACGGAACATGCTATGTAACATGTCGATTAAATTTAATTATTTTAAGCGGGAAACACTTTGGCTTGTTCGGTTGGGGATTGAGATTTTGGACTCAAAATTATTACCCTACTCCAACATCCACTTATTACCCCTATCTCCAACAACTAGTTTCATTTTTATCTCTATCTCTCTCCAATAATTATACCCTATCTCCCTACCCTATTCATTACAAATTCAAATTCAAAAACCTTCAACTGAACAATCCCTTTGGGACTTGTGTCTCAAATTTGAACACAGATGGAAATACGTATTATAAGTTTCTTTTAGGTTGGGGTTACGATATCCGAAAAATAGAAGGAAAAAGTAGGAATATGAATGAAAGATCAAATAAAATCGTCGTTTGACTTGTATAATTAGAAAGGAAACAATAAAATCTGATCAATGGTAGCTAGGTACCCCAAAAGAGCACCCCAAAAACAAATTTGGACCATTATTTTTCATTTTGGGGTATTTTCGGGGTACCTTTTTTGGATACATAGAATTATTGATAAAATTTTCAACCCTACAATTAATCAGTTTTGTTGATTTTCGGATGGAATGTTCATGTTGTAACATTTGAATTACTGTCCTTGTATATATATTTTGGTCTGTCTTCTGACGTTTCCGTATCCCTACTATTGAAATTCTCATAGTCGTGCCTCTTTGAACAAGTCTAACATAACCAGATTTCCCTTGTTGACATCATCCATCAGCCGGATTTTACTGGTTGGTATCCTCTAACGGCATTTTGCCTTACATGTTTGGTAGAATGAAAGTAAACCCGTTACAAGAGAAACGTTGAACTCAAGACTTCCTAAAGCTTCATGGATATATTCCTGATCCTGAATTAACTCATACCAGAGGTATATCATTCGTTATAGTAACCCAAGGTTTCGAACATAGCCTAATTTAAATTAGCCCAAAACTGTGAAAATTATAAAATAAAATAAAAAAACACTTTGAAAAACTTGACAGATGGTGAGTTGGAGAGGAGAGGGGGGCAACGGAAAGATGCGAGTTTGGTTCCTGGAATTTTGAAAACGGCGTCGTGGTTTAGCAGTCGAAAGCACTTTTCTCGGGTTGTGGGCGAGCGATTATAAGCATAACTGGTGTTTCAGAAATGCGGGTTCACACTAATCCGCAACCAACTGTAAAAACACACGGCCAGATGCAATAATCCGCGGCCAACTGCAAAAACATACGGCCAGATGCAATAATCCGCGGCCAACTGCATAAACACGCGGCCAGATGCAATAATCCGCGGCCAACTGCAACAACACGCGGCCAACTGCAATAATCCGCGGCCAACAGCAAAGAACCAAAGAATGTTTCATCTTATGAGCGCTTTGTTTCTCACAACGCATCAATTGTTGTACTTTGGTGTGGTATGAAAACCATGTCTGGTTCGCTTTCAATTCCCTCTATGGGGGACCATGATTTGGCACGCTGTATCTTGGGGAATAGCTGGTTCGCTTTCGATTCCCCCTATGGGGGACGATAATTTGGCACGTTGTATCTTAGGGAATAGGCATTTTGTTCAAGGCTTACTCAACAGTCTAAATTTTTCTCCTCGTGATTGTTTCCCTTTAAGTCGTGTGCTGTTTTAGAGTCTTTTCCAAAGGGATCTGCGACTTGGCCGGAGGAGACACTCCCTGATTCAAGTCAAATGGCAGTTTCACTGCCAATGGGTAGATCCGAGTGCAAACTTTTTGCGGGTGCATGCCACAACAGTTGCAGTTCTAGTACGTGAGGCCTTGTGATTGTAACAACAGGCCATGATGGGCGGCTCAGGACATATCAAAATTACGGGTTGCCTATTCGCGTCTGAAAATCCAGTGTTTTGGGTGCCCTTAGATTTTTGATACTCAGTTGTTGGCTACTTTTGGGATCGCTCGAAGCAACTGGAACAGTTGTGGGTAGCTTAGTTTTGTATGGGTCTAAGTATGTATAGCAATGTAGAGGTCACAAAAGAAATCTTGTTTTGGCTTATTCTATAGATATAGATAAAGAGGTGTAATTTCATTGATTCTTCCACAAACCAGTCATATGGCAACATATGGGCTGAAATTCCTTTTGTAATGGATACTATCGTTATTGAGATTATCAGTATAAAATTCTTTTATTTGTTGTATAAACACGTTCATGGCCGGCTGATTCCGTATATGTATCATCAGAAGTCAAAAGAGCTCACATGGGAACATTTTGGTTTGTGCAAAATGATAACATATATAATTGATCAGACAGTAGTGATGATTCTTTCTCGACCAGCAAGTTCGCAGTAGTTTCCCAAGAATATATTTTAGATTTTAACACCTCTGAAGCTGCACTTTTATGTCTGTTAAAACTTTTATTGGTTCTGATCCGATCGAAGGCAAAAAAGAAAAAAATTTAAATATTGGTCAACCTCAAGGGGTTGTTGTAGTGATTAATCAAGTTGTCTCGAGGGGGCTTACCACCCAAGGTCACAGGGACGCCCATTCATCCATGTCCTCGCCCCACAATGAAATGTGTTTATCGATTACATAACCTTGCACCCCAAGAACACTTCAGTTGTGTCAGCTCCATCGGTCCCCTTCAAGGACCCAACCGATCTTGGTGATAGCTGGGCCAAAACACAAATATTATCAATTTAATTAGTAGTATTAGAGATTGTGCCAAAATGTCAGAACAACATAGATGAATAGGAAAAAAAAATTGACGAGTACACACATGCATAATTGGCCATTCCTTGTCCTGGACACCGCATGATAAGCCGAGCTTGGTTATAGATAAGCCCTGTGGAGTACCGACATTTCAAATTGCTTTCCGTATTCGTGTGAGATACTCTAGAGACACGCAACGACACCTGGAAGACATATGGAACAAATACGGAACATGCTATGTAACATGTCGATTGAATTTAATTATTTTAAGCGGGAGACACTTTGGCTTGTTCGGTTGGGGATTGAGATTTTGGACTCAAAATTATTACCCTACTCCAACATCCACTTATTACCCCTATCTCCAACAAATAGTTTCATTTTTATCTCTATCTCTCTCCAATAATTATACCCTATCTCCCTACCCTATTCATTACAAATTCAAATTCAAAAACCTTCAACTGAACAAGCCTTTTGGGACTTGTGTCTCAAAGTTGAACACATATGGAAATACGTATTATAAGTTTCTTTTGGGTTGGGGTTACGATATCCGAAAAATAGATGGAAAAAGTAGGAATATGAATGAAAGATCAAATAAAATCGTTGTTTGACTTGTATAATTAGAAAGGAAACAATAAAATCTGATCAATGGTAGCTAGGTACCCCAAAAGAGCACCCCAAAAACGAATTTGGACCATTATTTTTCATTTTGGGGTATTTTCGGGGTACCTTTTTTGGATACATATAATTATTGATAAAATTTTCAACCCTACAATTAATCAGTTTTGTTGGTTTTCGGTTGGAAAGTTCATGTTGTAACATTTGAATATCTGTCCTTGTATATATATTTTGGTCTGTCTTCTGACGTGTCCGTATCCCTACTATTGAAATTCTCATAGTCGTGCCTCTTTGAACAAGTCTAACATAACCAGATTTCCCTTGTTGACATCATCCATCAGCCGGATTTTACTGGTTGGTATCCTCTAACGGCATTTTGCCTTACATGTTTGGTAGCACGAAAGTAAACCCGTTACAAGAGAAACGTTGAACTCAAGACTTCCTAAAGTTTCATGGATATATTCTTGATCCTGAATTAACTCATACCAGAGGTATATCATTCGTTATAGTAACCCAAGGTTTCGAACATAGCCTAATTTAAATTAGCCCCAAACTCTTAAAATTATAAAATAAAATAAAAAAACACTTTGAAAAACTTGACAGATGGTGAGTTGGAGAGGAGAGGGGGGCAACGGAAAGATGAGAGTTTGGTTCCTGAAATTTTGAAAACGGCGTCGTGGTTTAGCAATCGAAAGCACTTTTCTCGGGTTGTGGGCGAGCGATTATAAGCATAACTCGTGTTTCAGAAATGCGGGTTCACACTAATCCGCGGCTAACTGCAAAAACACACGGCCAGATGCAATAATCCTCGGCCAACTGCAAACACACGCGGCCAACTGCAACAACACGCGGCCAGATGCAATAATCCGCGGCCAACTGCAAACACACGCGGCCAACTGCAAAAACACGCGGCCAGATGCAATAATCCGCGGCCAACTGCAAAAACACGCGGCCAACTGCAAAACCACGCGGCCAGATGCAATAATCCGCGGCCAACTGCAAAAACACGTGGCCAGATGCAATAATCCGCGGCCAACTACAAAAACACGCGGCCAGATGCAATAATCCGCGGCCAACTGCAAAAACACGCGGCCAGATGCAATAATCCGCGGCCAACTGCGAAGAACCAAAGAATTTTTCATCTTATGAGCGATTTGTTTCTCACAACGCATCAATTGTTGTACCTTGGTGTGGTATGAAAACCATGTCTCGTTGGCTTTCGATTCCCCCTATGGGGGACGATGATTTGGCACGCTGTATCTTGGGGAATAGGCATTGTGATCAAGGCTTACTCAACAGTCTAAATTTTTCTCCTCGTAATTGTTTCCCTTTAAGTCGTGGGCTGTTTTTAGAGTCTTTTCCAAAGGGATCTGCGACTTGGCCGGAGGAGACACTCCCTGATTCAAGTCAAATGGCAGTTTCACCGCCAATGGGTAAATCGGAGTGCAAACTTTTGGCGGGTGCATGCCACAACAGTTGCAGTTCTAGTACGTGAGGCCTTGTGATTGTAACAACAGGCCATGATGGGCGGCTCAGGACATATCAAAATTACGGGTTGCCTATTCGCGTCTGAAAATCCAGTGTTTTGGGTGCCCTTAGATTTTTGATACTCAGTTGTTGGATACTTTTGGGATCGCTCGAAGCAACTGGAACAGTTGTGGGTAGCTTAGTTTTGTATGGGTCTAAGTATGTATAGCAATAAAGAGGTCACAAAAGAAATCTTGTTTTGGCTTATTCTATAGATATAGATAAAGATGTGTAATTTCATTGATTCTTCCACAAACCAGTCATATGGCAACATATGGGCTGAAATTCCTTTTGTAATGAATACTATCGTTATTGAGATTATCAATATAAAATTCTTTTATTTGTTGTATAAACACGTTCTTGGCCGGCTGATTCCGTATATGTATCATTAGAAGTCAAAAGAGCTCACATGGGAACATTTCGGTTTGTGCAAAATGATAACATATATAATTGATCAGACAGTAGTGATGATTCTTTCTCGACCAGTAAGTTCGCAGTAGTTTCCAAAGAACATATTTTAGATTTTAACACCTCTGAAGCTGCACTTTTATGCCTGTTAAAACTTTTATTGGTTCTGATCCGATCGAAGGCAAAAAAAGAAAAAAAAATTAAATATTGGTCAACCTCAAGGGGTTGTTGTAGTGATTAATCAAGTTGTCTCGAGGGGGCTTACCACCCAAGGTCACAGGGACGCCCATTCATCCATGTCCTCGCCCCACAATGAAATGTGTTTATCGATTACATAACCTTGCACCCCAAGAACACTTCAGTTGTGTCAGCTCCATTGGTCCCCTTCAAGGACCCAACCGATCTTGGTGATAGCTGGGCCAAAACACAAATATCATCAATTTAATTAGTAGTCTTAGAGATTGTGCCAAAATGACAGAATAACATAGATGAATAGGAAAAAAAAAATTGACGAGTACACACATGCATAATTGGCCATTCCTTGTCCTGGACACCGCATGATAAGCCGAGCTTGGTTATAGATAAGCCCTGTGGAGTACCGACATTTCAAATTGCTTTCCGTATTCGTGTGAGACACTCTAGAGACACGCAACGACACCTGGAAGACATATGGAACAAATACGGAACATGCTATGTAACATGTCGATTGAATTTAATTATTTTAAGAGGGAGACACTTTGGCTTGTTCGGTTGGGGATTGAGATTTTGGACTCAAAATTATTACCCTACTCCAACATCCACTTATTACCCCTATATCCAACAACTAGTTTCATTTTTATCTCTATCTCTCTCCAATAATTATACCCTATCTCCCTACCCTATTCATTACAAATTCAAATTCAAAAACCTTCAACTGAACAAGCCCTTTGGGACTTGTGTCTCAAATTTGAACACAGATGGAAATACGTATTATAAGTTTCTTTTGGGTTGGGGTTACGATATCCGAAAAATAGAAGGAAAAAGTAGGAATATGAATGAAAGATCAAATAAAATCGTCGTTTGACTTGTATAATTAGAAAGGAAACAATAAAATCTGATCAATGGTAGCTAGGTACCCCAAAAGAGCACCCCAAAAACAAATTTGGACCATTATTTTTCATTTAAGGGTATTTTCGGGGTACCTTTTTTGGATACATAGAATTATTGATAAAATTTTCAATCCTACAATTAATCAGTTTTGTTGGTTTTCGGATGGAATGTTCATGTTGTAACATTTGAATATCTGTCCTTGTATATATATTTTGGTCTGTCTTCTGACGTTTCCGTATCCCTACTATTGAAATTCTCATAGTCATGCCCCTTTGAACATGTCTAACATAACCAGATTTCCCTTGTTGACATCATCCATCAGCCGGATTTTACTGGTTGGTAACCTCTAACGGCATTTTGCCTTACAAGTTTGGTAGCACGAAAGTAAACCCGTTACAAGAGAAACGTTGAACTCAAGACTTCCTAAAGCTTCATGGATATATTCCTGATCCTGAATTAACTCATACCAGAGGTATATCATTCGTTATAGTAACCCAAGGTTTCTAACATAGCCTAATTTAAATTAGCCCCAAACTGTTAAAATTATAAAATAAAATAAAAAAACACTTTGAAAAATTTGACAGATGGTGAGTTGGAGAGGAGAGGGGGGCAACAGAAAGATGCGAGTTTGGTTCCTGGAATTTTGAAAACGGCGTCGTGGTTTAGTAGTCGAAAGCACTTTTCTCGGGTTGTGGGCGAGCGATTATAAGCATAACTCGTGTTTCAGAAATGCGGGTTCACACTAATCCGCGGCCAACTGCAAAAACACACGGCCAGATGCAATAATTCTCGGCCAACTGCAAAACCACGCGGCCAGATGCAATAATCCGCGGCCAACTGCAAAACCACGCGGCCAGATGCAATAATCCGCGGCCAACTGCAAAAACACGCGGCCATATGCAATAATCTGCGGCCAACTGTATAAACACGCGGCTAACTGCAAAAACACGCGGCCAGATGCAATAATCCGCGGCCAACTGCAAAAACACACGGCCAACTGCAAAAACACACGGCCAGATGCAATAATCCGCGGCCAACTGCAAAAACACGCGGCCAGATGCAATAATCCGCGGCCAACTGCAACAACACGCGGCCAACTGCAAAAACACGCGGCCAGATGCAATAATCCGTGGCCAACTTCAACAACACGCGGCCAACTGCAAAAAAACGCGGCCAGATGCAATAATTTGCGGCCAACTGCAATAATCCGTGGCCAACTGCAAAAACACGCGGCCAACTGCAAATAATCCGCGGCCAACTGCAAAGAACCAAAGAATGTTTCATCTTATGAGCGCTTTGTTTCTCATAACGCATCAATTGTTGTACCTTGGTGTGGTATGAAAACCATGTCTGGTTCGCTTTCGATTCCCTCTATGGGGGACGATGATTTGGCACGCTGTATCTTGGGGAATAGGCATTGTGATCAAGGCTTACTCAACAGTCTAAAATTTTCTCCTCGTGATTGTTTCCCTTTAAGTCGTGGGCTGTTTTTAGAGTCTTTTCCAAAGGGATCTGCGACTTGGCCGGAGGAGACACTCCCTGATTCAAGTCAAATGGCAGTTTCACCGCCAATGGGTAGATCCCAGTGCAAACTTTTGGCGGGTGCATGCCACAACAGTTGCAGTTCTAGTACGTGAGGCCTTGTGATTGTAACAACAGGCCATGATGGGCGGCTCAGGACATATCAAAATTACGGGTTGCCTATTCGCGTCTGAAAATCCAGTGTTTTGGGTGCCCTTAGATTTTTGATACTCAGTTGTTGGCTACTTTTGGGATCGCTCGAAGCAACTGGAACAGTTGTGGGTAGCTTAGTTTTGTATGGGTCTAAGTATGTATAGCAATGTAGAGGTCACAAAAGAAATCTTGTTTTGGCTTATTCTATAGATATAGATAAAGAGGTGTAATTTCATTGATTCTTCCACAAACCAGTCATATGGCAACATATGGGCTGAAATTTCTTTTGCAATGGATACTATCGTTATTGAGATTATCATTATAAAATTCTTTTATTTGTTGTATAAACACGTTCTTGGCCGGCTGATTCCGTATATGTATCATCAGAAGTCAAAAGAGCTCACATGGGAACATTTCGGTTTGTGCAAAATGATAACATATATAATTGATCAGACAGTAGTGATGATTCTTTCTCGACCAGCAAGTTCGCAGTAGTTTCCAAAGAACATATTTTAGATTTTAACACCTCTGAAGCTGCACTTTTATGCCTGTTAAAACTTTTATTGGTTCTGATCCGATCGAAGGCAAAAAAAGAAAAAAAAATTAAATATTGGTCAACCTCAAGGGGTTGTTGTAGTGATTAATCAAGTTGTCTCGAGGGGGCTTACCACCCAAGGTCACAGGGACACCCATTCATCCATGTCCTCGCCCCACAATGAAATGTGTTTATCGATTACATAACCTTGCACCCCAAGAACACTTCAGTTGTGTCAGCTCCATTGGTCCCCTTCAAGGACCCAACCGATTTTGGTGATAGCTGGGCCAAAACACAAATATCATCAATTTTATTAGTAGTCTTAGAGATTGTACCAAAATGACAGAATAACATAGATGAATAGGGAAAAAAAATTGACGAGTACACACATGCATAATTGGCCATTCCTTGTCCTGGACACCGCATGATAAGCCGAGCTTGGTTATAGATAAGCCCTGTGGAGTACCGACATTTCAAATTGCTTTCCGTATTCGTGTGAGACACTCTAGAGACATGCAACGACACCTGGAAGACATATGGAACAAATACGGAACATGCTATGTAACATGTCGATTAAATTTAATTATTTTAAGCGGGAGACACTTTGGCTTATTCGGTTGGGGATTGAGATTTTGGACTCAAAATTATTACCCTACTCCAACATCCACTTATTACCCCTATCTCCAACAACTAGTTTCATTTTTATCTCTATCTCTCTCCAATAATTATACCCTATCTCCCTACCCTATTCATTACAAATTCAAATTCAAAAACCTTCTACTAAACAAGCCCTTTGGGACTTGTGTCTCAAATTTGAACACAGATGGAAATACGTATTATAAGTTTCTTTTGGGTTGGGGTTACGATATCCGAAAAATAGATGGAAAAAGTAGGAATATGAATGAAAGATCAAATAAAATCGTCGTTTGACTTGTATAATTAGAAAGGAAACAATAAAATCTGATCAATGGTAGCTAGGTACCCCAAAAGAGCACCCCAAAAACAAATTTGGACCATTATTTTTCATTTTGGGGTATTTTCGGGGTACCTTTTTTGGATACATAGAATTATTGATAAAATTTTCAACCCTGCAATAAATCAGTTTTGTTGGTTTTCGGACGGAATGTTCATGTTGTAACATTTGAATATCTGTCCTTGTATATATATTTTGGTCTGTCTTCTGACGTGTCCGTATCCCTACTATTGAAATTCTCATAGTCGTGCCTCTTTGAACAAGTCTAACATAACCAGATTTCCCTTGTTGACATCATCCATCAGCCGGATTTTACTGGTTGGTATCCTCTAACGGCATTTTGCCATACATGTTTGGTAGCACGAAAGTAAACCCGTTACAAGAGAAACGTTGAACTCAAGACTTCCTAAAGCTTCATGGATATATTCCTGATCCTGAATTAACTCATACCAGAGGTATATCATTCGTTATAGTAACCCAAGGTTTCGAACATAGCCTAATTTAAATTAGCCCCAAACTGTTAAAATTATAAAATAAAATAAAAAAACACTTTGAAAAACTTGACAGATGGTGAGTTGGAGAGGAGAGGGGGGCAACGGAAAGATGCGAGTATGGTTCCTGGAATTTTGAAAACGGCGTCGTGGTTTAGCAGTCGAAAGCACTTTTCTCGGGTTGTGGGCGAGCGATTATAAGCATAACTCGTGTTTCAGAAATGCGGGTTCACACTAATCCGCGGCCAACTGCAAAAACACACGGCCAGATGCAATAATCCTCGGCCAACTGCAAAACCACGCGGCCAGATGCAATAATCCGCGGCCAATTGCACAAACACGCGGCCATATGCAATAATCCGCGGCCAACTGCAAAAACACGCGGCTAACTGCAAAAACACGCGGCCAGATGCAATAATCCGCGGCCAACTGCAACAACGCGCGGCCAACTGCAAAAACACGCGGCCAGATGCAATAATCCGCGGCCAACTGCATAAACACGCGGCCAACTGCAAAAAAACGCGGCCAGATGCAATAATTTGCGGCCTACTGCAATAATCCGCGGCCAACTGCAAAAACACGCGCCCAACTGCAAATAATCCGCGGCCAACTGCAAAGAACCAAAGAATGTTTCATCTTACGAGCGCTTTGTTTCTCACAACGCATCAATTGTTGTACCTTGGTGTGGTATGAAAACCATGTCTGGTTCGCTTTCGATTCCCCCTATGGGGGACGATGATTTGGCACGCTGTATCTTGGGGATTAGGCATTGTGATCAAGGCTTACTCAACAGTCTAAATTTTTCTCCTCGTGATTGTTTCCCTTTAAGTCGTGGGCTGTTTTTAGAGTCTTTTCCAAAGGGATCTGCGACTTGGCCGGAAGAGACACTCCCTGATTCAAGTCAAATGGCAGTTTCACCGCCAATGGGTAGATCCGAGTGCAAACTTTTGGCGGGTGCATGCCACAACAGTTGCAGTTCTAGTACGTGAGGCCTTGTGATTGTAACAACAGGCCATGATGGGCGGCTCAGGACATATCAAAATTACGGGTTGCCTATTCGCGTCTGAAAATCCAGTGTTTTGGGTGCCCTTAGATTTTTGATACTCAGTTGTTGGCTACTTTTGGGATCGCTCGAAGCAACTGGAACAGTTGTGGGTAGCTTAGTTTTGTATGGGTCTAAGTATGTATAGCAATGTAGAGGTCACAAAAAAAATCTTGTTTTGGCTTATTCTATAGATATAGATAAAGAGGTGTAATTTCATTGATTCTTCCACAAACCAGTCATATGGCAACATATGGGCTGAAATTCCTTTTGTAATGGATACTATCGTTGTTGAGATTATCAGTATAAAATTCTTTTATTTGTTGTATAAACACGTTCATGGCCGGCTGATTCCGTATATGTATCATCAGAAGTCAAAAGAGCTCACATGGGAGCATTTCGGTTTGTGCAAAATGATAACATATATAATTGATCAGACAGTAGTGATGATTCTTTCTCGACCAGCAAGTTCGCAGTAGTTTCCAAAGAACATATTTTAGATTTTAACACCTCTGAAGCTGCACTTTTATGTCTGTTAAAACTTTTATTGGTTCTGATCCGATCGAAGGCAAAAAAGAAAAAAAATTTAAATATTGGTCAACCTCAAGGGGTTGTTGTAGTGATTAATCAAGTTGTCTCGAGGGGGCTTACCACCCAAGGTCACAGGGACGCCCATTCATCCATGTCCTCGCCCCACAATGAAATGTGTTTATCGATTACATAACCTTGCACCCCAAGAACACTTCAGTTGTGTCAGCTCCATTGGTCCCCTTCAAGGACCCAACCGATCTTGGTGATAGCTGGGCCAAAACACAAATATCATCAATTTAATTAGTAGTCTTAGAGATTGTGCCAAATGACAGAATAACATAGATGAATAGGGGAAAAAAAATTGACGAGTACACACATGCATAATTGGCCATTCCTTGTCCTGGACACCGCATGATAAGCCGAGCTTGGTTATAGATAAGCCCTGTGGAGTACTGACATTTCAAATTGCTTTCCGTATTCGTGTGAGACACTCTAGAGACACGCAACGACACTTGGAAGACATATGGAACAAATACGGAACATGCTTTGTAACATGTCGATTAAATTTAATTATATTAATCGGGAGACACTTTGGCTTGTTTGGTTGGGGATTGAGATTTTGGACTCAAAATTATTACCCTACTCCAACATCCACTTATTACCCCTATCTCCAACAACTAGTTTCATTTTTATCTCTATCTCTCTCCAATAATTATACCCTATCTCCCTACCCTATTCATTACAAATTCAAATTCAAAAACCTTCAACTAAACAAGCCCTTTGGGACTTGTGTCTCAAATTTGAACACAGATGGAAATACTACGTATTATAAGTTTCTTTTGGGTTGGGGTTACGATATCCGAAAAATAGAAGGAAAAAGTAGGAATATGAATGAAAGATCAAATAAAATCGTCGTTTGACTTGTATAATTAGAAAGGAAACAATAAAATCTGATCAATGGTAGCTAGGTACCCCAAAAGAGCACCCCAAAAACAAATTTGGACCATTATTTTTCATTTTGGGGTATTTTCGGGGTACCTTTTTTGGATACATAGAATTATTGATAAAATTTTCAACCCTACAATTAATCAGTTTGTTGATTTTCGGATGGAATGTTCATGTTGTAACATTTGAATATCTGTCCTTGTATATATATTTTGGTCTGTTTTCTGACGTGTCCGTATCCCTACTATTGAAATTCTCATAGTCGTGCCTCTTTGAACAAGTCTAACATAACCAGATTTCCCTTGTTGACATCATCCATCAGCCGGATTTTACTGGTTGGTATCCTCTAACGGCATTTTTGCCTTACATGTTTGGTAGCACGAAAGTAAACCCGTTACAAGAGAAACGTTGAACTCAAGACTTCCTAAAGCTTCATGGATATATTCCTGATCATGAATTAACTCATACCAGAGGTATATCATTCGTTATAGTAACCCAAGGTTTCGAACATAGCCTAATTTAAATTAGCCCCAAACTGTTAAAATTATAAAATAAAATAAAAAAACACTTTGAAAAACTTGATAGATCGTGAGTTGGAGAGGAGAGGGGGGCAACGGAAAGATGCGAGTTTGGTTCCTGAAATTATGAAAACGGCGTCGTGGTTTTAGCAGTCGAAAGCACTTTTCTCGGGTTGTGGACGACCAATTATAAGCATAACTAGTGTTTCAGAAATGCGTGTTCACACTAATCCGCGGCCAACTGCAAAAACACACGGCCAGATGCAATAATCCCCGGCCAACTGCAAAAACACGCGGCCAACTGCAAAAACACGCGGCCAGATGCAATAATCTGCGGCCAACTGCAAAAACACGCGGTCATATGCAATAATCCGCGGCCAACTGCAAAAATCCGCGACCAACTGCAAAAACACGTGGCCAGATGCAATAATCCGCGGCCAACTGCAAAAACACGCGGCCAACTGCAAAAACACGCGGCCAGATGCAATAATCCGCGGCCAGCTGCAAAAACACGCGGCCAGATGCAATAATCCGCGGCCAACTGCAACAACACGCGGCCAACTGCAAAGAACCAAAGAATGTTTCATCTTATGAGTGCTTTGTTTCTCACAACGCATCAATTGTTGTACCTTGGTGTGGTATGAAAACCATGTCTGGTTCGCTTTCGATTCCCCCTATGGGGGACGATGATTTGGCACGCTGTATCTTGGGGAATAGGCATTGTGATCAAGGCTTACTCAACAGTCTAAATTTTTCTCCTCGTGATTGTTTCCCTTTAAGTCGTGGGCTGTTTTTAGAGTCTTTTCCAAAGGGATCTGCGACTTGGCCGGAGGAGACACTCCCTGATTCAAGTCAAATGGCAGTTTCTCCGCCAATGGGTAGATCCGAGTGCAAACTTTTGGCAGGTGCATGCCACAACAGTTGCAGTTCTAGTACGTGAGGCCTTGTGATTGTAACAACAGGCCATGATGGGCGGCTCAGGACATATCAAAATTACGGGTTGCCTATTCGCGTCTGAAAATCCAGTGTTTTGGGTGCCCTTAGATTTTTGATACTCAGTTGTTGGCTACTTTTGGGATCGCTCGAAGCAACTGGAACAGTTGTGGGTAGCTTAGTTTTGTATGGGTCTAAGTATGTATAGCAATGTAGAGGTCACAAAAGAAATCTTGTTTTGGCTTATTCTATAGATATAGATAAAGAGGTGTAATTTCATTGATTCTTCCACAAACCAGTTGTGGGTGGAAGCGGGTTCTGTGAGGTCGCTTACGTGTACAAAAGTGAGCTGGAGAGGTTCGATTGGTCGATAATCAGTACCGAGGGGAAAAGAGGAATAATCTCGTGGGGTGAGAGCCGGAGCAAGAGGTACGGAAAAGACAAAGGCAACGTGTCTCCTTTGTTCTCCGCGGGGGTGAATGACGTCTGCCTTTTTTGGAATCAGATGAGTGAGGTCACCTTCTCTCCGGGGAAGAATGTTCTCCTTCCTCAGAATCAGTGCTCTCCCTCTATCTCCTTTTCCAGAAAAATCAGCCTCTGGCAATCATTGGGAATGTCAGGGGTATTTATAGGGCACATGGGCCTAGGTCAGGCCCAGGACGGCGCTCCTATAAGACCCCAACACGTGTCCCTCCCGTACCTCCAGGTCGCGGAAGACTCGTCCTCCTGCGGAGGACTTCCGCGGGGGACCCGCACTTCCGCGACGCTACCTCCATCCCAAGCCACCAAGCCACAAGAACTTCCCCAATTCCCGCAAGAGCAAGGTCGCGACCCGCGGCGATCGTTTGCCTCCCGCGGGGTCCCTTCCGGGCCTGCCTTTTAGGCCAGAATAGGATCCCGGGGTCTTCTTCCAGTTTCTGTATCAATTCTGGCATGTCTTTCAGTTCTCCCTGGCGGGGCCCGCGGGGGGGTCCCGCGGGATCTTCACTTCCGCGGACAGGTTCCGCGGGGTCTTCAGTTCTGCGGGAGTCCACCATAATGTGCTACGTGTTTCCTTTCTATTGGTCAGTCAAACGTCTTCTTGGAATATTGTTTTGACTGAGATTAACCTCCCGCGTGGACATGGTCGCCACGTGTCCACGGTCGATAGGCTGGTCAAAAGGTCTTCCTTGATGACATGTCAATAATTTTGACCGCGCCTACATATGCCCCCCGCGCGCGTACGACAAGTGCACGTCGTCCGCGTGCGCACCATCTTCTTTGTAAATTTCCGCGGTCGTCCTCGGCTTGTCCCGCGGAGTAACGGGCGTGATAACTGCTAACGTCTCTTGGTGTACCATCATGACCCTTCGTGTGCAGACGTCATAAATGTCCCCACCGTTTGACCACTATATAAACCCTTTGTCCATTATTTCCTTTTTTTACCAAACTCCAAATTTTCGTCGAAGTGCTGTCAATTTCTCCTCTGACTTTCGAGCGTTCGTCTTTCTTGTCTCTTTCCATCCTTCGCGGTCAACACTTTCCTCTTTCTTTCACTTCACTCATCAATGGCTGCGCGTGGTCCAATCGTCGAGATCCCAGTGCCCTCCGCGGACCAATGGCAGAGGGCCCCATACTTGCAGTCGTCCGGGGATCCATTCTGGGCCATTGCTGGGGCGTATCCCGTTGTAGGTCCCCCCGTGGCTGACCCTACTTTCTTCACGGCCCCTGCCGCCCTGGAGGATGCAGAGCCCGTCAATCCCTCCTCTGTGCTGCGTCTTCGTCTCGAGCGCGGGGATTTCCCCTTTGTGGAATGCCGTTTTGGGGCCCAAGCTTCCGTACCCACTGACTGGGCGGACTGGGTTGATGACGTCATTGGTAATCCCCGCTGCAAGCAGGTGCTGCTGGGCAGTGGTGCTTTCGAGGCCGTCCAACTGTCGCGGCGCCTAAGCATTCCTCGACAGGGGGCTGCCGCCAAGAACTTGGAGTTCGCGTGCTCACGCTGGAGCAGTGATTCTCACTCCTTTGCATGGGCATGGGGGGAGAGTGGACTCTCGCTCGAGGATGTACATATCCTCACCCGCTTGTCTCTATGCGGGGGCAACATCCTGGACTTCGCCAAGCTCTCGAGGGCGGACCGAGATGAGGTGGGGGCCTTGAAGGCATTTCACAAGCAGGCCCAAAACGGGCCAATCTTCACCCTTCAAGGGGTCCGCAAGGATTTCGCGGCAAATGCCAAGAAGACCTCTCTCAGCAGCTGGTTGCGTTATTTCTTCAAGGATCTTCAGCCCGCGAGGACTGTCGCTCCTGGCACCGAGCGAGATTTCGTTGAGGGCCCCCAATACGGCCGGCACCTCTACATGGCGGGCTTCTTTTCTTACTTCCTCTCGTACTTCGTCCTGCCCGACTATCCTGCTGACGGCGTGTCTCAGGCGGTCTTCCCGCTGGCCGTCCTCCTCGCCCGCGGCCAACCTGTCCCCCTAGCGCCGCTGTTCCTCGGGTCGCTCTACCGCCAGCTGGACCTGGTTGCGGCTGATTATGCCAAGTCACTTGGTAGATGCGACCACATCTCGATGGCTCACTCCACCTTCTTGCTCGCGTACTTCTTCGAGCATTTTCGCACCGTCACCCCGGAACCCTTGGCCTTTCAAGCCTCGGGGGTGCGCTCCCGCGCGGAACAGTGGCATGGGACTAGTAGCGAGGCCTCGTGGTACGAGGCATGTGATATCGAGGCAAACTTCACTCCACGCCCCTACAACATTCCTTCTCCGGGCGTCATGGGTGTGGGCCACTGCCTTCTCCCAGTCGGCTCTTCTCTCAACGCTGCGAGCGGCAACGATCCCACGGCGCGGACGGTGATCAACTCTGCGCTCATTGCCCTTCCGGGGTGGCTTCCGACTTTGTCCAGTGAGGGATCCGGGGTGGCGGTGTATCGCCCGAATCGCTTCGCGAGGCAATTAGGTTTTGACCAAGCGGTGCCCGGCCATGCTCCCGCGATGTCTTCTTTTGCGGAGTCACAGCTCCGATTCATGGCGGGAGAGCTTTCCCCAATCCTGGTGCAACTTGGGGATTTGCCCATCCCTGCCAGGGATAGGGTTTCACACTACACACAGGAGTTCCGTGCATTCTGGAGGAGGAACCTTGACTCCTTCTTGATGTTCGTCCGCGGGCAGGCCGTGGTCCCTGAGGTGCCTGAAGTCCGGACTCGGGATACCTCTCTGCGGGCCATTACTGCAGTACGGGCGACTGAGTGGCGCGGACCCCGCAGTCAATGGGCCGTGATCCACGCCGAGCCTGTGAACAGGGTCTTTCCAGTGGAAGCACCTGCACCTCCTCAAGCTGCTACGGGGCGAACCCGCGGGAGGACACAGCCTCCGCCCCCTCCCCCGGCAGGGCCATCTCAACCGTCTTCCTCTCAGGCACCCGCGGCGGAGGGGCCTCGCCGTCGAAAGCGTATCCGCAATGTAAGTAAATTCCCATGTGCTTGATCATTTCCTTGCAATGCTTTTGGCTCTTCTTTCTCTTTGTTCTCTGAGACTTATCTCCTCCGTCCCGTTCCTTCCTTTCGAACTTTGCATTTCCCTTTAACAAGTCCGCGAACGGCGCCGCGATCTCCGCCATTGCGGGAATAAAACGGCGGAGGTATGATACCTTCCCTAGGAATCGTTTGAGCGTTTTCTGCGAGTGGGGCGGGGGCATTTCCGTGATAGACTTGATCTTGGCCTCGTCCGCGTCGATTCCGTGGCGATGTACCAGGAAGCCCAAGAATTTTCCCGCGGTGACTCCAAATGCGCACTTCAGCGGATTCATCTTGAGATTGAACTTTCTGCATCTCGCGAAGACAGTGGCTAAGTCTGCGAGATGGTCTTTGCGCTCCTTGGATTTCACCACCAAGTAATCCACGTAATCTTCAATTATCTTGTGCATGAGGTCGTGGAAAATTGCTGTCATGACCTGCTGGTATGTTGCCCCCGCATTCTTGAGCCCAAAAGGCATGACAATGTAGTAGAAATTCTCCAATGGTGTTCGAAATGCTGTCTTCTCTGCGTCATCCGGAGCCATTTTGATCTGGTTGTACCCGCTGAAACCGTCCATGAAAGAGAACATCTGGTGACCGGAGGTAGCATCCACCAATGTATCGATATGTGGCAGCGGGAACTCATCTTTTGGACACGCTTTGTTGAGGTCGCGGAAGTCGACACAAACTCGAATTTGGTCATTCTTCTTCTTTACAGGGACAATGTTTGCCAGCCACTCCGGGTACTGGATTGGGCGAATGAATCCTGCCTTCCGCAGCTTCTCGACTTCTTCCTTGATTTGTCCTTCCAAATCGGGGTGGTATTTCCGCTGGGATTGTTTCGCGGGCTTAGAATTTGGGAAGGTATCCAAGTGGTGCGCGACCAGCTCTGGATCCAACCCGGGCATCTCCTCATAGTGCCACGCGAACACGTCCGAATTTGCACGTAATAATGTTATCAGCTTCTCGCGGAACTCCCCGCTCAACTACTTACTTATAAACACCGGCCTTTTGGGGCCTAACCCGTCGCCTAAATCAACTTCTTCTAGAGCCTCTTGCTGCGGCCTGGGCTGGTCTTGCATGCATTCCGGAGCAGGCTCCGGCTTGTCTATTACCTCTTCCTCTTCTGCCGCGGCACATATACCGCCGGGGCCAGCGGTTTCATGATCTTCCGCTGCCCCGGTGGACCGTCACAAATAATACACCGTTTTACCCCCCTCCTTCGTCTTAGTTATCTTCCTGGGGGTCGCGGCGTCTGTCGCGGCAGGGTCTCTCCGGCGCGTCTCCGGCTTTTCATCTCTGATATCCTCCCATCTTGGGATCTTGACTGCGCGAGGCTTGGCGGTGATCGCCTGAGATACCTCGCCTAGCTCCGAGAAGTAGACTGCGTCTGATAGGTGTGTTTCGTTGGTATCAAATGGGTTTTCCGATGCGCGAACTGTGACCTTCTTTCCTGCCCAGATTCCTTTCAAACATTGGTGGTAGCTAGAAGGTACAACCGCGTACTTGTGCATCCAACTTCTTCCGAGAATAATCTGATAGTTCGGATCCGCGTTGATGAGATGAAATTTAGTGGCCGAGCGGATTGCCCCCACTTCTAGGTCCACCACCACGTATCCCAAGGACTGCTTCTTATCTCCTCCAAACCCCGTGATGGTTATTGGGGATTCCACGATCCTGTTGGACTGTATCCCCACCTTCTGGAATGTCGACATCGGCATTAGGTTTATGGAGGCCCCGCCATCCAAGAAGGTTCTCTTCAGCTCCATCCCGTTGACGCGGGATGTAACATACAGGGGACGGTTATGGGGGTAAGGCACCCGTCGATCCACGTCCGAGAAGGTGACCGATTTAGACTCATCGCGGATCGTCTGCGGGACTGACCCCTCCGCGGTCATGCACGTCTCCTGATGTACTTCCGTGATGTTGACAATCGCCTTGGTAATTTCCAATCTTGCCGCCGGTGTGAACCCGAAACCGTCGAAGAATGCGCGGAACTTCGCACTGTTCTGTAATGTTTTGGCCGACGCATTGGGGTCTGGTATCACCGCGGGGGCTGGACCCTCCCCGAATTCTTCCGTTATTTCGTAGCATGAGACCATGTAGGCCCCTGCTTCTTCATCTTCTCCTCCCATGTAGTAGTTGCTTTCGGCCTCATCATCATCATTGTACATGAACGGGTAGCACTCCGCCATGTTGACCTCCCCGTTGTTTCCGTGAACTGGATAAGGCTCGTCGCGGACGTCGTATCGTCCTATCCATAGCTCATTCGCGTTCTGCTTCCGCTTGAACAACCTCTTCAAAGACCAACAATCGCTTGTCGGGTGCTTGGTGTGCCTGTGGTACATACAGTACCTTGGGTGCTCGCGGTCCTCCCGCGTCGGTTCATACTCCACTGGGGGGAATGCCAACTCTCCATCCTGCACCCATGCATTTACCAAGGCCCGCACTTCATCCATCGTACAGGGGAAGTCTGGCGCTGGCCCCATCTCGCGCTCTCTCCGCTTTCGTGTTCCCGCGGCCTGCTGAGTCCGCGGCACGTCCGCGACAGCCACGGTGGCGCTGGCGGCCTTGCCTTTCCATGCGTCCTTTCTTGCCGGTTTGACCACATGGCGGATGTTGTACGCCGACTCCAATAAGGCAGAGAATGTTCCCAACTTCAAATTAATGAGCAGCATCTTAAATTCGTCCATCATCCCACCGATGCAAATTTCCACCAGTTGCACTTCCTTCGCGGACTCGGTGCAATCAACCGCACGATCCTGAAACCTCCTGATGTAGTCCACCACGTCTTCTCCGCCAGCCTGCGTTTCTTTCGTCAAGCTGATCACTGTCACCTTCTCGCGGACCTGGAAGAATTTGGCGTAGAAGCTGTTCACCATTTCTTCCCAGGTGGTGATTGAGTAAGGCTCCAGGTTGACATACCAGGTATAGGCGCGCGAGGTGAGGGACTTCGAGAATTCCCGTAGCCGCAAGTTATGATCGGACGCGTGGACCCCCAGAGACTCCATGAAACGGACCACGTGCTCCTGGGCACTTCCCTCCTTTCCGTCAAACTTAACAAATTTCGGCGGGGTATACCCTTCCGGGTATGGTAGCGATAGGATCGCCATAGGGTAAGGCGGGCGGATATCCGGGCTAGGGAGAGAGGGCAAGACCATCTTGGTTTTCTCCTTAGTGAAGAGGGCTTGTACGTCCGCCAGGGTGATGAACTGCCCCGCGGATGAGGCCCCAACTTCAGTAATGGCCGGCTCCTTCCTGCTCGCCTCGCTCGCCTTCTGCTGCGCTAGCAGAGCCTGGACTTCCGCCATGGTAATATATGGTCCCGCGGAGGGCGTGCTAGCACTGTCAGCGGCTGCTTCCTTCTGGCGGTCTCCAGTGTTATTTCCCGCGACGCCTCCTACGAGTATAGGGCGCAAGTGGGGAGGCACCGTTGGGGGAAACTGGGGCTGCATTGTCTGGCTAGTGCTGCCCCCCGCTTGGTTTTGTGGCGGGTCATCGTTTTGACCGACCGCGGCCTTTGGGAGCGCCGCTGAGATGACCTCGGTGAGACCAGCAAAAGCCGCAAGCAGCTGTCGCTGCGTCTCGAGGAACTGCCGCTGGCCATCCTGGAGGGCCCGCAGCGCCTGCGCGGCCGTGCCCGCGCTATTGGTTTCCTCGACCTCCTCGATAACTGGCGTGCCGTCGTGTTGTGCCGCCATTGCGTTACGGCGTGATAGCGGCCGCTCGATATATTCCGTGGAACGGGTACTAACCATAAACCAAAAGACACCTCCCCAGCAGAGTCGCCTAAATGTGGGTGGAAGCGGGTTATGTGCTGTCGCTTACGTGTACAAAAGTGAGCTAGAGAGGTTCGATTGGTCGATAATTAGTATCAAGGGGAAAAGAGGAATAATCTCGTGGGGTGAGGGCTGGAGCAAGAGGTACAGAAAAGACAAAGGCAACGTGTCTCCTTTGTTCTCCGCGGGGGTGAATGACGTCTGCCCTTTCTGGAATCAGATGAGTGAGGTCACCTTCTCTCCGGGGAAGAATGTTCTCCTTCCTCAGAATCAGTGCTCTCTCTCTATCTCCTTTTCCAGAAAAGTCAGCCTCTGGCAATCATTGGGAATGTCAGGGGTATTTATAGGGCACATGGGCCTAGGTCAGGCCCAGGACGGCGCTCCTATAAGACCCCAACACGTGTCCCTCCCGTACCTCCAGGTCGCGGAAGACTCGTCCTCCCGCGGAGGACTTTCGCGGGGGACCCGCACTTCCGCGACGCTACCTCCATCCCAAGCCACCAAGCCACAAGAACTTCCCCAATTCCCGCAAGAGCAAGGTCGCGACCCGCGGCGATCGTTTGCCTCCCGCGGGGTCCCTTCCGGGCCTGCCTTTTAGGCCAGAATAGGATCCCGGGGTCTTCTTCCAGTTTCTGTATCAATTCTGGCATGTCTTTCAGTTCTCCCTGGCGGGGCCCGCGGGGGGGTCCCGCGGGATCTTCACTTCCGCGGACAGGTTCCGCGGGAGTCCACCATAATGTGCTACGTGTTTCCTTTCTATTGGTCAGTCAAACGTCTTCTTGGAATAGTGTTTTGACTGAGATTAACCTCCCGCGTGGACATGGTCGCCACGTGTCCACGGTCGATAGGCTGGTCAAAAGGTCTTCCTTGATGACATGTCAATAATTTTGACCGCGCCTACAACAATTATAGGTTTCGTTCATAACCCTCAAATTAATTTTGCTGCAAATTTATAACTAACCCAGTGATTGTTAGCAAAGTGAATTATTGGGATCATCATCAAAATAAGTGGTGAAACCTCCCAATCAACATGCGACATCTAAGACTTGGAAGGTTTGCTATTAATGCTCGCTATTAAGGTTTCAAATTCGAAATCTTCCGGTCGCCATCGGCTCTTGTACATGGGGCTAGTTCATGCGGTATTTTGTTTCGACTTAAAATAACTCCATTAGTGGACTATAGAAAACTTGTTTTTTTTTTGGTTATAAAACCAAAACACAAGGTTTGAAGTCCTGGAAAAAGAGTAAGTTGATAACAGTATCATCACGTATCATTGAAACATGTCACAAGTTAATAAAAACGTTAAGCTCAAAATTACTTACGAATAATAAGTTATGTAACAACGATTTAAAAAAAGGTCCCAAACACTAGAATACGGAAAAGCTATACAAGCACACATCCCAATACACAAAATATGATTTGTCTGCACAGAGCTTTATGGTGGCAAATACCGCGGTTGTCGATGCACATTCAGCGACGAACCAGGATTTTATCCTAGTAGTGGCGAAATGTATACTAAATTTTTTTAAAGATGCATTACAATATTAATAGTCATCGACTCTACAAAAAAATTAAAATAACATAACAAAAACTATAGTAAATGATATTTGTCATTTGACTCAATTGCTAAAGATTGACTCGACCAATTACAATTGCAACAAATACTTACAAGTAGCAAGTGCTCAAATGCTAGCTCGGAGAGTCGTGTCTACAACTGAAGGACTCGACTCAATTTATAGACTCCAAAAGATAAAATGACTGGTAGCCTACTAGGAAAAGAGATCCGGTTTTCTAAAAGAAAAGTAGATGCCGCGTGATCACTGGCCCGCATCGTCACATCCTTTAACTTTACTTTTACAAAAGCAGACTCTCTATTATTGATACAAAGACATATATCCAAGAGTGGTTGAGGTCATTATTTATCTCAATTAATTGGGCGTCGATTAATTCGTGCCGAAATTTTAGTGTCTACACTTCTTTCTGCAGCTTAGATCCAACACAAGCCTCCGTCCAACAACATGGGCAAGTTCTTTAAGCCTTTGAAGCTCCATTTGGCCATTATTGAATACATACTGCAACCAGAAAGAAAAATGCTCAAAACACAGATATTTGAGCAAGATGGTCTATTATATCATAGGATCACATGTCAGTGTAACTGGTTATCACAAAATAATAAAAAGAATACTAGTTGGTTTGATAGTTGCAGGACTTATTGAAGGTCCTCACCAACTCCATAGCGAAAAAATTACATAGCATCCAATGTTAAAAGACTTTTTGGATTAGCACACTTTGCAGGAACAAGCAGCATCGTAATCGAGAATCTAGAAGTAGTCTGAGTTGTAGATTGCTGGATTTATAGGAAATTTCACAAAAATCCAAGAATATGGGGGGTCATGAGTGTGGATTGAGGATAGATAATCGGAGGTGATCGGAGTAAATTTATTTTTAAGAAAATAGACTTGATCACACTGTATCAAACCCAATGTAATTATGGGATCTCACGGAAAACCGAATCCTTCGCCATCCTCCTCGTAGTCACCTTCCTCTTCCTCTACTCCCGTTGCCGATGCCGCCTGCCGCTACCGCCACGCTGCCCACACTCCATCCCGCCAGATTACCCACGCGCCGCCGGCTCAGCCGGAAGAGCTTTTCAATTCTGTTGCCTACCGGCAAGAGCATTTCAATCGTGTTGCGGCTGTGCCGCACAGGTCATCGGCAATGAAAGCTGTCGATGAATATGCCGGGAGTGCTGTATATATGCCTAGGAGTGACTGGGGATGGCGAGAAAGTAACGGTGTTGCCGAATTGCAGACATTGTTTTCACTCCGAGTGTGTTGGTAAGTGGCTGAGTTCGCAGGCGAGTTGCCCGCTCAGCAGGTCCCCTCTCCGAGTTGACTCCTCTGTTTAACTCTGTCGGTACTTTTACCTTCCAATTGGAGTAATTTTTATCTCTTTGGGCTTAACCAATTTTTATATTATGTTTGTACTTCAGTAGTAGTTAGTCTGGCCTTTAGTGTGTTTTTTTTTAAAATATATTCGGATGTCCGAACCAGCTTGTGCGTACCTCGACTTATTTCGGGACCTTGAAGTTAATGGCCGAGCAAATTGGAGCAAATCTCCAATGTCTATAAAGTTTAAAATTTTGGCATTCGTAAAATCCGAACATGCAACATATTCTTGGTAGATTAACTCCTTCAGTTGCTTTCTCACCGCTTGAGTTGACTGACCTTTAGTTGTTAAAGCACATAGAAAACTAAAAGCATCATTAAAGATGGGAAATAATTTTGCCACTCTTTTTTGTTAACGCCACTCCCCTGCAAGTATATTTTTGCACAAAAAATATATTTGCAGAGGAGCGGCATTAAAAAAAAAGAGTGGCAAAATCAGCTGCCTTAAAAAAAATAGAAGGTAAAAGCTAAAAGCAAGTAAAAACCTTAACAATGGAACATGCAATTATGTTTCCATCGTCAAGGTTCATCAAGAGGCTTGTTTTGTAGGTTAGAAAATCTCTCCAATTAATCGCATCACTTGGAACAATTATGGCTGAGGTGTATTTTTGTATTTTTCGCCTTGTTACGAGTGTTTATAGGTTTCGTTTATAACCTCAAATTAATTTTGCTGCAAATCATTCGAATCATCAAAATAAGTCTGAAACCTTCCGATGGATAGGCGACATCTAAAACTTAGGGGTTTGCTCGCTGTTAAGATTTCAAGTTCGAAATCTTCCACGTGCTATCGGCTCTAGAGGGACTAGTTCATATGGTGTTTTGTTTCGACTTTAAATAACCCTGTTTAGTGGACAATAAAATTGATTCCTCTTGAATTAATCGAAGTGTTCAAAGCTAACCGTGTTTAGTTTGGGCCGCCTAGCTTGTCCTTTTTGAATGAGTGGAGTACAGCTTCGTTTCACACACAACTCCAGGACACCAGATCGTCCTCGTGAACGTAATTTACAATTCGGCCTTGCTAATCTCCGCCCGTTAGGCGAATGGTAATAAGCATATAGTAATGAAAAATAAGTTTGGATATCAATACACATTTCTCGGATATTAACATATTTATTTCGTATATCGATATTATACTTTTTACACATTATCCTCTGCCCCATCAGGTTAGCATTTTCCTTTACATTTATTCTCTTCTCAATACTAATAATTCCCAGGTTCCTAGCTAGCCCATACTAGTTCGTGGTTTATTAGAGTACATTGTCTGTAAAGTAAGATGTCCTATATTTTAAGGACATGCATGGCCTCTCTCGAGTTGGAAATTTGAAGGGGCGATTTTCTATCCTACCGCGATTCTAAATTGATGAACATGAACTGAAATATTACTCATTTTGATATATTCTTTGAATAGAGTCGATCGATCGAAACGGTCGAACATCGGCACTCGGCTGCCATACAATTGGACAACTTCATCTGGGCCTTTCGTTATTCCGCGTTGATAAACTTAAACCATTCATTTTGTACAAAAAGTCGTTAAGGCGAGAAAATTTGAATGATTGTATATCCGCAGTAATGCACGTTATACAAACTTATCTCGAGAATAGTAAACAACAACACTAAGAGACCTTTCAATGTGTTTAGGACAAATGTTCGTCTGGTCATGTAGTTATTGACATGTAATCAACTTGATGTTTTGCAAAGTTGGTTAGCTTGGGTCATCGACATGAGATTCGTAGAAAGATTCCAATCCTTTTCTCTTTTCCCCATTGAATCTTCTTGAAAAGATTCCCACATTATCCCCCCGAAAACCAAATTATATGAAAGAAAATCATCTCCAGACATTAATCTTTTACAGATTTCATCAGCTATGATTGCAAATTAAAGCATTTACAGATTTGATAAAGGATCCTGTTCATCCTTGAATCGCTGAGGGGTTTGGTTCTCCCTTGATTTGATACAAGTTCGATGAAAGGATTGGAGTTATTTTTACCAATTTTCATTAACGTTGACTTTCATTAAGGTTAGGAGATGCCCATACAATATACATAATAGAAACCACTGTAAAGGAATGAAATACAGTCGGCGTCTCTTCCCAAATCTCGACAGTACATAGTATCTAACATCAAAAACATCCCTACCTTCTTTCTGCAGCTTAGATCCAACACGAGCCTCTGTTTTCCAACAACACGGGCAAGTTCTTTAAGCCACTTAAGTTCCATTTGGCCATTATTGAATACATACTGCAACCAGAAAGAAAAAAGCTCTCAACACAGATAGTTGAGCTAGATGGTTTATTACTATAGGATCACACAAATCTAGAAGAAACTCAGTGTCAGTATAACTGGTTATCAAAAAATAACATAAAATAGCAATTGGTTTGATAACTGCAGGCCTTACTAAAGGTCCTCAACAACTCCCTAGTGAAAAAATTACATGGCATCCAATGTCAAAAGACTTTTCGGATTAGAACTGTTGGAATGAGTGGCCAAATAGCCCTCCATATTTTACATACCTCATTGTTAATTATGTTTGCCTTATTTATTATTGGCTAACGTTTCTTTTTGGTTGAGCTTGAAATTATCCTGTGTGTTTGCACAAGAGAAAACAATGGGTGTGATTGGCCAAGTTGGCTAAGAGTTTGATTTGGTCAAACCACTATTAGGTGTATCCCACTTAATAAGAGATGTGCATGTGGATGGGGGTGATATGGTTATATCATGTGATGTGCTCCCTAAATAAAAGGGGTGGTTAGAGAGATATGGGTGAGTGAGATAACCCCCACTATCTAAATAATAGGGAGCAGTTTTCCCAGTAACGTTACATGGGTATATGCCTATAAAAGAAAAAAACCCAGAAGAGGGGAAATCCTATCACAACCCACGCACAAATTTTGCCCTATCTCTACATTGTTTTCTACTGTGCAAACACTTATATTTACAGATATTAGTTGAGAAGGAAAGCTTGGAGATGTAGCAGCTTTTGGAATTTACGAAGAGAAGTCCCAGCCTCAATTGTTCAACACAAACAACATCTTAATTGAGAATCTAGAAGTAGTCTGAGTTATAACGAATCAGATTGCTGGACTGATACGAAATTTCACAAATATCCAACAATATGGGGTGAGTGTGAGCGTGGATCGAGGATAGATAGGGGAACAAGGATGACAATTAACTTGTGATTATTCTGATTATACGTCACATAACAGAGTCACAGACTGAAGCACATGCCTATATAAATATGGCTGAGCTACTATTGACGAACTTGAAAAAAGCAAAAACTGAAAACATACTGATGTGATAATGACATGGCTGGCTCCTTCTTCAATGTAACTCAAAGCATTGTCTGGATTGATCCCACCTCCAACATGTAAACCGCCTGGATGTTATCAGTCCTCGCAGCAAGTCAGCAGAGGAAGTCTATAAGTTTAAACAAAGAACTTTGGGTGACTGGAAAGAACACATGGGACTGATATAACACCTGCCTCATAGACTACAAGAAGGTTAAATACTAGATGGTATTGGTATATGTCTCAACAAAAATGTACAAGCACACATCTATACAGGCCTATATAAATTGCAAATAAGGTGCATTATGAAACTACATACGCAGTCTGACGATTAAGAAGAGCAGAAGGAAGGTGAAGATCACGGTAAACAAAACTAAACGAATTCACTTCAAGGGTGAAGATATATACCAAACAAAATACAAGCACATAATTGGGAATCCCCAATAAGTTAAGAATCTCGGTTACTATGTACCTATGTGCAAACAAGTATTGCTTACATGACAAGCAGAGGTAATAATTTCTAGGAACATTCCAATGTTCCATTCTGTACTTCTTATAACCAACTTTTTGATAGATGTTCTTTCAATGGAAACTATGAAAATAACCAAGATGCATATGGTTGTAACTCTCCACCATTTAGATTATGAATTCACAACAAAATAGATCGGTTACTCAATGAGTAAGACACCTTCTTGTGTATATCTTTATTATGTTCCAAATGCCATGCATAACTTAAGAGAGAATATATAACAAGACCATGCAATGCGAAGAATGATACATATGAAGAAAGTAATAGTTGTCTACCAGGATAAGCATGCAGCGCTTCCATGGCAGCAGATTTGCCCAAAGGATCAGCTCCAATCATGATGACATGACCACCTGTAAGCCCATCTTCTTTGTATATGTTTGCATACTCTGTGGCTGACTTATCTGATTCAAAATTGGTTACTGGAGTGAAACTACCCTCCTTCAAATCCTGAATGGTAGACCCCACAATTTGCTTAACTTTCCCCTGAAAATAAACTCTCTGTTAATGACGAAAAATACAAACAAACCCTCTTCTAAGTGCCTTGCGATTCAAAAATAAAATGAAAAAATCAAACCCATGAATCAAAACTGTAGGTCCCTAGCATAGATTGTAACACGGAAGCCAACCATTGATCACTACCATTGGATAATCCAAATCACAGTTTGAAGGTGACAAAGATAGAAAAGGTTTTTGCTCCTCCTTAGCATTACACTCCATGCAATGCGTCTCAAACATTAAAGCAAAAATGGGAAACCCACCCAAGCAACAAAGGTTTATTAAAGTTTAAACCACTACCAGCTAAAAAAAGTTTCAGAAGTGATACAAGAAATAACCATATCAGGTGGAAGAGGGATTGGAAACCCCTGGCTTATTAACAAACACAAAGGTCCACTCAATGCAAGTGATACATAAACTAATTTTCTAAGCTGAACTGATGTATCCAGACTTGAGCAGAACGTAGCGTCCTATAACTGATTTCTAGAGTGTCTAGTTTAGGATAAATACATTGTGCTTCGTCAAAAATCAAGCCACCTCTTTTCTTTTCATTTTTTGGTACTCAGAATTATACATGCCACCTCTTAGTGGGAGCCAAATGGTAACCCTCAAAATTTACTTTAAAAGCATGAGATTTTGTGCAAGTTTCACGCTTCTAAAAATAGTTGCAGCCATTACATCACAATCTAGGTTCACTCCATGAAGCGAATCTACCACTACATAAGTTTCATAATCTAAGGTCAACTGAAGTATCTAGACTCTAGAGTTGATGAGAATGTCTCGTCATAGAACTGGTTTATTTAGAGTGTCAAGCTTGCGTTAAACACATTGTGAATGCGACGCCACCTCCAAGTGGGAGTCGAGTGGTAACCATCAAAAATCCATTTTAAAACCATGAGGTTTGTTGCAAGGTTCACGCTTCTAAAAATCAGTTGCAGCCATTCCTCCAGAAGGACAACCAAGTGGAATAGCCAATTGACATTGACATGTGTTGCAACCTTGGTGACCTGCAACCTTATCAAAACCCCAAGAATCAGCGAGTTATTGTGCATGGCCAACATTCAGCTTGTGAAATTAAAAGGTCATCAAGAGAAATTCCAAACTTTGTTATTTAACATCCTATGTCTCTGGAAAATAATATACCTAGCTAAGTCAACTAAACTTATTATTAAATCAATAGATAGCAAATCTTTAACAAATGTTCCAAGAAACATAGAACTTAGTAAATCTTGCTAGGATACTTACCTTTGGCCGATTCTTTTCGCCCTACTTAAACAGGTTCAAATTTCCATGTCTCAATTAAACCCACTGGCTAAAAGGTAGGAATTTAATATGATGGAAACGGATGTCAATGTGTCTTGATACATATGGTAAATAAAGGGGGGAAAGTCTCAAACACAAATAGCTATGAAAACACAAATTGGAACACAGAGAGATATGAAAACACGAATGGTACTTGTGAAGAAGTCCAACCTTGTGTATGTCAATGCAAGGGCGGAACCGAACTCCACATTCGATGGACAGTCCACGACGAGGCCCTGCACGAAGCATAAAACAAAATGCTTCAACAAAGATATAAACATACATATCTAGATGCACCAATGAAGCAAACGAAATGGAAGTAGGCATACTAGAGATAGATGAAGGTACAGTCCTCAGATACTTTTGATGATTGTTGTTGTTATTGCCGTTGTAGATTGCAGAAAACGAACTGAGGCCTGATGAGGATGTGGTGGCTCTGAGGCTGTGAACTCTCATTCTAGGTCAACAGTTCCCAAACTGCTTGTTGTGATCACAATTTGGAAGACCAAGACTACAAAGTACAAAGCATTAGTTAGAGCCTCATATGAAGGCTCGGACTTGGGCAACCTGCTCTTGACCCGGAATCTACACCGGGGCGAATATTTTTCAGTTTTCAGGTCTATTTTCAAATCACTTAAAATTTCTTTATCTGGCTCTTAAACTAATGATTTCATCTTCTGTCCTAAATCACATAATGTGTGTGTGAAAATGATGAAAGCGGGAGCTCTAAGCGTGCATGAAAATGATGAAAGCAGGAGCTAGAGCATGAAAGCGCCATTTGAAAACATTCCAAACTACTAAGATTCGTGAGAACGAGGACTAAGAGCCGGAGCATAGTGCATAGAGCGAGGATTGAGAGTGGCACGGAGGGTCATACTGGAGGATTCTGTGACCTAGATTTTATCCTCAGAGGGAGGAGTCTATTTCAGCTTATGATGTCTAATAGGAGACTACCATGTAAATGGATAACGTAGAAAGAGTAGCTTGACAGCTGAAAAGACATTTCACAGGTTGGAAACCTAGATCATTAAACCAAGTACTCATCATCGTAAATTTGGACAACCTACACATGTACTCCAATATTCATGTTCTTCTCCCTTTCCCACCATCGAACTCCTCACTCTCTCGTTGGAGCCCCCTCACCTTCCCCACCTTACCAAATTATCGGCAATCAGCAATTTAATACAACTGTCTTGATTGTCAAATATGTTCTAAGTAAGAAAATCTAGTTACTACAATACTAAAACTGCAACAACTTTCAGATGGCCTAAGTCATGACATATTATAAGAAAAGGTGACGAAATGTATCCTTGCGTTTGCAAAGCACATTTATTGGAGGAGGAAAACTTATGAAGACATAATGTAGAGACCCATAGCTTCTCCCTTAGCACTTCCAATTGTTCTTCCCATGCAAATAGAGCTCTTCTGAATTTCAGTTCTTGATTTGCTTATTGTAACATAAAATTCACCCACTCTCCCGTGTAGAAATTAAAGTTCCGGCAAATCCAAGTTGATTGGATTTTCACCCAGCCATTTATCTTCCCTAAATTTAGTTTGGAAACCTGGATTTTCACCCAGCCATTTGTCTACCCGTTGGTGCAAAAATGGCATTGCCGAAGCCATTTTTTGGCTAGCAACAATGTCGTGGTGTAAAAAAAAAACAAAAAAAAAAAGTCAGGGTAGCTCCACCACTGTAATGCCATTTTGGTGTAACCACCCTTCTTCCCCTCTGTTCTAACACTTTGGAAGGTGATGGAGCAAGTTTGAAAATTGGCACATTTGCAGAACAAAGGTGAAGAGGGTTTTTTAATTCTTGATGCCGAACTTCGGCTTTGTTGTGGCATTTGCCAATTCTGAACTTTGTTTGCTTATATGGAGCATATATCTTCCTACGCAGCTGAAGCTCAACCATTCTGAGGTAGTAATTAACACTTCTTGTTCAAATTACATTTATTTGAGATCACTTTAACGCAAAGAGCTTCATTTCCATTACCAAACCTCCTCCACCACTTCTTTTTATCCCCCAGAGGAATGAGGTAAGTGGAATCGAACCGAATATTTACGCCGCTTTGCTGCTGTTGGTTCAACCATAAAATAGGCATCTAAATTACCCATGGAAAACAACAAATAGACGACCAGAAAGAGAGAGAGAGAGAGGGGGGGGGGGGGGGGGAGAGGTACCTTTTCCTTATCGGCGGCCGCCAATCGTCGCCGGAGCAATGGCACGAAGCTTTTTAGAGAGAGAGAGAGAGAGAGTAGGGGAATTGGGTTCAGCAAACGACGTCCAGCGCGGTTCACTGAGACCTCGCGCACAGCTTGAAGAGCGGAGGTTCATTGAAACGATGTTGCCATGTTTCATTCATACTTCGCATCTTCAACCTCTGAAGTCTTTAGAGCTCCAGACTGAGCGTGTAATCGATAAATTGTGAACTCGTTCCGCTTTAATTTTACGATCGAAACTGTTCATAATGTAGAGCTTGTTGAGAGGATAAACTGGGAACATGATCACATCAATCGATTGCTGATTGGTTTATAATCGGAGATGATCGGTGTGAATTTATTTTTCGGAGAATAGATCTGGCCGCACCGGAGTGACATTACATCGCAACTTGAACATACGATGGGTATGGAAACGACGTCGGCCCCATTAAGCTCCGGACTGCGAAGTTTAATCGGTAAATTGTGAGCTCATTCAAGTATGATTTTACGATCGAAACTGTCCAAGTTGTAGAGCTCGTCGAGAAGATAAATCTTGTTGAAGTTCATATCAATCGAATGCCAATTTGTTTATAATCGGAGGTGATCAGAGTAAATTTATTTTTATGAAAATGGATATGATCACACTGGATCAAGCCCAGTGTTATTATGGGATCTCACGGAACCGAATCCTTCGCCATCCTTCCCCGAAATCACCTTCCTCTTCCTCTCCTCCCGTTGCCGCCACCGCCACGCCGCCCACACTCCATCCCGCCACATTACCCATGCGCCGCCGTCTCAACCTGAAGGGCTCGATCCATCCGAAATTTAGTGTGTGCTTCCGCTAAACTAAATGGAATTTGCTCTGGTTTTGGATCAAAACACCAAATACCCATCTCGTTACTCTGCTGAGATTTCTTGTTATTGCGACATCTTGGGAGACAAGCCCATTAGTTGCTTTCTTGTACAGGCAAATTCATAAAGTTCTCCCTGCCTCATTGCTACACACCATTGCAGGTATCCCAATTTAGACCCATATCGATCTCTATGCTCTGTGCTTTCTAAAATCGTAGCCAAGGCAATGGCAAATCGATAAAGGAAGATCCTCCCAAATATCATAAGTCTTATTCAGAGTACTGCCTTTGTACAGGATAGGCAGATTTCTGATAACATTTTGATAGCTCATGAAATAGTGCATTTCTTGTCTTGAAGAATAAACGGAGTGGGAGAGATGGTTACGTGGCGTTGAAGTTGGACATTGCTAAAGCTTATGATCGAGTCTGAATGGAATTATTTGGGAAAAAGTGATGATGCAAATGGGCTTTGACTTGAAATGGATAGCAGTGGATTACGAATTGCGTGTCGACGGTTTCATATTCGGTCACAATCAATGGCCAACAGTATGGGTTTATTAAACCTCAAAGGGGAATAAGGCAGGGAGACCCTCTTTCCCCGCACTTGTTCCTTCTATGTGCTGAAGGTTTCTCGAGCCTATTGAATAAGAAAGCGAGACAAGGGAAACTCAAGGGAACTAAAATTTGCCGTAATAGTCCTGCTGTATCGATATCACACCTTCTTTTTGCAGATGATTCGTTGGTTTTTTTTGCAAGGCTAAGGGAGGAATGCGAAGAAATAAAAGATGTGCTGGACACTTATAAGAAGGCGTCGGGACAGTTTGTAAATATCTAAAAATCATCCATACTTTCTAGTCACAATACTCCGGAATCGCAGAGAATCGATTGTAGAGATGTATTGGGTTTCATGAACAGTGCGGAAGGAGGAAAGTATCTGGGGATGCCATATATTATTGGGAGGTCAAAGAAAGCAGCCTTAAGTTTATTGAAGAGTGTGTGACAAACAAGATAAAGCAATGGGAAGGAAGCTTCATTAATCCGGCTGGAAGGGAGGTGCTCATCAAGTCTGTACTGTTTGCGAGGGCCAACTTATGCTATGGCGTGTGTTAAAATCCCGCGAGGTATGTGCAAAAAACTAAACTCCATGATTGCAAAATACTTCCGCAATATGTCCTAAGCCCAAGCTAAGCCGGCTTCTTCATGGGCATGGCAAAGCATTTTGGTGAGTAAAGAAGTGGTGGGAAGAGGTTGGCAAGGGTGGATTGCGGATGGGCGCAGGGCTAAGATTTGGGGTGAACCGTGGCTTTATGACCCTCTCTATACCCAAGAATCTTGACCCCAAAATCCTAATGATGGCAGGTTCGAAAATGTGTTTGATCTCATCAGGAACGATCGAATGGAATGGGATGAGGCAGCAAGGAGGGATAATTTCTCCGGCTGGGATGTGGAGCAAATTCTACTGAGCAATACCGGAGTGCTCGATAGAAGGATCTGGAGGGGTACAGTAAGTGGTAAATTTTCTGTGAAATCTGCATATAGAGGCACCAATGAAACCATTTTTTTTTTTATCTGGCGGAGTCTCCATAATATTGTTTCAGTGAACGTGACACTAGCCCATCGACGAATCCAGGCGGATATAAATGGTATGCTCGATATGTGGTACGGACCAGGAAACTGTTTCCCATGTGTTGTTCACTTGTGATCGAGCAAGGAGATTATCGGAGTATGGCTATTATCCCCGTTTAGTTTTCGGCCTGAATTTATGAGAAAAGGCTCAATTAGGGGAAGTATGGAAGGAAGTTGGCGCTCATCTTAAAGGGGAGGAGAAATGGTATGCGTTAGGGCTGTTCGCAAGACTCGCAACTATCTGTTGGCATATTTGGATAGCGAGAAACAAGTGGATTTTCCAGCAGAAGAAGGAAATCTCATCGTCGAGGGAGACGCACAATCCGTGCATGACTAGGATGCTGCAAAGGAAAACAAGTTCTTTTCATTCAGGAAGTTCTTTCAATTCGTGTTTGTTTAATTTTGTTTCCCGTGACCGTATAGGATGGCTAATGTTTTAGCAAAATACACCCGCTCTTTGATTACTCTTACAATGGAACATGCAATTATGTTTCCGTCGACAGCATTCATCAAGAGGCTTGTTATGTAGGTTAGAAAATCTCTCCAATTCAATCGTATCACTTTAACAATTGTGGGTGAAAGCGGGTTCTGTGCTGTCGCTTACGTGTACAAAAGTGAGCTGGAGAGGTTCGATTGGTCGATAATTAGTATCAAGGGGAAAAGAGGAATAATCTCGTGGGGTGAGGGCTGGAGCAAGAGGTACAGAAAAGACAAAGGCAACGTGTCTCCTTTGTTCTCCGCGGGGGTGAATGACGTCTGCCCTTTCTGGAATCAGATGAGTGAGGTCACCTTCTCTCCGGGGAAGAATGTTCTCATTCCTCAGAATCAGTGCTCTCTCTCTATCTCCTTTTCCAGAAAAGTCAGCCTCTGGCAATCATTGGGAATGTCAGGGGTATTTATAGGGCACATGGACCTAGGTCAGGCCCATGACGGCGCTCCTATAAGACCCCAACACGTGTCCCTCCCGTACCTCCAGGTCGCGGAAGACTCGTCCTCCCGCGGAGGACTTCCGCGGGGGACCCGCACTTCCGCGACGCTACCTCCATCCCAAGCCACCAAGCCACAAGAACTTCCCCAATTCCCGCAAGAGCAAGGTCGCGACCCGCGGCGATCGTTTGCCTCCCGCGGGGTCCCTTCCGGGCCTGCCTTTTAGGCCAGAATAGGATCCCGGGGTCTTCTTCCAGTTTCTGTATCAATTCTGGCATGTCTTTCAGTTCTCCCTGGCGGGGCCCGCGGGGGGGTCCCGCGGGATCTTCACTTCCGCGGACAGGTTCCGCGGGGTCTTCAGTTCCGCGGGAGTCCACCATAATGTGCTACGTGTTTCCTTTCTATTGGTCAGTCAAACGTCTTCTTGGAATAGTGTTTTGACTGAGATTAACCTCCCGCGTGGACATGGTCGCCACGTGTCCACGGTCGATAGGCTGGTCAAAAGGTCTTCCTTGATGACATGTCAATAATTTTGACCGCGCCTACATATGCCCCCCGCGCGCGTACGACAAGTGCACGTCGTCCGCGTGCGCACCATCTTCTTTGTAAATTTCCGCGGTCGTCCTCGGTTTGTCCCGCGGAGTAACGGGCGTGATAACTGCTAACGTCTCTTGGTGTACCATCATGACCCTTCGTGTGCAGACGTCATAAATGTCCCCACCGTTTGACCACTATATAAACCCTTTGTCCATTATTTCCTTTTTTTACCAAACTCCAAATTTTCGTCGAAGTGCTGTCAATTTCTCCTATGACTTTCGAGCGTTCGTCTTTCTTGTCTCTTTCCATCCTTCGCGGTCAACACTTTCCTCTTTCTTTCACTTCACTCATCAATGGCTGCGCGTGGTCCAATCGTCGAGATCCCAGTGCCCTCCGCGGACCAGTGGCAGAGGGCCCCATACTTGCAGTCGTCCGGGGATCCATTCTGGGCCCTTGCTGGGGCGTATCCCGTTGTAGGTCCCCCCGTGGCTGACCCTACTTTCTTCACGGCCCCTGCCGCCCTGGAGGATGCAGAGCCCGTCAATCCCTCCTCTGTGCTGCGTCTTCGTCTCGAGCGCGGGGATTTCCCCTTTGTGGAATGCCGTTTTGGGGCCCAAGCTTCCGTACCCACTGACTGGGCGGACTGGGTTGATGACGTCATTGGTAATCCCCGCTGCAAGCAGGTGCTGCTGGGCAGTGGTGCTTTCGAGGCCGTCCAACTGTCGCGGCGCCTAAGCATTCCTCGACAGGGGGCTGCCGCCAAGAACTTGGAGTTCGCGTGCTCACGCTGGAGCAGTGATTCTCACTCCTTTGCATGGGCATGGGGGGAGAGTGGACTCTCGCTCGAGGATGTACATATCCTCACCCGCTTGTCTCTACGCGGGGGCAACATCCTGGACTTCGCCAAGCTCTCGAGGGCGGACCGAGATGAGGTGGGGGCCTTGAAGGCATTTCACAAGCAGGCCCAAAACGGGCCAATCTTCACCCTTCAAGGGGTCCGCAAGGATTTTGCGGCAAATGCCAAGAAGACCTCTCTCAGCAGTTGGTTGCGTTATTTCTTCAAGGATCTTCAGCCCGCGAGGACTGTCGCTCCTGGCACCGAGCGAGATTTCGTTGAGGGCCCCCAGTACGGCCGGCACCTCTACATGGCGGGCTTCTTTTCTTACTTCCTCTCGTACTTCGTCCTGCCCGACTATCCTGCTGACGGCGTGTCTCAGGCGGTCTTCCCGCTGGCCGTCCTCCTCGCCCGCGGCCAACCTGTCCCCCTAGCGCCGCTGTTCCTCGGGTCGCTCTACCGCCAGCTGGACCTGGTTGCGGCTGATTATGCCAAGTCACTTGGTAGATGCGACCACATCTCGATGGCTCACTCCACCTTCTTGCTCGCGTACTTCTTCGAGCATTTTCGCACCGTCGCCCCGGAACCCTTGGCCTTTCAAGCCTCGGGGGTGCGCTCCCGCGCGGAACAGTGGCATGGGACTAGTAGCGAGGCCTCGTGGTACGAGGCATGAAACTTCACTCCACGCCCTTACAACATTCCTTCTCCGGGCGTCATGGGTGTGGGCCACTGCCTTCTCCCAGTCGGTTCTTCTCTCAACGCTGCGAGCGGCAACGATCCCACGGCGCGGACGGTGATCAACTCTGCGCTCATTGCCCTTCCGGGGTGGCTTCCGACTTTGTCCAGTGAGGGATCCGGGGTGGCGGTGTATCGCCCGGATCGCTTCGCGAGGCAATTAGGTTTTGACCAAGCGGTGCCCGGCCATGCTCCCGCGATGTCTTCTTTTGCGGAGTCACAGCTCCGATTCATGGCGGGAGAGCTTTCCCCAATCCTGGTGCAACTTGGGGATTTGCCCATCCCTGCCAGGGATAGGGTTTCACACTACACACAGGAGTTCCGTGCATTCTGGAGGAGGAACCTTGACTCCTTCTTGATGTTCGTCCGCGGGCAGGCCGTGGTCCCTGAGGTGCCTGAAGTCCGGACTCGGGATACCTCTCTGCGGGCCATTACTGCAGTACGGGCGACTGAGTGGCGCGGACCCCACAGTCAATGGGCCGTGATCCACGCCGAGCCTGTGAACAGGGTCTCTCCAGTGGAAGCACCTGCACCTCCTCAAGCTGCTACGGGGCGAACCCGCGCGCGGGGAACCCGCGGGAGGACACAGCCTCCGCCTCCTCCCCCGACAGGGCCATCTCAACCGTCTTCCTCTCAGGCACCCGCGGCGGAGGGGCCTCGCCGTCGAAAGCGTATCCGCAATGTAAGTACCTTCCCATGTGCTTGATCATTTCCTTGCAATGCTTTTGGCTCTTCTTTCTCTTTGTTCTCTGAGACTTATCTCCTCCGTCCCGTTCCTTCCTTTTCTTTAGCAGCGGGAGCGAGATGCCAGCACCTTCGTGGCCCATGAGCCAGAGGCAGCGGGCGGGGCAGAAGAGGGTGCCCCAGACGCTCAACCAAAGAGACGCCGCCTCGATGGTAAGCTCCGTCCTGTTAGGATACCATTTCTGTTGCCTTGTGGCTTTCAGCCCCTGACTTGTATTTTTGCCATGATGCTTCAAGCAGTCCTGACGGAGTCCGACGAAGAGGCGAACGAGGGCGCGGGGGCAGGCGATGAGGATGAGGATGACGATGATGATGATGATGATGACGATGACCTCCCCATCAGCATTTTGCAGGCCCGAGCGTCCGCGTCCGCGAGGGACCCCGTCGCGGCGGACGTCAGTATAGTGGAGATTTCTGACTCCCCGGAGGAACAGAGGGCAACGGAGGTGATTCAACCTCGAGCGGAGCCAGTTCCTTTTCTCCATCCAGAGCCTGAATCCTCCGCGGTTATCGGAGGTATGTTGCCCGACGAGCCTTCTATTGTTGACCTCGGGGGGGATCCCAACACAGTCTCCTCCGAGTCGTATTCTTCCCCGGAGGAATCTGGCAATGTGATAGTATACTCTGCTGATCGAGATCCTTCTCCATCCCATGCAGCGGCTTCAGAGGCTCGCGAGGCTCCGCCGTCGACGGGTACCCGCGAATCTGTGGGTCAGGCCGATATCGCCGCGGATCCTCTCAACGCGGCGGCCGCACGATTGCTGAGGGAGGGAGATGAGGATAACCTCAAAGAGCTTCCTCACCTTGCCGCTGGGGGGTCTGCCGCGGGACAACCTGAGGTGGCTTCAGCTTCCACACCTTCCGGCTCCCACCAACAGTCCACTAGTGCCCACATCCGGTCAACGGAGAGTTATCTGGGCCGGGTTGCTGGTGGTTCCCCGGGGGTTTCCAATGCCTCGTTCCTTCAAGGCCCGGGCTCAAACGCGGAGCGGGATACGGCCATGGACGCCGCCAGTCCTCATTCCCCGGCCTGCTCTACCTCGCAAACCCATTCTCCCCACCAGTCCGCGAGACGCCCGCCGACCCCGCCGGCCGAGCCTTCCGCTCAACCTTCAGACCGACAGCTGGAGGTAAACGAAGAACTTATTGGTGGCCCCACCTCCATTACTGACTCAGATTTCAATTCCTTATTTAAAGATATGGACTTCTTGCCAACTGACGATGTTTTGGGGGGACAGGGAAGCCAAGCCCTTGGGGATTACGAGCTTGATTTAAATTTGGAGATGGGCGATCAGAGGGAGGAGGTTGAGTCGAGAGAGCAGTCGCCGCCCGGGCAACCTGCTTCAGATCTGGGGAAGGGGCCCATGGATACTGAGACCGCGGAGCCCATCCGCCTCTTTCCCGCGGGCTATGATGTGCCCGCGGAATACTGGCCGCTGCTGAACGCCATAGCCCGGTCTCATCCGGAGACCTTCAGCTCCTTCAACCCGCGGTCTGCCCGGCTTGGGGTGATCTACCTCAGCAGCCTCCACAACGTGCTCACTCCTTAGGGGCAGCTTCGCTACAGGGACTTCAATCCCGGGACCGAGGCTGAACTGCTGGAGGTTGCCGCGGATATGCAAGTCTTCGGGTTTGACCTGGCTTGGCTGTGCGCGCGGAGCTCTGCTCTGAGGGCCGCGGGGGAGAGGGCCGCTCTGAGGCCTGAAATCCAGGGCCTGGCTGCCCAGTTGGAGTCTACTCGCCAACAGCTGGAGTCTACTCGCCAACACTTGGCCAATCTGGAGGCCAGCTTTGCTCGAGTGCTGCAGCACGACGCGGAGCTGGCTGCTGCCTCGCTGAATCTAGCTGACCCCGACCCGGACGGGCTTGTTTTCTTGGACTGGCAGGCTTAGAAAGTGTTGCCGTTGTACTTTTTCTTTCTTTGAACACATGTACTATTTTTTTTTTTTGATTGAATAAAACCTTGGGTCTTACTGAAATAAAACAGTCTTTGTGTTGATGATGTCACGATAGATGTATTTTTGCTGTGGTCCGCAAGCCATGCTCTGACTTCTTGTGACCTGTTTATCATTCTTGTTCGACAAATAGTAAGTCTGTCACTCGGGTAGGGCCACGTTCTGGCCGTTCAAGACTTAACACCATCTCTTTTTCGACAATCACTAAGTGTAAATCTCGCGGGTCATGTTCTGACCTCTCGCGACTTAGCATCATCTCTTTTTTGACAGTCGTTAATCCCGGAGGAACGAAACGGGGGCCATGTTCTGGCCACCTAAGGCTTAACATCATCTCTTTCTGACAATCACTAAGTATGAATCTCGCGGGCCATGTTCTGGCCTCTCGCGACTTAGCATCGTCTCTTTTTGATAATCGTTAAGTTTGGAGGAATGGGTCGGGGCCATGTTCTGGCCGCTCGGAACTTAACATTATCTCTTCTCGACAATCACTAAGTATGAGTCTCGCGGGTCATGTTCTGACCTCTCGCGACTTAGTATTGTCTCTTTTGATAATCGTTAAGTTTGAAATGAAAGAATCATGAAAAGGAGTTGATAGTGCCGCGGAAATGTTCTCTCCGCGGAACCTCATCACTTTACCTCAACGTGGAAAAGAAAGTTAAACACCAGTATGAATTAGGAACAAGTGCTCATCTTTTCACTAACGATAGATCCAATCAATTTGTTACAATAGGGGAGAAAGAAATAAACTGTTCTAAAATCAAAGGGGGAAGACTGGCAGGGCAGGACAGCGACTTGCTCGCTTCCAGCGTTTTCTCTTTACGGGTAGAATTTCTTGACATACTTAGCGTTTACCGCTCCTGTCTCGAAACAATCTTCGACGCGGGCTAGGTGGTAGTACCCGCTAGCGGAGGCACTGATCACCTCATAGGGTCCTTCCCATCTAGGGGTGAATTTAGGTGTTTTCATATCCCTCATTACTGCCGTGGTAGCCTTCCAAACCAACTCCCTGACTTCAAATACCCGCGGCACTACGCCCTTGTTGTAGTAGCGTGCCACGGACTCCCAGTATTTTTCGTGGGCAAGGGCCGCCGTTGCTCTTCTTTCTTCTAGGGCTTCCAGGTCTGCTTTCCTCCCTTCCGTGGAATTTTCCATCGCGAGTATCATTCGAGCGGAGGGGACACTTAGTTCTGCGGGTAAGACCGTCTCTGCTCCGTACACTAGGCTGAAGGGGCTGGCGCGTGTAGACTTCCTTTTCGAAGTACGATAAGCCCAAAGAGCTATTGGCAAGTGATCCGCCCAAGTACCCCCGCGCTCGTCCAACAGCTTGCTCAAAATCCTGATCAAGGTCTTGTTCGTTGCTTCCGCCTGCCCATTTCCCTGCGGGTAGTAAGCGCTAAAGGTACGGTGATCAACCGCGTATTCATCGAGGAGGCTTCCCACGTGGTGATTGATGAACGGAGTACCGTTATCAGAAAGGATCACCTTAGGTATGCCAAACCTGCAAATGATGTTTTCCTTGATGAATGCTGCCACCGCGTCTCCCGTAGCCTTCTTCAGCGGAACAGCCTCGACCCACTTAGTGTAAACCTCCGTGGCAGCCAAAATCCATCTGTTCTTCTGCGATGCTGGTCTAATCGGTCCGACTAGGTCCATTGCCCAAGTGTGAAAGGGATAAGGGGCGCGGACGGAATGCAACTCCACAGAGGGGGCATGAACCAAGTTCCCAAATTTCTGGCAGGCTCGGCATCTACGCACGTGTCTCTTCGAATCCTTCTCCATGGTGGGCCAAAAATACCCCAGATTAACCATCTGCTCGTAAAGCTTCCTCCACCCTTGGTGCTCGGTTCCGTGAGTCTTGGCCAGAACCTCTTCCGCCTGCTCCTTGTCTACGCACACTTGAGGCATTCCATCAAGAGTTCTTTTGAACAGTAGTCCCTTTTCCAGGAAGAAACGCCGCGCACCGCGGACGACCCTCGCGGACTCAGCTCGCTCGATGGGTAAGGCTCCTTCTCGTAAGTAATCGATGTAGACTTGTCTCCAATCCACCTCCTGATTGTCAGTGTTTGCCATCAGGCATTCTGGCTGGGCCATGTACAGGGAACACCGAGTGCAATTCTTCGTAATCAAATCGGCCTCTTTCTTCATAGTAGGCCAGTAATAACCTTGCCTCTGAATTCTCCTGTATAGGGCTATCTCGTTGTCCGCGCAGTTGTCAATGTGGATCCTGTCCAATACTTCTTCTGCTTCCTTCGTGCCAATACATCGCGCGAGCCATCCTTGCGGGCCGCGATAATACAATTCTCCGCGTAAAACTATGAAACTCGACAGTTCCGCGGTGGACAGATGCCCTATGCTGGTGACCAACTGAATTTTAATAGATCCGCGCCAATCTTCGGTCGGCTCCGCGAAGTCCTCCACCGCGGATGGTTCAAACATCTTCACAATTTCAATGCAGGCTCTGTCTTCTTCAAATTCCGTCTTTGCCCCCAACGTTGCGAGAGCGTCCGGGAAACGGTTCTCCGATCTGGGCTTGTGGATGATACTGACACTTTTGAAGAATTTCATCAATTTCTGCACTGTTGTTCGGTATGGTGCCAGAGTTGGTTCCTTCAGCGCGTAGATCCCTTCCGTTTGCAAAACTACCAGCTTTGAGTCTCCCGCTATCCTTAGGTGCTTGACCCCTCTCTCTTTTGCCGCTATTAGACCCAAGATTAATGCCTCGTATTCCGCTTCGTTGTTGGAGCATGGGAAATTCAATTTGTACGCCAGGTGCACTCTATCTCCTTCTTCTGTTTGCAACACTATTCCCGCGCCCCCCGATCCACTACCCGCGGCCCCATCGAAGTTGAGCGTCCAGTGTTGTTCATCTGTGCTGGCCGCGAGAGCTTCGAAACCATCTCCGGGTAGACAATCTTCAAGCGGCTCGCATTGTCCACTTGGGAACTGAGCTAGTAGGTCCGCTAGGGCCTGACATTTGATTGCTTTCGGAGTTGCGCACGAGATGTCGAACTCCGCGAGTGCTAGCAGCCAGCGGGCAACCCGTCCCGTAAGGGCGGGGCGCGACAGAAGAAATCTCACGGGGTTGCACTTAGTGATTATTTGGACGGGAAAAGATAGGAAATAATGCCGGAGTTTCTGCGCGGTAAAGACGAGGGCCAAGCAATGTCTTTCTATGGCGGTATATCTTTCCTCTGCTCCGTGTACCTTCCTGCTGATGTAGTAAACTGGGCGCTCTGTCCCATCTACCTCTTGCACCAGCAGGGCCCCAATGGATCTCGGGGTAGAGGTCAGATAAAGGATCAGCGGCTTCCCCGCGACTGGTGCCACCATCGTCTGAGGGGAGGTCAATGCTGCTTTAATCCGCTGAAACGCCTGCTGATGGTCTTCCTTCCATTCGAACTTTGCATTTCCCTTTAACAAGTCCGCGAACGGCGCCGCGATCTCCGCCATTGCGGGAATAAAACGGCGGAGGTATGATACCTTCCCTAGGAATCGTTTGAGCGTTTTCTGCGAGTGGGGCGGGGGTATTTCCGTGATAGACTTTATCTTGGCCTCGTCCGCGTCGATTCCGTGGCGATGTACCAGGAAGCCCAAGAATTTTCCCGCGGTGACTCCAAATGCGCACTTCAGCGGATTCATCTTGAGATTGAACTTTCTGCATCTCGCGAAGACAGTGGCTAAGTCTGCGAGATGGTCTTTGCGCTCCTTGGATTTCACCACCAAGTCATCCACGTAATCTTCAATTATCTTGTGCATGAGGTCGTGGAAAATTGCTGTCATGACCCGCTGGTATGTTGCCCCCGCATTCTTGAGCCCAAAAGGCATGACAATGTAGTAGAAATTCCCCAATGGTGTTCGAAATGCTGTCTTCTCTGCGTCCTCCGGAGCCATTTTGATCTGGTTGTACCCGCTGAAACCGTCCATGAAAAAGAACATCTGGTGACCGGAGGTAGCATCCACCAATGTATCGATATGTGGCAGCGGGAACTCATCTTTTGGACACGCTTTGTTGAGGTCGCGGAAGTCGACACAAACTCGAATTTGGCCATTCTTCTTCTTTACAGGGACGATGTTTGCCAGCCACTTCGGGTACTGGATTGGGCGAATGAATCCTGCCTTCCGCAGCTTCTCGACTTCTTCCTTGATTTGTCCTTCCAAATCGGGGTGGTATTTCCGCTGGGATTGTTTCGCGGGCTTAGAATTCGGGAAGGTATCCAAGTGGTGCGCGACCAGCTCTGGATCCAACCCGGGCATCTCCTCATAGTGCCACGCGAACACGTCCGAATTTGCACGTAATAATGTTATCAGCTTCTCGCGGAACTCCCCGCTCAACTCCTTACTTATAAACACCGGCCTTTTGGGGCCTAACCCGTCGCCTAAATCAACTTCTTCTAGAGCCTCTTGCTGCGGCCTGGGCTGGTCTTGCATGCATTCCGGAGCAGGCTCCGGCTTGTCTATTACCTCTTCCTCTTCTGCCGCGGCACATGTACCGCCGGGGCCAGCGGTTTCATGATCTTCCGCTGCCCCGGTGGACCGTCACAAATAATACACCGTTTTACCCCCCTCCTTCGTCTTAGTTATCTTCCTGGGGGTCGCGGCGTCTGTCGCGGTAGGGTCTCTCCGGCGCGTCTCCGGCTTTTCATCTCTGATATCCTCCCATCTTGGGATCTTGACTGCGCGAGGCTTGGCAGTGATCGCCTGAGATACCTCGCCCAGCTTCGAGAAGTAGACTGCGTCTGATAGGTGTGTTTCGTTGGTATCAAATGGGTTTTCCGATGCGCGAACTGTGACCTTCTTTCCTGCCCAGATTCCTTTCAAACATTGGTGGTAGCTAGAAGGTACAACCGCGTACTTGTGCATCCAACTTCTTCCGAGAATAATCTGATAGTTCGGATCCGCGTTGATGAGATGAAATTTAGTGGCCGAGCGGATTGCCCCCACTTCTAGGTCCACCACCACGTATCCCAAGGACTGCTTCTTATCTCCTCCAAACCCCGTGATGGTTATCGGGGATTCCACGATCCTGTTGGACTGTATCCCCACCTTCTGGAATGTCGACATCGGCATTAGGTTTATGGAGGCCCCGCCATCCAAGAAGGTTCTCTTCAGCTCCATCCCGTTGACGCGGGATGTAACATACAGGGGACGGTTATGGAGGTAAGGCACCCGTTGATCCACGTTCGAGAAGGTGACCGATTTAGACTCATCGCGGATCGTCCGCGGGACTGAACCCTCTGCGGTCATGCACGTCTCCTGATGTACTTCCGCGATGTTGACAATCGCCTTGGTAATTTCCAATCTTGCCGCCGGTGTGAACCCGAAACCGTCGAAGAATGCGCGGAACTTCGCACTGTTCTGCAATGTTTTGGCCGACGCGTTGGGGTTTGGTATCACCGCGGGGGCTGGACCCTCCCCGAATTCTTCCGTTATTTCGTAGCAAGAGACCATGTAGGCCCCTGCTTCTTCATCTTCTCCTCCCATGTAGTAGTTGCTTTCGGCCTCATCATCATCATTGTACATGAACGGGTAGCACTCCGCCATGTTGACCTCCCCGTTGTTTCCGTGAGCTGGATAAGGCTCGTCGCGGACGTCGCGCCATCCTATCCTTAGCTCATTCGCGTTCTGCTTCCGCTTGAACAACCTCTTCAAAGACCAACAATCGCTTGTCGGGTGCTTGGTGTGCCTGTGGTACATACAGTACCTTGGGTGCTCGCGGTCCTCCCGCGTCGGTTCATACTCCACTGGGGGGAGTGCCAACTCTCCATCCTGCACCCATGCATTTACCAAGGCCCGCACTTCATCCATCGTACAGGGGAAGTCTGGCGCTGGCCCCATCTCGCGCTCTCTCCGCTTTCATGTTCCCGCGGCCTGCTGAGTCCGCGGCACGTCCGCGACAGCCACGGTGGCGCTGGCGGCCTTGCCTTTCCATGCGTCATTTCTTGCCGGTTTGACCACATGGCGGATGTTGTACGCCGACTCCAATAAGGCAGAGAATGTTCCCAACTTCAAATTAATGAGCAGCATCTTAAATTCGTCCATCATCCCACCGATGCAAATTTCCACCAGTTGCACTTCCTTCGCGGACTCGGTGCAATCAACCGCACGATCCTGAAACCTCCTGATGTAGTCCACCACGTCTTCTCCGCCAGCCTGCGTTTCTTTCGTCAAGCTGATCACTGTCACCTTCTCGCGGACCTGGAAAAATTTGGCGTAGAAGTTGTTCACCATTTCTTCCCAGGTGGTGATTGAGTAAGGCTCCAGGTTGACATACCAGGTATACGCGCGCGAGGTGAGGGACTTCGAGAATTCCCGTAGCCGCAAGTTATGATCGGACGCGTGGACCCCCAGAGACTCCATGAAACGGACCACGTGCTCCTGGGCACTTCCCTCCTTTCCGTCAAACTTAACAAATTTCGGCGGGGTATACCCTTCCGGGTATGGTAGCTGTAGACACCCCAATTTGGCCTAACGATTATTTCAAGTCCCACCTTGGGACAATCCCGATGATGAAATGGATACAATGATTGATGATTGCTTCCTTGAGGACCTTAGGACTTTCGGTGAGAACTTTGACCACTTAGAGGACCCAATTCAGAGCCATACAGCCTTTCAGACAGAAAATACAGAAGCCTAGGAGAATCCATCTGACGGCCGTAACATCGATCCCACGGCCATAACATCAAACCCTCGCCCGAGCAACCTGTTGCCAGCAAAATCTCCCTGAGAGATCAATCTCTCGGCCGCAAGATCTATCCTTCGGCCGAGACATCCATTCCACGGCCGCGACATCCATTGCTCGGCCGCCAGATCGACCTTTTTCCAGACTCTCGAACGTTCTGTCAGACATTTGGTTTGATCCAACTACACTACCTTTCCGATGCGTTCGGGCTACGTTCGGAGATCACGACGTAGAGTTTGAGATGCATTGCAATTGCAATTGCCATCTCGTGATTTGATTGGCCGGAGTGAGTCATCCATATGCCTATATAAAGGGGCCTTTGGGTTCCGAATTAACACACAGAAATTGAGATACCCACACACTCAATCAAAACTCGAAGCTCTGCAGAAATACTCCCTCAATCCCACTCTTCAAAAGCCCTAACCTTCCGAAGGCAGCCGTCAATTCGGCGATCAAACCCCGAAGTTCAAACCCTAACTCTAGGGTTCTCGACCAAGCAATCAATCAATCACGCCCAATCCAAAGCAATCAAGCAACTGAGGGATCAAGGTGGTGAGGCCCAACGACCTCTGGTTTGTTTTATTTATCATGTTTATGACTAACCGTAGCATCTAAATCATTCGCTAAGATTTTCTGTCTGGTGTGAGGAAGAACATCGACCGGGGATTCGATCCCTCGGCCGATAAATAAAACCAGGGGGATCTCTCGGCCGTGAGATCCATTCACCGGCCGCGAGATCCATCTCCCTGGGACATTTTGTTTGTTTTATCTGCTTTCTGATGCATGCTTCAATTATCGCATTGGCTCACTTTGCTTACTGTTTAAAGGAATAATTAAACAGACTATGTGTTAGAATTAGACAAAGCATCTATACGTCTTATGTTGAACAATTATGGGCCAGTCTCACGACTGGGCAGAGAGGGGTGCCTAACACCTTCCCCTTACTGTACTTTTGGCTCCCGAATCCAGAATCTCTATCCATTTTCCTAGTTTTAATAAACTGGGTGGCGACTCTATTTGATGATAACCGCTATCATGTGGTGATGTTCCTAGCCATGGGAATGTCCATGATTTTGGTTTATGAAGTGAGCAACCAATCGAGCAAACACAAACGTGATCAATCTGTATGGCGATGCCCCGTTTGGGAGGTGTCTACAGTAGCGATAGGATCGCCATAGGGTAAGGCGGGCGGATATCCGGGCTAGGGAGAGAGGGCAAGACCATCTTGGTTTTCTCCTTAGTGAGGAGGGCTTGTACGTCCGCCAGGGTGATGAACTGCCCCGCGGATGAGGCCCCAACTTCAGTAATGGCCGGCTCCTTCCTGCTCGCCTCGCTCGCCTTCTACTGCGCTAGCAGAGCCTGGACTTCCGCCATGGTAATATATGTTCCCGCGGAGGGCGTGCTAGCACCGTCAGCGGCTGCTTCCTTCTGGCGGTCTCCAGTGGTATTTCCCGCGACGCCTCCTACAAGTATAGGGCGCAAGTGGGGAGGCACCGTTGAGGGAAACTGGGGTTGCATTGTCTGGCTAGTGCTGCCCCCCACTTGGTTTTGTGGCGGTTCATCGTTTTGACCGACCGCGGCCTTTGGGAGCGCCGCTGAGATGACCTCGGTGAGACAAGCAAAAGCCGCAAGCAGCTGTCGCTGCGTCTCGAGGAACTGCCGCTGGCCGTCCTGGAGGGCCCGCAGCGCTTGCGCGGCCGTGCCCGCGCTATTGGTTTCCTCGACCTCCTCGATAATTGGCGTGCCGTCGTGTTGTGCCGCCATTGCGTTACGGCGTGATAGCGGCCGCTCGATGTATTCCGTGGAACGGGTACTAAACATAAACCAAAAGACACATCCCCAGCAGAGTCGCCTAAATGTGGGTGGAAGCGGGTTCTGTGCTGTCGCTTACGTGTACAAAAGTGAGCTGGAGAGGTTCGATTGGTCGATAATCAGTACCGAGGGGAAAAGAGGAATAATCTCGTGGGGTGAGGGCCGGAGCAAGAGGTACGGAAAAGACAAAGGCAACGTGTCTCCTTTGTTCTCCGCGGGGGTGAATGACGTCTGCCTTTTTTGGAATCAGATGAGTGAGGTCACCTTCTCTCCGGGGAAGAATGTTCTCCTTCCTCAGAATCAGTGCTCTCCCTCTATCTCCTTTTCCAGAAAAGTCAGCCTCTGGCAATCATTGGGAATGTCAGGGGTATTTATAGGGCACATGGGCCTAGGTCAGGCCCAGGACGGCGCTCCTATAAGACCCCAACACGTGTCCCTCCCGTACCTCCAGGTCGCGGAAGACTCGTCCTCCCGCGGAGGACTTCCGCGGGGGACCCGCACTTCCGCGACGCTACCTCCATCCCAAGCCACCAAGCCACAAGAACTTCCCCAATTCCCGCAAGAGCAAGGTCGCGACCCGCGGCGATCGTTTGCCTCCCGCGGGGTCCCTTCCGGGCCTGCCTTTTAGGCCAGAATAGGATCCCGGGGTCTTTTTCCAGTTTCTGTATCAATTCTGGCATGTCTTTCAGTTCTCCCTGGCGGGGCCCGCGGGGGGGTCCCGCGGGATCTTCACTTCCGCGGACAGGTTCCGCGGGGTCTTCAGTTCCGCGGGAGTCCACCATAATGTGCTACGTGTTTCCTTTCTATTGGTCAGTCAAACGTCTTCTTGGAATAGTGTTTTGACTGAGATTAACCTCCCGCGTGGACATGGTCGCCACGTGTCCACGGTCGATAGGCTGGTCAAAAGGTCTTCCTTGATGACATGTCAATAATTTTGACCGCGCCTACACCAGTCATATGGCAACATATGGGCTGAAATTCCTTTCGTAATGGATACTATCGTTATTGAGATTATCAGTATAAAATTCTTTTATTTGTTGTATAAACACGTTCATGGCCGGCTGATTCCGTATATGTATCATCAGAAGTCAAAAGAGCTCACATGGGAACATTTCGGTTTGTGCAGAATGATAACATATATAATTGATCAGACAGTAGTGATGATTCTTTCTCGACCGGCAAGTTCGCAGTAGTTTCCAAAGAACATATTTTAGATTTTAACACCTCTGAAGCTGCACTTTTATGTCTGTTAAAACTTTTATTGGTTCTGATCCGATCGAAGGCAAAAAAGAAAAAAAATTTAAATATTGGTCAACCTCAAGGGGTTGTTGTAGTGATTAATCAAGTTGTCTCGAGGGGGCTTACCACCCAAGGTCACAGGGACGCCCATTCATCCATGTCCTCGCCCCACAATGAAATGTGTTTATCGATTTCATAACCTTGCACCCCAAGAACACTTCAGTTGTGTCAGCTCCATTGGTCCCCTTCAAGGACCCAACCGATCTTGGTGATAGCTGGGCCAAAACACAAATATCATCAATTTAATTAGTAGTCTTAGAGATTGTGCCAAAATGACAGAACAACATAGATGAATAGGAAAAATAAAATTGACGAGTACACACATGCAGAATTGGCCATTCCTTGTCCTGGACACCGCATGATAAGCCGAGCTTGGTTATAGATAAGCCCTGTGGAGTACCGACATTTCAAATTGCTTTCCGTATTCGTGTGAGACACTCTAGAGACACGCAACGACACCTGGAAGACATATGGAACAAATACGGAACATGCTATGTAACATGTCGATTGAATTTAATTATTTTAAGCGGGAGACACTTTAGCTTGTTCGGTTGGGGATTGAGAATTTGGACTCAAAATTATTACCCTACTCCAACATCCACTTATTACCCCTATCTCCAACAAATAGTTTCATTTTTATCTCTATCTCTCTCCAATAATTATACCCTATCTCCCTACCCTATTCATTACAAATTCAAATTCAAAAACCTTCAACTGAACAAGCCCTTTGGGACTTGTGTCTCAAATTTGAACACAGATGGAAATACGTATTATAAGTTTCTTTTGGGTTGGGGTTACGATATCCGAAAAATAGAAGGAAAAAGTAGGAATATGAATGAAAGATCAAATAAAATCGTCGTTTGACTTGTATAATTAGAAAGGAAACAATAAAATCTGATCAATGGTAGCTAGGTACCCCAAAAGAGCACCCCAAAAACAAATTTGGACCATTATTTTTCATTTTGGGGTATTTTCGGGGTACCTTTTTTGGATACATAGAATTATTGATAAAATTTTCAACCCTACAATTAATCAGTTTTGTTGGTTTTCGGATGGAATGTTCATGTTGTAACATTTGAATATCTGTCCTTGTATATATATTTTGGTCTGTCTTCTGATGTGTCCGTATCCCTACTATTGAAATTCTCATAGTCGTGCCTCTTTGAACAAGTCTAACATAACCAGATTTCCCTTATTGACATCATCCAGCCAGATTTTACTGGTTGGTATCCTCTAACGGCATTTTGCCTTACATGTTTGGTAGCACGAAAGTAAACCCGTTACAAGAGAAACGTTGAACTCAAGACTTCCTAAAGCTTCATGGATATATTCCTGATCCTGAATTAACTCATACCAGAGGTATATCATTCGTTATAGTAACCCAAGGTTTCGAACATAGCCTAATTTAAATTAGCTCCAAACTGTTAAAATTATAAAATAAAATAAAAAAACACTTTGAAAAACTTGACAGATGGTGAGTTAGAGAGGAGAGGGGGGCAACGGAAAGATGCGAGTTTGGTTCCTGGAATTTTGAAAACGGCGTCGTGGTTTAGCAGTCGAAAGCACTTTTCTCGGGTTGTGGGCGAGCGATTATAAGCATAACTCGTGTTTCAGAAATGCGGGTTCACACTAATCCGCGGCCAACTGCAAAAACACACGGCCAGATGCAATAATCCCCGGCAAACTGCAAAAACACGCGGCCAACTGCAAAAACAAGCGGCCAGATGCAATAATCCGCGGCCAACTGCAAAAACACGCGGCCAGATGCAATAATCCGCGGCCAACTGCAAAAACACGCGGCCAGATGCAAAAATCCGCGGCCAACTGCAAAAAAACGCGGTCAGATGCAATAATTTGCGGCCAACTGCAATAATCCGCGGCCAACTGCAAAAACACGCGGCCAACTGCAAAGAACCAAAGAATGTTTCATCTTATGAGCGCTTTGTTTCTCACAACGCATCAATTGTTGTACCTTGGTGTGGTATGAAAACCATGTCTGGTTCGCTTTCGATTCCCCCTATGGGGGACGATGATTTGGCACGCTGTATCTTGGGGAATAGGCATTGTGATCAAGGCTTACTCAACAGTCTAAATTTTTCTCCCCGTGATTGTTTCCCTTTAAGTCGTGGGCTGTTTTTAGAGTCTTTTCCAAAGGGATCTGCGACTTGGCCGGAGGAGACACTCCCTGATTCAAGTCAAATGGCAGTTTCTCCGCCAATGGGAAGATCCGAGTGCAAACTTTTGGCGGGTGCATGCCACAACAGTTGCAGTACTAGTACGTGAGGCCTTGTGATTGTAACAACAGGCCATGATGGGCGGCTCAGGACATATCAAAATTACGGGTTGCCTATTCGCGTCTGAAAATCCAGTGTTTTGGGTGCCATTAGATTTTTTATACTCAGTTGTTGGCTATTTTTGGGATCGCTCGAAGCAACTGGAACAGTTATGGGTAGCATAGTTTTGTTTGGGTCTAAGTATGTATAGCAATGTAGAGGTCACAAAAGAAATCTTGTTTTGGCTTATTCTATAGATATAGATAAAGAGGTGTAATTTCATTGATTCTTCCACAAACCAGTCATATGGCAACATATGGGCTGAAATTCCTTTCGTAATGGATACTATCGTTATTGAGATTATCAGTATAAAATTCTTTTATTTGTTGTATAAACACGTTCATGGCCGGCTGATTCCGTATATGTATCATCAGAAGTCAAAAGAGCTCACATGGGAACATTTTGGTTTGTGCAAAATGATAACATATATAATTGATCAGACAGTAGTGATGATTCTTTCTCGACCGGCAAGTTCGCAGTAGTTTCCAAAGAACATATTTTAGATTTTAACACCTCTGAAGCTGCACTTTTATGTCTGTTAAAACTTTTATTGGTTCTGATCCGATCGAAGGCAAAAAAGAAAAAAAAATTAAATATTGGTCAACCTCAAGGGGTTGTTGTAGTGATTAATCAAGTTGTCTCGAGGGGGCTTACCACCCAAGGTCACAGGGACGCCCATTCATCCATGTCCTCGCCCCACAATGAAATGTGTTTATCGATTTCATAACCTTGCACCCCAAGAACACTTCAGTTGTGTCAGCTCCATTGGTCCCCTTCAAGGACCCAACCGATCTTGGTGATAGCTAGGCCAAAACACAAATATCATCAATTTAATTAGTAGTCTTAGAGATTGTGCCAAAATGACAGAACAACATAGATGAATAGGAAAAATAAAATTGACGAGTACACACATGCATAATTGGCCATTCCTTGTCCTGGACACCGCATGATAAGCCGAGCTTGGTTATAGATAAGCCCTGTGGTGTACCGACATTTCAAATTGCTTTCCGTATTCGTGTGAGACACTCTAGAGACACGCAACGACACCTGGAAGACATATGGAACAAATACGGAACATGCTATGTAACATGTCGATTGAATTTAATTATTTTAAGCGGGAGACACTTTGGCTTGTTCGGTTGGGGATTGAGATTTTGGACTCAAAATTATTACCCTACTCCAACATCCACTTATTACCCCTATCTCCAACAAATAGTTTCATTTTTATCTCTATCTCTCTCCAATAATTATACCCTATCTCCCTACCCTATTCATTACAAATTCAAATTCAAAAACCTTCAACTGAACAAGCCATTTGGGACTTGTGTCTCAAATTTGAACACAGATGGAAATACGTATTATAAGTTTCTTTTGGGTTGGGGTTACGATATCCGAAAAATAGAAGGAAAAAGTAGGAATATGAATGAAAGATCAAATAAAATCGTCGTTTGACTTGTATAATTAGAAAGGAAACAATAAAATCTGATCAATGGTAGCTAGGTACCCCAAAAGAGCACCCCAAAAACAAATTTGGACCATTATTTTTCATTTTGGGGTATTTTCGGGGTACCTTTTTTGGATACATAGAATTATTGATAAAATTTTCAACCCTATAATTAATCAGTTTTGTTGGTTTTCGGATGGAATGTTCATGTTGTAACATTTGAATATCTGTCCTTGTATATATATTTTGGTCTGTCTTCTGATGTGTCCGTATCCCTACTATTGAAATTCTCATAGTCGTGCCTCTTTGAACAAGTCTAACATAACCAGATTTCCCTTGTTGACATTATCCAGCCAGATTTTACTGGTTGGTATCCTCTAACGGCATTTTGCCTTACATGTTTGGTAGCACGAAAGTAAACCCGTTACAAGAGAAACGTTGAACTCAAGACTTCCTAAAGCTTCATGGATATATTCCTGATCCTGAATTAACTCATACCAGAGGTATATCATTCGTTATAGTAACCCAAGGTTTCGAACATAGCCTAATTTAAATTAGCCCCAAACTGTTAAAATTATAAAATAAAATAAAAAAACACTTTGAAAAACTTGACAGATGGTGAGTTGGAGAGGAGAGGGGGGCAACGGAAAGATGCGAGTTTGGTTCCTGGAATTTTGAAAACGGCGTCGTGGTTTAGCAGTCGAAAGCACTTTTCTCGGGTTGTGGGCGAGCGATTATAAGCATAACTCGTGTTTCAGAAATGCGGGTTCACACTAATCCGCGGCCAACTGCAAAAACACACGGCCAGATGCAATAATCCCCGGCAAACTGCAAAAACACGCGGCCAACTGCAAAAACAAGCGGCCAGATGCAATAATCCGCGGCCAACTGCAAAAACACGCGGCCAGATGCAATAATCCGCGGCCAACTGCAAAAACACGCGGCCAACTGCAAAAACACGCGGCCAGATGCAAAAATCCGCGGCCAACTGCAAAAAAACGCGGTCAGATGCAATAATTTGCGGCCAACTGCAATAATCCGCGGCCAACTGCAAAAACACGCGGCCAACTGCAAAGAACCAAAGAATGTTTCATCTTATGAGCGCTTTGTTTCTCACAACGCATCAATTGTTGTACCTTGGTGTGGTATGAAAACCATGTCTGGTTCGCTTTCGATTCCCCCTATGGGGGACGATGATTTGGCACGCTGTATCTTGGGGAATAGGCATTGTGATCAAGGCTTACTCAACAGTCTAAATTTTTCTCCCCGTGATTGTTTCCCTTTAAGTCGTGGGCTGTTTTTAGAGTCTTTTCCAAAGGGATCTGCGACTTGGCCGGAGGAGACACTCCCTGATTCAAGTCAAATGGCAGTTTCTCCGCCAATGGGAAGATCCGAGTGCAAACTTTTGGCGGGTGCATGCCACAACAGTTGCAGTACTAGTACGTGAGGCCTTGTGATTGTAACAACAGGCCATGATGGGCGGCTCAGGACATATCAAAATTACGGGTTGCCTATTCGCGTCTGAAAATCCAGTGTTTTGGGTGCCATTAGATTTTTTATACTCAGTTGTTGGCTACTTTTGGGATCGCTCGAAGCAACTGGAACAGTTATGGGTAGCTTAGTTTTGTTTGGGTCTAAGTATGTATAGCAATGTAGAGGTCACAAAAGAAATCTTGTTTTGGCTTATTCTATAGATATAGATAAAGAGGTGTAATTTCATTGATTCTTCCACAAACCAGTCATATGGCAACATATGGGCTGAAATTCCTTTTGTAATGGATACTATCGTTATTGAGATTATCAGTATAAAATTCTTTTATTTGTTGTATAAACACGTTCATGGCCGGCTGATTCCGTCTATGTATCATCAGAAGTCAAAAGAGCTCACATGGAAACATTTTGGTTTGTGCAAAATGATAACATATATAATTGATCAGACAGTAGTGATGATTCTTTCTCGACCGGCAAGTTCGCAGTAGTTTCCAAAGAACATATTTTAGATTTTAACACCTCTGAAGCTGCACTTTTATGTCTGTTAAAACTTTTATTGGTTCTGATCCGATCGAAGGCAAAAAAGAAAAAAAATTTAAATATTGGTCAACCTCAAGGGGTTGTTGTAGTGATTAATCAAGTTGTCTCGAGGGGGCTTACCACCCAAGGTCACAGGGACGCCCATTCATCCATGTCCTCGCCCCACAATGAAATGTGTTTATCGATTTCATAACCTTGCACCCCAAGAACACTTCAGTTGTGTCAGCTCCATTGGTCCCCTTCAAGGACCCAACCGATCTTGGTGATAACTGGGCCAAAACACAAATATCATCAATTTAATTAGTAATCTTAGAGATTGTGCCAAAATGACAGAACAACATAGATGAATAGGAAAAATAAAATTGACGAGTACACACATGCATAATTGGCCATTCCTTGTCCTGGACACCGCATGATAAGCCGAGCTTGGTTATAGATAAGCCCTGTGGAGTACCGACATTTCAAATTGCTTTCCGTATTCGTGTGAGACACTCTAGAGACACGCAACGACACCTGGAAGACATATGGAACAAATACGGAACATGCTATGTAACATGTCGATTGAATTTAATTATTTTAAGCGGGAGACACTTTGGCTTGTTCGGTTGGGGATTGAGATTTTGGACTCAAAATTATTACCCTACTCCAACATCCACTTATTACCCCTATCTCCAACAAATAGTTCCATTTTTATCTCTATCTCTCTCCAATAATTATACCCTATCTCCCTACCCTATTCATTACAAATTCAAATTCAAAAACCTTCAACTGAACAAGCCATTTGGGACTTGTGTCTCAAATTTGAACACAGATGGAAATACGTATTATAAGTTTCTTTTGGGTTGGGGTTACGATATCCGAAAAATAGAAGGAAAAAGTAGGAATATGAATGAAAGATCAAATAAAATCGTCGTTTGACTTGTATAATTAGAAAGGAAACAATAAAATATGATCAATGGTAGCTAGGTACCCCAAAAGAGCACCCCAAAAACAAATTTGGACCATTATTTTTCATTTTGGGGTATTTTCGGGGTACCTTTTTTGGATACATAGAATTATTGATAAAATTTTCAACCCTATAATTAATCAGTTTTGTTGGTTTTCGGATGGAATGTTCATGTTGTAACATTTGAATATCTGTCCTTGTATATATATTTTGGTCTGTCTTCTGATGTGTCCGTATCCCTACTATTGAAATTCTCATAGTCGTGCCTCTTTGAACAAGTCTAACATAACCAGATTTCCCTTGTTGACATCATCCAGCCAGATTTTACTGGTTGGTATCCTCTAACGGCATTTTGCCTTACATGTTTGGTAGCACGAAAGTAAACCCGTTACAAGAGAAACGTTGAACTCAAGACTTCCTAAAGCTTCATGGATATATTCCTGATCCTGAATTAACTCATACCAGAGGTATATCATTCGTTATAGTAACCCAAGGTTTCGAACATAGCCTAATTTAAATTAGCCCCAAACTGTTAAAATTATAAAATAAAATAAAAAAACACTTTGAAAAACTTGACAGATGGTGAGTTGGAGAGGAGAGGGGGGCAACGGAAAGATGCGAGTTTGGTTCCTGGAATTTTGAAAACGGCGTCGTGGTTTAGCAGTCGAAAGCACTTTTCTCGGGTTGTGGGCGAGCGATTATAAGCATAACTCGTGTTTCAGAAATGCGGGTTCACACTAATCTGCGGCCAACTGCAAAAACACACGGCCAGATGCAATAATCCCCGGCAAACTGTAAAAACACGCGGCCAACTGCGAAAACAAGCGGCCAGATGCAATAATCCGCGGCCAACTGCAAAAACACGCGGCCAGATGCAATAATCCGCGGCCAACTGCAAAAACACGCGGCCAACTGCAAAAACACGCGGCCAGATGCAATAATTTGCGGCCAACTGCAATAATCCGCGGCCAACTGCAAAAACACGCGGCCAACTGCAAAGAACCAAAGAATGTTTCATCTTATGAGCGCTTTGTTTCTCACAACGCATCAATTTTTGTACCTTGGTGTGGTATGAAAACCATGTCTGGTTCGCTTTCGATTCCCCCTATGGGGGACGATGATTTGGCACGCTGTATCTTGGGGAATAGGCATTGTGATCAAGGCTTACTCAACAGTCTAAATTTTTCTCCCCGTGATTGTTTCCCTTTAAGTCGTGGGCTGTTTTTAGAGTCTTTTCCAAAGGGATCTGCGACTTGGCCGGAGGAGACACTCCCTGATTCAAGTCAAATGGCAGTTTCTCCGCCAATGGGAAGATCCGAGTGCAAACTTTTGGCGGGTGCATGCCACAACAGTTGCAGTACTAGTACGTGAGGCCTTGTGATTGTAACAACAGGCCATGATGGGCGGCTCAGGACATATCAAAATTACGGGTTGCCTATTCGCGTCTGAAAATCCAGTGTTTTGGGTGCCATTAGATTTTTTATACTCAGTTGTTGGCTACTTTTGGGATCGCTCGAAGCAACTGGAACAGTTATGGGTAGCATAGTTTTGTTTGGGTCTAAGTATGTATAGCAATGTAGAGGTCACAAAAGAAATCTTGTTTTGGCTTATTCTATAGATATAGATAAAGAGGTGTAATTTCATTGATTCTTCCACAAACCAGTCATATGGCAACATATGGGCTGAAATTCCTTTTGTAATGGATACTATCGTTATTGAGATTATCAGTATAAAATTCTTTTATTTGTTGTATAAACACGTTCATGGCCGGCTGATTCCGTATATGTATCATCAGAAGTCAAAAGAGCTCACATGGGAACATTTTGGTTTGTGCAAAATGATAACATATATAATTGATCAGACAGTAGTGATGATTCTTTCTCGACCGGCAAGTTCGCAGTAGTTTCCAAAGAACATATTTTAGATTTTAACACCTCTGAAGCTGCACTTTTATGTCTGTTAAAACTTTTATTGGTTCTGATCCGATCGAAGGCAAAAAAGAAAAAAAATTTAAATATTGGTCAACCTCAAGGGGTTGTTGTAGTGATTAATCAAGTTGTCTCGAGGGGGCTTACCACCCAAGGTCACAGGGACGCCCATTCATCCATGTCCTCGCCCCACAATGAAATGTGTTTATCGATTTCATAACCTTGCACCCCAAGAACACTTCAGTTGTGTCAGCTCCATTGGTCCCCTTCAAGGACCCAACCGATCTTGGTGATAGCTGGGCCAAAACACAAATATCATCAATTTAATTAGTAGTCTTAGAGATTGTGCCAAAATGACAGAACAACATAGATGAATAGGAAAAATAAAATTGACGAGTACACACATGCATAATTGGCCATTCCTTGTCCTGGACACCGCATGATAAGCCGAGCTTGGTTATAGATAAGCCCTGTGGAGTGCCGACATTTCAAATTGCTTTCCGTATTCGTGTGAGACACTCTAGAGACACGCAACGACACCTGGAAGACATATGGAACAAATACGGAACATGCTATGTAACATGTCGATTGAATTTAATTATTTTAAGCGGGAGACACTTTGGCTTGTTCGGTTGGGGATTGAGATTTTGGACTCAAAATTATTACCCTACTCCAACATCCACTTATTACCCCTATCTCCAACAAATAGTTTCATTTTTATCTCTATCTCTCTCCAATAATTATACCCTATCTCCCTACCCTATTCATCACAAATTCAAATTCAAAAACCTTCAACTGAACAAGCCCTTTGGGACTTGTGTCTCAAATTTGAACACAGATGGAAATACGTATTATAAGTTTCTTTTGGGTTGGGGTTACGATATCCGAAAAATAGAAGGAAAAAGTAGGAATATGAATGAAAGATCAAATAAAATCGTCGTTTGACTTGTATAATTAGAAAGGAAACAATAAAATATGATCAATGGTAGCTAGGTACCCCAAAAGAGCACCCCAAAAACAAATTTGGACCATTATTTTTCATTTTGGGGTATTTTCGGGGTACCTTTTTTGGATACATAGAATTATTGATAAAATTTTCAACCCTACAATTAATCAGTTTTGTTGGTTTTCGGATGGAATGTTCATGTTGTAACATTTGAATATCTGTCCTTGTATATATATTTTGGTCTGTCTTCTGATGTGTCCGTATCCCTACTATTGAAATTCTCATAGTCGTGCCTCTTTGAACAAGTCTAACATAACCAGATTTCCCTTGTTGACATCATCCAGCCAGATTTTACTGGTTGGTATCCTCTAACGGCATTTTGCCTTACATGTTTGGTAGCACGAAAGTAAACCCGTTACAAGAGAAACGTTGAACTCAAGACTTCCTAAAGCTTCATGGATATATTCCTGATCCTGAATTAACTCATACCAGAGGTATATCATTCGTTATAGTAACCCAAGGTTTCGAACATAGCCTAATTTAAATTAGCCCCAAACTGTTAAAATTATAAAATAAAATAAAAAAACACTTTGAAAAACTTGACAGATGGTGAGTTGGAGAGGAGAGGGGGGCAACGGAAAGATGCGAGTTTGGTTCCTGGAATTTTGAAAACGGCGTCGTGGTTTAGCAGTCGAAAGCACTTTTCTCGGGTTGTGGGAGAGCGATTATAAGCATAACTCGTGTTTCAGAAATGCGGGTTCACACTAATCCGCGGCCAACTGCAAAAACACACGGCCAGATGCAATAATCCCCGGCAAACTGCAAAAACACGCGGCCAACTGCAAAAACAAGCGGCCAGATGCAATAATCCGCGGCCAACTGCAAAAACACGCGGCCAGATGCAATAATCCGCGGCCAACTGCAAAAACACGCGGCCAATTGCAAAAACACGCGGCCAGATGCAAAAATCCGCGGCCAACTGCAAAAAAACGCGGCCAGATGCAATAATTTGCGGCCAACTGCAATAATCCGCGGCCAACTGCAAAAACACGCGGCCAACTGCAAATAATCCGCGGCCAACTGCAAAGAACCAAAGAATGTTTCATCTTATGAGCGCTTTGTTTCTCACAACGCATCAATTGTTGTACCTTGGTGTGGTATGAAAACCATGTCTGGTTCGCTTTCGATTCCCCCTATGGGGGACGATGATTTGGCACGCTGTATCTTGGGGAATAGGCATTGTGATCAAGGCTTACTCAACAGTCTAAATTTTTCTCCCCGTGATTGTTTCCCTTTAAGTCGTGGGCTGTTTTTAGAGTCTTTTCCAAAGGGATCTGCGACTTGGCCGGAGGAGACACTCCCTGATTCAAGTCAAATGGCAGTTTCACCGCCAATGGGAAGATCCGAGTGCAATCTTTTGGCGGGTGCATGCCACAACAGTTGCAGTACTAGTACGTGAGGCCTTGTGATTGTAACAACAGGCCATGATGGGCGGCTCAGGACATATCAAAATTACGGGTTGCCTATTCGCGTCTGAAAATCCAGTGTTTTGGGTGCCATTAGATTTTTGATACTCAGTTGTTGGCTACTTTTGGGATCGCTCGAAGCAACTGGAACAGTTATGGGTAGCATAGTTTTGTTTGGGTCTAAGTATGTATAGCAATGTAGAGGTCACAAAAGAAATCTTGTTTTGGCTTATTCTATAGACATAGATAAAGAGGTGTAATTTCATTGATTCTTCCACAAATCAGTCATATGGCAACATATGGGCTGAAATTCCTTTTGTAATGGATACTATCGTTATTGAGATTATCAGTATAAAATTCTTTTATTTGTTGTATAAACACGTTCATGGCCGGCTGATTCCGTATATGTATCATCAGAAGTCAAAAGAGCTCACATGGGAACATTTTGGTTTGTGCAAAATGATAACATATATAATTGATCAGACAGTAGTGATGATTCTTTCTCGACCGGCAAGTTCGCAGTAGTTTCCAAAGAACATATTTTAGATTTTAACACCTCTGAAGCTGCACTTTTATGTCTGTTCAAACTTTTATTGGTTCTGATCCGATCGAAGGCAAAAAAGAAAAAAAATTTAAATATTGGTCAACCTCAAGGGGTTGTTGTAGTGATTAATCAAGTTGTCTCGAGGGGGCTTACCACCCAAGGTCACAGGGACGCCCATTCATCCATGTCCTCGCCCCACAATGAAATGTGTTTATCGATTTCATAACCTTGCACCCCAAGAACACTTCAGTTGTGTCAGCTCCATTGGTCCCCTTCAAGGACCCAACCGATCTTGGTGATAGCTGGGCCAAAACACAAATATCATCAATTTAATTAGTAGTCTTAGAGATTGTGCCAAAATGACAGAACAACATAGATGAATAGGAAAAATAAAATTGACGAGTACACACATGCATAATTGGCCATTCCTTGTCCTGGACACCGCATGATAAGCCGAGCTTGGTTATAGATAAGCCCTGTGGAGTGCCGACATTTCAAATTGCTTTCCGTATTCGTGTGAGACACTCTAGAGACACGCAACGACACCTGGAAGACATATGGAACAAATACGGAACATGCTATGTAACATGTCGATTGAATTTAATTATTTTAAGCGGGAGACACTTTGGCTTGTTCGGTTGGGGATTGAGATTTTGGACTCAAAATTATTACCCTACTCCAACATCCACTTATTACCCCTATCTCCAACAAATAGTTTCATTTTTATCTCTATCTCTCTCCAATAATTATACCCTATCTCCCTACCCTATTCATCACAAATTCAAATTCAAAAACCTTCAACTGAACAAGCCCTTTGGGACTTGTGTCTCAAATTTGAACACAGATGGAAATACGTATTATAAGTTTCTTTTGGGTTGGGGTTACGATATCCGAAAAATAGAAGGAAAAAGTAGGAATATGAATGAAAGATCAAATAAAATCGTCGTTTGACTTGTATAATTAGAAAGGAAACAATAAAATATGATCAATGGTAGCTAGGTACCCCAAAAGAGCACCCCAAAAACAAATTTGGACCATTATTTTTCATTTTGGGGTATTTTCGGGGTACCTTTTTTGGATACATAGAATTATTGATAAAATTTTCAACCCTACAATTAATCAGTTTTGTTGGTTTTCGGATGGAATGTTCATGTTGTAACATTTGAATATCTGTCCTTGTATATATATTTTGGTCTGTCTTCTGATGTGTCCGTATCCCTACTATTGAAATTCTCATAGTCGTGCCTCTTTGAACAAGTCTAACATAACCAGATTTCCCTTGTTGACATCATCCAGCCAGATTTTACTGGTTGGTATCCTCTAACGGCATTTTGCCTTACATGTTTGGTAGCACGAAAGTAAACCCGTTACAAGAGAAACGTTGAACTCAAGACTTCCTAAAGCTTCATGGATATATTCCTGATCCTGAATTAACTCATACCAGAGGTATATCATTCGTTATAGTAACCCAAGGTTTCGAACATAGCCTAATTTAAATTAGCCCCAAACTGTTAAAATTATAAAATAAAATAAAAAAACACTTTGAAAAACTTGACAGATGGTGAGTTGGAGAGGAGAGGGGGGCAACGGAAAGATGCGAGTTTGGTTCCTGGAATTTTGAAAACGGCGTCGTTGTTCAGCAGTCGAAAGCACTTTTCTCGGGTTGTGGGCGAGCGATTATAAGCATAACTCGTGTTTCAGAAATGCGGGTTCACACTAATCCGCGGCCAACTGCAAAAACACACGGCCAGATGCAATAATCCCCGGCAAACTGCAAAAACACGCGGCCAACTGCAAAAACAAGCGGCCAGATGCAATAATCCGCGGCCAACTGCAAAAACACGCGGCCAGATGCAATAATCCGCGGCCAACTGCAAAAACACGCGGCCAACTGCAAAAACACGCGGCCAGATGCAAAAATCCGCGGCCAACTGCAAAAAAACGCGGTCAGATGCAATAATTTGCGGCCAACTGCAATAATCCGCGGCCAACTGCAAAAACACGCGGCCAACTGCAAAGAACCAAAGAATGTTTCATCTTATGAGCGCTTTGTTTCTCACAACGCATCAATTGTTGTACCTTGGTGTGGTATGAAAACCATGTCTGGTTCGCTTTCGATTCCCCCTATGGGGGACGATGATTTGGCACGCTGTATCTTGGGGAATAGGCATTGTGATCAAGGCTTACTCAACAGTCTAAATTTTTCTCCCCGTGATTGTTTCCCTTTAAGTCGTGGGCTGTTTTTAGAGTCTTTTCCAAAGGGATCTGCGACTTGGCCGGAGGAGACACTCCCTGATTCAAGTCAAATGGCAGTTTCTCCGCCAATGGGAAGATCCGAGTGCAAACTTTTGGCGGGTGCATGCCACAACAGTTGCAGTACTAGTACGTGAGGCCTTGTGATTGTAACAACAGGCCATGATGGGCGGCTCAGGACATATCAAAATTACGGGTTGCCTATTCGCGTCTGAAAATCCAGTGTTTTGGGTGCCATTAGATTTTTTATACTCAGTTGTTGGCTACTTTTGGGATCGCTCGAAGCAACTGGAACAGTTATGGGTAGCTTAGTTTTGTTTGGGTCTAAGTATGTATAGCAATGTAGAGGTCACAAAAGAAATCTTGTTTTGGCTTATTCTATAGATATAGATAAAGAGGTGTAATTTCATTGATTCTTCCACAAACCAGTCATATGGCAACATATGGGCTGAAATTCCTTTTCTAATGGATACTATCGTTATTGAGATTATCAGTATAAAATTCTTTTATTTGTTGTATAAACACGTTCATGGCCGGCTGATTCCGTCTATGTATCATCAGAAGTCAAAAGAGCTCACATGGAAACATTTTGGTTTGTGCAAAATGATAACATATATAATTGATCAGACAGTAGTGATGATTCTTTCTCGACCGGCAAGTTCGCAGTAGTTTCCAAAGAACATATTTTAGATTTTAACACCTCTGAAGCTGCACTTTTATGTCTGTTAAAACTTTTATTGGTTCTGATCCGATCGAAGGCAAAAAAGAAAAAAAATTTAAATATTGGTCAACCTCAAGGGGTTGTTGTAGTGATTAATCAAGTTGTCTCGAGGGGGCTTACCACCCAAGGTCACAGGGACGCCCATTCATCCATGTCCTCGCCCCACAATGAAATGTGTTTATCGATTTCATAACCTTGCACCCCAAGAACACTTCAGTTGTGTCAGCTCCATTGGTCCCCTTCAAGGACCCAACCGATCTTGGTGATAGCTGGGCCAAAACACAAATATCATCAATTTAATTAGTAATCTTAGAGATTGTGCCAAAATGACAGAACAACATAGATGAATAGGAAAAATAAAATTGACGAGTACACACATGCATAATTGGCCATTCCTTGTCCTGGACACCGCATGATAAGCCGAGCTTGGTTATAGATAAGCCCTGTGGAGTACCGACATTTCAAATTGCTTTCCGTATTCGTGTGAGACACTCTAGAGACACGCAACGACACCTGGAAGACATATGGAACAAATACGGAACATGCTATGTAACATGTCGATTGAATTTAATTATTTTAAGCGGGAGACACTTTGGCTTGTTCGGTTGGGGATTGAGATTTTGGACTCAAAATTATTACCCTACTCCAACATCCACTTATTACCCCTATCTCCAACAAATAGTTTCATTTTTATCTCTATCTCTCTCCAATAATTATACCCTATCTCCCTACCCTATTCATTACAAATTCAAATTCAAAAACCTTCAACTGAACAAGCCATTTGGGACTTGTGTCTCAAATTTGAACACAGATGGAAATACGTATTATAAGTTTCTTTTGGGTTGGGGTTACGATATCCGAAAAATAGAAGGAAAAAGTAGGAATATGAATGAAAGATCAAATAAAATCGTCGTTTGACTTGTATAATTAGAAAGGAAACAATAAAATCTGATCAATGGTAGCTAGGTACCCCAAAAGAGCACCCCAAAAACAAATTTGGACCATTATTTTTCATTTTGGGGTATTTTTGGGGTACCTTTTTTGGATATATAGAATTATTGATAAAATTTTCAACCCTACAATTAATCAGTTTTGTTGGTTTTCGGATGGAATGTTCATGTTGTAACATTTGAATATCTGTCCTTGTATATATATTTTGGTCTGTCTTCTGATGTGTCCGTATCCCTACTATTGAAATTCTCATAGTCGTGCCTCTTTGAACAAGTCTAACATAACCAGATTTCCCTTGTTGACATCATCCAGCCAGATTTTACTGGTTGGTATCCTCTAACGGCATTTTGCCTTACATGTTTGGTAGCACGAAAGTAAACCCGTTACAAGAGAAACGTTGAACTCAAGACTTCCTAAAGCTTCATGGATATATTCCTGATCCTGAATTAACTCATACCAGAGGTATATCATTCGTTATAGTAACCCAAGGTTTCGAACATAGCCTAATTTAAATTAGCCCCAAACTGTTAAAATTATAAAATAAAATAAAAAAACACTTTGAAAAACTTGACAGATGGTGAGTTGGAGAGGAGAGGGGGGCAACGGAAAGATGCGAGTTTGGTTCCTGGAATTTTGAAAACGGCGTCGTGGTTTAGCAGTCGAAAGCACTTTTCTCGGGTTGTGGGCGAGCGATTATAAGCATAACTCGTGTTTCAGAAATGCGGGTTCACACTAATCCGCGGCCAACTGCAAAAACACACGGCCAGATGCAATAATCCCCGGCAAACTGCAAAAACACGCGGCCAACTGCAAAAACAAGCGGCCAGATGCAATAATCCGCGGCCAACTGCAAAAACACGCGGCCAGATGCAATAATCCGCGGCCAACTGCAAAAACACGCGGCCAACTGCAAAAACACGCGGCCAGATGCAATAATTTGCGGCCAACTGCAATAATCCGCGGCCAACTGCAAAAACACGCGGCCAACTGCAAAGAACCAAAGAATGTTTCATCTTATGAGCGCTTTGTTTCTCACAACGCATCAATTGTTGTACCTTGGTGTGGTATGAAAACCATGTCTGGTTCGCTTTCGATTCCCCCTATGGGGGACGATGATTTGGCACGCTGTATCTTGGGGAATAGGCATTGTGATCAAGGCTTACTCAACAGTCTAAATTTTTCTCCCCGTGATTGTTTCCCTTTAAGTCGTGGGCTGTTTTTAGAGTCTTTTCCAAAGGGATCTGCGACTTGGCCGGAGGAGACACTCCCTGATTCAAGTCAAATGGCAGTTTCTCCGCCAATGGGAAGATCCGAGTGCAAACTTTTGGCGGGTGCATGCCACAACAGTTGCAGTACTAGTACGTGAGGCCTTGTGATTGTAACAACAGGCCATGATGGGCGGCTCAGGACATATCAAAATTACGGGTTGCCTATTCGCGTCTGAAAATCCAGTGTTTTGGGTGCCATTAGATTTTTGATACTCAGTTGTTGGCTACTTTTGGGATCGCTCGAAGCAACTGGAACAGTTATGGGTAGCTTAGTTTTGTTTGGGTCTAAATATGTATAGCAATGTAGAGGTCACAAAAGAAATCTTGTTTTGGCTTATTCTATAGATATAGATAAAGAGGTGTAATTTCATTGATTCTTCCACAAACCAGTCATATGGCAACATATGGGCTGAAATTCCTTTTGTAATGGATACTATCGTTATTGAGATTATCAGTATAAAATTCTTTTATTTGTTGTATAAACACGTTCATGGCCGGCTGATTCCGTCTATGTATCATCAGAAGTCAAAAGAGCTCACATGGAAACATTTTGGTTTGTGCAAAATGATAACATATATAATTGATCAGACAGTAGTGATGATTCTTTCTCGACCGGCAAGTTCGCAGTAGTTTCCAAAGAACATATTTTAGATTTTAACACCTCTGAAGCTGCACTTTTATGTCTGTTAAAACTTTTATTGGTTCTGATCCGATCGAAGGCAAAAAAGAAAAAAAATTTAAATATTGGTCAACCTCAAGGGGTTGTTGTAGTGATTAATCAAGTTGTCTCGAGGGGGCTTACCACCCAAGGTCACAGGGACGCCCATTCATCCATGTCCTCGCCCCACAATGAAATGTGTTTATCGATTTCATAACCTTGCACCCCAAGAACACTTCAGTTGTGTCAGCTCCATTGGTCCCCTTCAAGGACCCAACCGATCTTGGTGATAACTGAGCCAAAACACAAATATCATCAATTTAATTAGTAATCTTAGAGATTGTGCCAAAATGACAGAACAACATAGATGAATAGGAAAAATAAAATTGACGAGTACACACATGCATAATTGGCCATTCCTTGTCCTGGACACCGCATGATAAGCCGAGCTTGGTTATAGATAAGCCCTGTGGAGTACCGACATTTCAAATTGCTTTCCGTATTCGTGTGAGACACTCTAGAGACACGCAACGACACCTGGAAGACATATGGAACAAATACGGAACATGCTATGTAACATGTCGATTGAATTTAATTATTTTAAGCGGGAGACACTTTGGCTTGTTCGGTTGGGGATTGAGATTTTGGACTCAAAATTATTACCCTACTCCAACATCCACTTATTACCCCTATCTCCAACAAATAGTTTCATTTTTATCTCTATCTCTCTCCAATAATTATACCCTATCTCCCTACCCTATTCATTACAAATTCAAATTCAAAAACCTTCAACTGAACAAGCCATTTGGGACTTGTGCCTCAAATTTGAACACAGATGGAAATACGTATTATAAGTTTCTTTTGGGTTGGGGTTACGATATCCGAAAAATAGAAGGAAAAAGTAGGAATATGAATGAAAGATCAAATAAAATCGTCGTTTGACTTGTATAATTAGAAAGGAAACAATAAAATCTGATCAATGGTAGCTAGGTACCCCAAAAGAGCACCCCCAAAACAAATTTGGACCATTATTTTTCATTTTGGGGTATTTTTGGGGTACCTTTTTTGGATATATAGAATTATTGATAAAATTTTCAACCCTACAATTAATCAGTTTTGTTGGTTTTCGGATGGAATGTTCATGTTGTAACATTTGAATATCTGTCCTTGTATATATATTTTGGTCTGTCTTCTGATGTGTCCGTATCCCTACTATTGAAATTCTCATAGTCGTGCCTCTTTGAACAAGTCTAACATAACCAGATTTCCCTTGTTGACATCATCCAGCCAGATTTTACTGGTTGGTATCCTCTAACGGCATTTTGCCTTACATGTTTGGTAGCACGAAAGTAAACCCGTTACAAGAGAAACGTTGAACTCAAGACTTCCTAAAGCTTCATGGATATATTCCTGATCCTGAATTAACTCATACCAGAGGTATATCATTCGTTATAGTAACCCAAGGTTTCGAACATAGCCTAATTTAAATTAGCCCCAAACTGTTAAAATTATAAAATAAAATAAAAAAACACTTTGAAAAACTTGACAGATGGTGAGTTGGAGAGGAGAGGGGGGCAACGGAAAGATGCGAGTTTGGTTCCTGGAATTTTGAAAACGGCGTCGTGGTTTAGCAGTCGAAAGCACTTTTCTCGGGTTGTGGGCGAGCGATTATAAGCATAACTCGTGTTTCAGAAATGCGGGTTCACACTAATCCGCGGCCAACTGCAAAAACACACGGCCAGATGCAATAATCCCCGGCAAACTGCAAAAACACGCGGCCAACTGCAAAAACAAGCGGCCAGATGCAATAATCCGCGGCCAACTGCAAAAACACGCGGCCAGATGCAATAATCCGCGGCCAACTGCAAAAACACGCGGCCAACTGCAAAAACACGCGGCCAGATGCAATAATTTGCGGCCAACTGCAATAATCCACGGCCAACTGCAAAAACACGCGGCCAACTGCAAAGAACCAAAGAATGTTTCATCTTATGAGCGCTTTGTTTCTCACAACGCATCAATTGTTGTACCTTGGTGTGGTATGAAAACCATGTCTGGTTCGCTTTCGATTCCCCCTATGGGGGACGATGATTTGGCACGCTGTATCTTGGGGAATAGGCATTGTGATCAAGGCTTACTCAACAGTCTAAATTTTTCTCCCCGTGATTGTTTCCCTTTAAGTCGTGGGCTGTTTTTAGAGTCTTTTCCAAAGGGATCTGCGACTTGGCCGGAGGAGACACTCCCTGATTCAAGTCAAATGGCAGTTTCTCCGCCAATGGGAAGATCCGAGTGCAAACTTTTGGCGGGTGCATGCCACAACAGTTGCAGTACTAGTACGTGAGGCCTTGTGATTGTAACAATAGGCCATGATGGGCGGCTCAGGACATATCGAAATTACGGGTTGCCTATTCGCGTCTGAAAATCCAGTGTTTTGGGTGCCATTAGATTTTTGATACTCAGTTGTTGGCTACTTTTGGGATCGCTCGAAGCAACTGGAACAGTTATGGGTAGCTTAGTTTTGTTTGGGTCTAAATATGTATAGCAATGTAGAGGTCACAAAAGAAATCTTGTTTTGGCTTATTCTATAGATATAGATAAAGAGGTGTAATTTCATTGATTCTTCCACAAATCAGTCATATGGCAACATATGGGCTGAAATTCCTTTTGTAATGGATACTATCGTTATTGAGATTATCAGTATAAAATTCTTTTATTTGTTGTATAAACACGTTCATGGCCGGCTGATTCCGTATATGTATCATCAGAAGTCAAAAGAGCTCACATGGGAACATTTTGGTTTATGCAAAATGATAACATATATAATTGATCAGACAGTAGTGATGATTCTTTCTCGACCGGCAAGTTCGCAGTAGTTTCCAAAGAACATATTTTAGATTTTAACACCTCTGAAGCTGCACTTTTATGTCTGTTAAAACTTTTATTGGTTCTGATCCGATCGAAGGCAAAAAAGAAAAAAAATTTAAATATTGGTCAACCTCAAGGGGTTGTTGTAGTGATTAATCAAGTTGTCTCGAGGGGGCTTACCACCCAAGGTCACAGGGACGCCCATTCATCCATGTCCTCGCCCCACAATGAAATGTGTTTATCGATTTCATAACCTTGCACCCCAAGAACACTTCAGTTGTGTCAGCTCCATTGGTCCCCTTCAAGGACCCAACCGATCTTGGTGATAGCTGGGCCAAAACACAAATATCATCAATTTAATTAGTAGTCTTAGAGATTGTGCCAAAATGACAGAACAACATAGATGAATAGGAAAAATAAAATTGACGAGTACACACATGCATAATTGGCCATTCCTTGTCCTGGACACCGCATGATAAGCCGAGCTTGGTTATAGATAAGCCCTGTGGAGTGCCGACATTTCAAATTGCTTTCCGTATTCGTGTGAGACACTCTAGAGACACGCAACGACACCTGGAAGACATATGGAACAAATACGGAACATGCTATGTAACATGTCGATTGAATTTAATTATTTTAAGCGGAGACACTTTGGCTTGTTCGGTTGGGGATTGAGATTTTGGACTCAAAATTATTACCCTACTCCAACATCCACTTATTACCCCTATCTCCAACAAATAGTTTCATTTTTATCTCTATCTCTCTCCAATAATTATACCCTATCTCCCTACCCTATTCATACAAATTCAAATTCAAAACCTTCAACTGAACAAGCCTTTGGGACTTGTGTCTCAAATTTGAACACAGATGGAAATACGTATTATAAGTTTCTTTTGGGTTGGGGTTACGATATCCGAAAAAATAGAAGGAAAAAGTAGGAATATGAATGAAAGATCAAATAAAATCGTCGTTTGACTTGTATAATTAGAAAGGAAACAATAAAATCTGATCAATGGTAGCTAGGTACCCCAAAAGAGCACCCCAAAAACAAATTTGGACCATTATTTTTCATTTTGGGGTATTTTCGGGGTACCTTTTTTGGATACATAGAATTATTGATAAAATTTTCAACCCTACAATTAATCAGTTTTGTTGGTTTTCGGATGGAATGTTCATGTTGTAACATTTGAATATCTGTCCTTGTATATATATTTTGGTCTGTCTTCTGATGTGTCCGTATCCCTACTATTGAAATTCTCATAGTCGTGCCTCTTTGAACAAGTCTAACATAACCAGATTTCCCTTGTTGACATCATCCAGCCAGATTTTACTGGTTGGTATCCTCTAACGGCATTTGCCTTACATGTTTGGTAGCACGAAAGTAAACCCGTTACAAGAGAAACGTTGAACTCAAGACTTCCTAAAGCTTCATGGATATATTCCTGATCCTGAATTAACTCATACCAGAGGTATATCATTCGTTATAGTAACCCAAGGTTTCGAACATAGCCTAATTTAAATTAGCCCCAAACTGTTAAAATTATAAAAAAAAATAAAAAAACACTTTGAAAAACTTGACAGATGGTGAGTTGGAGAGGAGAGGGGGGCAACGGAAAGATGCGAGTTTGGTTCCTGGAATTTTGAAAACGGCGTCGTGGTTAGCAGTCGAAAGCACTTTTCTCGGGTTGTGGGCGAGCGATTATAAGCATAACTCGTGTTTCAGAAATGCGGGTTCACACTAATCCGCGGCCAACTGCAAAAACACACGGCCAGATGCAATAATCCCCGGCAAACTGCAAAACACGCGGCCAACTGCAAAAACAAGCGGCCAGATGCAATAATCCGCGGCCAACTGCAAAAACACGCGGCCAGATGCAATAATCCGCGGCCAACTGCAAAAACACGCGGCCAACTGCAAAAACACACGCGGCCAGATGCAATAATTTGCGGCCAACTGCAATAATCGCGGCCAACTGCAAAAACACGCGGCCAACTGCAAAGAACCAAAGAATGTTTCATCTTATGAGCGCTTTGTTTCTCACAACGCATCAATTGTTGTACCTTGGTGTGGTATGAAAACCATGTCTGGTTTGCTTTCGATTCCCCCTATGGGGGACGATGATTTGGCACGCTGTATCTTGGGGAATAGGCATTGTGATCAAGGCTTACTCAACAGTCTAAATTTTTCCCCGTGATTGTTTCCCTTTAAGTCGTGGGCTGTTTTTAGAGTCTTTTCCAAAGGGATCTGCGACTTGGCCGGAGGAGACACTCCCTGATTCAAGTCAAATGGCAGTTTCACCGCCAATGGAAGATCCGAGTGCAAACTTTTGGCGGGTGCATGCCACAACAGTTGCAGTACTAGTACGTGAGGCCTTGTGATTGTAACAACAGGCCATGATGGGCGGCTCAGGACATATCAAAATTACGGGTTGCCTATTCGCGTCTGAAAATCCAGTGTTTTGGTGCCATTAGATTTTTGATACTCAGTTGTTGGCTACTTTTGGGATCGCTCGAAGCAACTGGAACAGTTATGGGTAGCTTAGTTTTGTTTGGGTCTAAGTATGTATAGCAATGTAGAGGTCACAAAAGAAATCTTGTTTTGGCTTATTCTATAGATATAGATAAAGAGGTGTAATTTCATTGATTCTTCCACAAACCAGTCATATGGCAACATATGGGCTGAAATTCCTTTTGTAATGGATACTATCGTTATTGAGATTATCAGTATAAAATTCTTTTATTTGTTGTATAAACACGTTCATGGCCGGCTGATTCCGTATATGTATCATCAGAAGTCAAAAGAGCTCACATGGGAACATTTTGGTTTGTGCAAAATGATAACATATATAATTGATCAGACAGTAGTGATGATTCTTTCTCGACCGGCAAGTTCGCAGTAGTTTCCAAA